>VXAD01010765.1:0-71714 GCA_013399195.1 Dicrurus megarhynchus | reverse complement strand
CCTTTCTTTTTTTTTTTTTTTTTTTTTTTTGGCCTCCTACTAGAAAAATTAACTGGGCAAATACCTGATATTTTTAGTTGAGGGAAATGAAATTGGAAACTTAAATGGTGTCCATAAATGTGCATAGACCTGGGTTCTTAATTTGTTTTGGAAAGTCTAGCATTTAGGAAGATCAGCATTTCATTAGATTTTTTTTATTATTATTATTGACCTGTTCGTGTATTTTACACTTTTAGGGTTCATTTCTACAGCTACAACCTGTAAAGAGAAAATCCTCCCCAGCAGAGCGAGCACACGAGGCATTACCTTACATTGCAGAAAAGTTCCCGCGCACTCCCTCCAGTGGGGAAAGTTAAAGCTGCTAAAGCATTGCTGGATTTTCCTAAGAAATTACACAAAAAAAAACCCCAACAAACCCCGCACTAACCTGTAAGCAAAGCTGGGCAGGTAATTGGACAAACTTTCACATATTTAAATAAATAAATATTAGTGTTTAAATATTAATACTCACCTAAGTGTAGGAAACAGAATTATTTTCATAGATAAACTATTTAGGATTAAGAGATAATGTATAAAACCCCTTACTCTGAGAAATAATAGATATTCTAATTAAAAACACAAACATTAGGTTTTTTTAATTCTGCTTTTACTCCTCATTAGAAGAATATTTTACTGAGGAAAACTGAAAGAATAAATAATTTTTAAAAAAATAATACTTTAATATGGACCTGAAGACAATATTGTACTATTTTTGATTTACGTCTAAAACAAGGTTTGGAAGAACCATAATATTATTTCCAAGAATGGAATAGGGATTCACACTAGAGGTTACCTTACAAATAAAAGAAATATGTATAATGTTTCATAACTAAAAATTATAACAATAAACCAATTATTTCAAATACTCTTGCATGCTCTTATTGGTTGGAGTTGCCTTATATGACAGTGACATTACAAATCTACTCCAAAATCTTCCACATAGATGGATAATTTGTGCATGTCTGAAGGTATGATACTTTCATTGTATTTTTACAGCTACCTATACCATGCATGATTATTCAGTATCTCAAAGCTGTTATCAGACACTGCAGTTTACATTAAATTGTTGCTTTCTGGTCCCTTAACTGTAATTCTGTTTTCCCCAAACAGTAAATGCAGCCAAACAAATCTGTTATATTCCTTGGCATTTTTGTTTATTGGCAGATCTACTGAGTTATTTAAAAAATAAATAAAGCCTTGAATCATAAAAGTAAATGGGATGAGAAAGTAGGAAAGCATGGTAAAAATCTCATTGATAAAACAGGTGAATTAAAAAATTTTATGGAAACATATTCCTTGTTTACCTAGAAATCTTCAAATATGGTGCATTGCCCCCTCTTGCTAAACACCTTGAAGGGAATCCAAGGAAATGTTACTGTAGTATTTTCTGTGGTAGAACTCTGCACAACTGAATTGTGAAACAATCACTTCTCAATGGATAGGTTTCTGGCTGGGAAAATTTCTTGAGTGACAATCCAGCCAATGTCAAGGATGAGGACATAAATTGCCTCTTATTCTATTCCTATGAGCCATAATATAATGTAGGTTATATTATTAGCAATAAATAACTGAGTATCTATGCAGAATGCTTGTCATTTTTTCATGCAATGAAGTCATGGCTTTCAGCAGACCAATGGATTACACTGCTATGCCTTAAGAAGGGCACAGAATAAGTAGAGTAAAAAATGTTATTGTTTATCACTTGTTTTGCAAGAAGTAGAAGTCATCCTACTGAAGAGAATACATAGATTTTTCACGTAATAATAATTGTTTACACTATTAGAACATGAAAGTCTTTACTAGTGGATGAACCCAAAAGTACTGCTGAATAAGAAAATGGATTTATCTCCTTATTTTGAAATGGGATCAGTACTCAGTCAGTGTCTGTATAACAAGGTGGTCCAAAAGAGGAAAGCAGTGCCCCTATTGGGAAAATACAAATAAACATTTTCAAGCACTAAAAATATAGTTTATCTTGCATTTAACATTAATATTGCATCTTGCCCATTGTAATGCAGTAGCATGCAGTAGCAAACAAAAGGACAGAACCCATTCTGTGACTTACATAGCAGAGACTTATCTTTTGTCACTATATTTTTTCCAGTTTTCTGTTTTCCAGTTATTTTTTTAATTTGTTTTTTCAAATAAATGTAGATCCCCTCCATTTATTCCTGCCTCTTAGTTAACCTACTTAGGACCAGAAGTTCTTGTCTGACTTTAGTTTGTGGAGGCTAAAAAAGAAGAAGGCTAAAAAAGAAAAACACTCAACTGGAGATATTTTTAACATACCTGTTCATAAGTCAGATGAAGAAAACAACAGAGAAGGTAAGGAATGTGGCTAACTTAGAGCCATAGAACAGAAAAGATAACCATTACTGGTAAAAGTCTTGGGACTGATCTTTTTTCACATGAAAATTGAGTGGAGGGACATAAATATGGACAAAAGCCAGTATTTGTTCTGAAGTTTTTCATCTAGCAGAAGTTTGTTTTTTATGAAACAAGGTTTCTTCTACAAGAAGAGACAGATAAAAGACATTTGCCCTTTCTAACTCTGCAAGGGAAGAGAGGTACTCGGTTCTGAATTTTCTTTTTGGAGAGGTTTCTCCAGTGAGATGATGTCTGGTAACTGTGGATGCTCCCCTCTGCCCCCTGCCCCAGCTCCAAATCCATGTGTGTGCACACACAGGTGTACACATGCCCCAGTGTCAGTAAGACTACTTTCACCTTGCTGCTCTGGGATACATTTCACTCATTCTCTGCTTCCTATCTTCATCTGCCCTCTTTTTCACAGAATCACAGAATGGGTCAGAGTGGAACAGAGCACAGTGGGTCGTCTGCTCCAACCTCCCTGCTCAAGCAGTGTCGTCCCAGAGCATGTGGCACAGGACCGAGTCCAGACAGTTCCTGAATATCTCTAGTGAGGAGACTCCACAACCTCCCTGCACAACCTGTTCCAGTGCTCAGTCATCCGAACAGTAAAGTTATTTCTCATGTTTAGGTGGTTATTTAAACTTCCTGTGCATCAGTTTCTGAACTGATTAGTTCCTGAAGATTTTCAGAACTTTTCTTGACAAGACTTTGAGCAACACTGATCTCATATCAAAATTAGTTCTGCTTTCAACAAATAATTGGACTAGATGACCGCCAGACATGCCTTCCAACTTATTTTGTTGTATGTATCTTTTGTCTGAGATGCGCTTTTGCTTAAATGAAATTATACATGTCAATTTACTATAAGATTATAGGTAATTCAACAGAATCACCTGCCCCATTCTCCTGAATTCTTCCCTTATGGGAACTGATTTTTATTTCTGAGTATAAGCACAAGCAGGAATGGTTGTCTTGCAGTAAAGGAAAAGTAAGCAAGACTTTTGGTGCAGATCATCTTCAACCACTGTTCATAGTCTGTTCAGAATAAGAGGAGCAATGAAATGGCAAAGAAAAGAAACTGACCAGGCATATAAATCACCCTTAGATCATTTCATTTTTATCTATTACCCATGTTCATCTTTGTATCTTACGCTGCCCCATTTTTGGGGCAATTGTGACATGAATTTTCATTCAGCTAGGAATGAAATTGCATTTAAGTGCATTTTTTCAGGTAAAAATTCATTAAATATGGGAGACAGGATGGAACAACCTTTCATGAAAAGTCACAGAAGAAAAAGAGTGCCTGTCATTTTAAGGTGGGATAGATTATAGATGTGACTGCCTTACATAGTGGGGGAATGGGCTTGATATTCAGCGTTGTGGTTTAGTCTTTCTCTATAATGACAATGAGAGTTTTGAAACTAATTTTAATGAAAATGAAGAGCATCCATAATGAAGCTTTCCCCTCCTCAATTAAAATCCTCATTGAAAGCCTTGTTGCTGTTTCATTCCTAACATGTTCTGCTCCTGATGCAATGCAGCAGTGATCCATGCTGCCATCTAGTGCCTATAGGGAAAGCAGCGGGCTGCTGAATTTAGGGTTTTCATGGATGCTGAAAGAATAGCAAATTTTGCTCTTTACTACTGTGACGGTTTTCTCATTGCCTCAGTTTTAGCCCTGAAACTAAAATTATGGAAAATTGCCTTTTATAAGGGAGTATCCTTATAAAGAAAAGTTAAGGAAGGAGTTGGGGACAAGGGATGGGGATGTGGGAGAGATAGGGAAGAGCAAAACAAGCGATAAACAAGGCTGCAGGCAATAACCAGAGGAAAAAAAAAAAATACGCTGATCACAGTGGCAGCTATCTTACTGCTCAGAGAATCAGAACAAGTGCGGTGGAGTGGCCATCTGAACCAGAATAAACACAGCAAGAGATATAAGTGGAGAGTGTCGTGACCTTGAGAATAGAAAAGGCATAGAGAGAAAAGATGAGGGAGAAGTGTTTGTGCACTCACTGAAGGGTTCGTGATTTAGGTGTTAGCTTAATATTGGCTAAATAATACAAATAATTCATATATTCCAATTAGTATTTTAATAAATATGCATACATTTATACAACTAAAATTAACTGAAGCCCTTAAAGACTGCTCAGTCAATTAGTCTCACATCTGTAAAATGATTCCCCAAAAAGAGTCAAAAAACTCAACCATGGAAAAAGGCATTCATGTGAGACACCACTGGAAATAACTATATGGTGCGTAGAAAGGGTCTTGCAAAGCATGCTGCATATCAATGTAAACATATTGTAACTCATTATATTTAATTAAAATAATCATAAGAAAAAGACTTTGAATTCTGATGACAAAATAGAAACATGGGTGCATGATTACTTTTCCCTTCTTCTAAACACTTGAAAAGAAGAGCATTAAAAAAAAAAAAAGGCTATGCATTTGCATGTACATTTTGATTTGAAATATAATTTTAAAGGACTTTTATCCTTCCCCAAAATTAAGAGCATAATTTTGATGAAGCAATCTTTCAATGTACACCTGTATAATCCATCTGGGCAATTTGCTGTTAACTAAAATTATTACTTAATCATTAGCAGTGTTTTTATGAATTGTCCTCACAAAATTGAAGAACAATATTGATATTAATTAAAATTCTACCTTTAATTGTAAAATTAAAACTATGCCTAAATTTTTAGATACTTAGATCTACAAGTATACTTGTAATTGCTTCATTTACTGAAACTAAAATAATATACAGACAAAGAAACATATGGCACCCTAAGCAGTTTCAGAATATTCAAAAATTTGTAATTTCCCTTCACAGACAGGCAGCAGACAGGCACATGCACATAAATAGAGACTTATCTGAAGTTCTCAGGCAAAATAGAAAAAACCTACATTGGAAAAGCCAATATTTTTTTCAGAATGCATTTATACAGTGACAAAAATATATCATTGTCAATCATTTAGATAGGACTTTAAAATACCAGTCTGAGGTTATAAATGTACAGCATATTGCTTCAAATAATAAGAAGAATATACTTCAACCTTTCCTTACTGATATAAAATATTTGGGTCTACCAAACTGAAATTGATTTCAAATGGACAAAAATGTACCTACTGAGCTCTAAACTTATATAAAATTTAGCAGTATTCAGAGAGAAAAAAAAGAAATTAAGACATATTTTCCTTAGAAGTTTTAAGAATTACAGTGAGGACATTTGGGAAACTTCTTTTTTCTTTACACATTTGGGAATATATCAACAAATAACTCAAATCTGTTTGATGAAATTTTCTTACCTATGTGATTTTTTCAGATGTCACGTATTCTGTATCTGCTTTTTGTCTTGGAGAAATGGGTCACAATTGTTTTAAGCTTTCCCCTCTAAAGGCAATCGCTGTTTTATCAAACTGTGCAGATCTCAATAGGAGCTACAAAACCTACAAAAATATAAGCTTGCTTATAGTGTGACATGTCATGATTCAGAACGGTGAAAGCCAAAGAAGGTGCTGGCTGTCACTGGGAACACTGAGTAGTTCTGTGGAAGAATGAAAAAGCTGATGATGGCTTCGTCTGTGGAAAGCTTTTAGCATGCAACAGACGCAGTTGTCATTTTCCATCCTCTGAGTTCATGTTTGTATTAACAGCCTTGGTACAACTGGTTGGATGCATAACAATTATCTGGAAAAACCAGGCAGCAAAATAACGTATTTTCAGGCCCCTTCTTTGTGTGAGAGGTGTTGTTTACAGAAACAGTTACTGAGATCACCAGAGATTCATTATTGTTGTGTTACTGTTCTTCCCTCTGACACCTTTTATCCTCCTTGCTCAGAAGATGACCTTTTTTGGTTTTGAGAAGCACCTGAATGCCAAGCCATGTCTAGCTGAGACAAATTTAATTCATTATGGATATAATTCTGATTTATCTTTCTGCATTTATCCTATCACCAAATAACAATTCAAACAAAACCTTCTAACTATTGCCCCAGTGTTAGCTAAGTTAGTTACCCAGTAAATATTGGCACCAATCACTTCTAAAAAGTCAGAGTAGCAATCAAATCCCCATGACTCTGCTCCTACCAACTGTTGGCATTCAAAATCATCAGCTGAAACACAAATTTATTTAGCTTTCCATGTTGAAAAACATTGTCATGAAAGTCTTGACAATGAATTTGTAATTAGCAAAGAGTTTTAGCAGACATAAAGAAAAGGTCATATGAATAATTTGCTCATAATCTGTGTTAGAACAATCAAAAATAATTTTATTCTTCAGAATAATTTTTTTGCCTGTCTTTGTATCTCTTCATCTCTTTCTGTTCCTTTCCCCCCTCTTTTCTTTCTAGAAATCATTTTACTAGCAAAAATATATTGAAACAGGAAGCTTCATGTATGTATTGTAAAAATCTTGCAGACTTTCCAACTGCACTTGTACGCAGGCATAGACACTTCAGAGTCAAATGCATGTCTCGTGCTCTATGCCTTGCTGTACAACTCGTCTGGGGCCTGACGCTCTCAGCATTACTTGAAGTTTAGCCATTGTTCTCACCCTTATAGGGAGCAGTCACATCTTTAATCAAGGAATTAAAATGTGTATTTCTTCCAGCTGATTGCTAGTGAATGAGTTACAGATCAAGAATAGCTCACGAACCTTATTCCACAGATAATGATAAATTCTAGAAAATTGTAGCCAGATCACATATAATACCTGAATGGAAAAAGAACAGAAACAAATCAATGAAACAATTTTTTATGATTAATTTTTCCTCTTTCTAACACATCTGAAATTTGTTATCGAATGTAATTAAGCAACACTCAGATGCATCCACAGTAAAGACTACATCCAGTATCCAAAAGGTATCTTTAGTAATGGTCACATATAACATCCATATCTTACAGTGTTGGAGGATTCAATATACCCCAGTAAACTGCAGTCCTTGGCATAGTGAAGGTATTTGCTTAACTTTTCTGCTTCTTAAAGTTACTTGCATTGTCAAGGTAACAAGACAATGACCTGATGTGCATGACAGAAAGCTCGGGATGTAGCCCACTGTCTCAGTGTAGCAGACTACCTTTCGGTAGCTTCGGTTTGCTAGTCAGGCTGAAAATGCATAACATGACTGCAGCATTGTTTCTGCATAAAATGACAGTCAAATTTGGAAAAGGCTTACAGACTAATTTCAAACAACTATGCTAAGCTGAAGGGAGACTCCTTTTCTTTCTAACAGGTCCCAATGGACAGAATACCCTTTGAATTCCATGGTCATCTCATAGACCTTTGCACAGTAAGACATTTTTCACACAAGATGTCTGGCTATTTGGATACAATTCAAAAAGAGGCTTATGCTTCAAAGAGCAGCAAAGCTGACATAAGCTTTAGAGTAAATACCAAAATCTTTTATCTTTCCATATTTGTCATATGTTCTAATCCTTGCAAGAGTGGTCTCCGCAATAATAGGAAAAAAATCCTAAAGACTGACTTGACAGAACAACAAAGGCATTATACATAAATGGTGGTTAGGGACCAGTTGTGGGGGGTTTAAGCTTTCTAAATTATAAATGTTCATTTATATTAAAATGCACATGAATTTCCAAAGGGAATGTCTCCTAACACATAAAAGTCCTACTTCTGAGGACTGATTTATTCTCTAACATGTATGAACAAGAAATTGCCCCCTGGGTATCTACCAGGGCAAGGACAGAGGATTACTCTGTCCAACAATATTTTTTATTGCTTTTTGTTTTAGATACTATTTTTATGGCAAAATATATACTTTATGTATACATAATACTAAACTGGCTGATCCTCCTTCCAAATTTTGTCTTTCCAAAGAAATGACCGGTGACAACTTTCTAAATGCAGTTCTAGGGAGATATTTCATACTATTTCTATAGTTTGTCCATATGTGTGATGGCTACACACTGTGATTAAACTCTAAAATTTTTTCCTTCCTATTACCAGAATTAGTTTACTTTCCACATTAAAACACTAATACTTTAAAATAGATTTGTATTTTCCTAAGATAATCTACCATTTATTTTAATGGAAAAATTTGAAAGTATCAGATTTGAAAATTCTTCCTTTAAAAAAACACACTATTAAAATACTAATTATACAAGCTCACTTGAACTCCACCTGATTCCCATGCTAATTTCCATAACAGAGCACTTTTCATACGTGTCACTGATTCATAAAGAACTGCTCCTTTTATACAACATAAATAAATATAACTCCTTGAGGTACTCTCCAAAACAGACATCTCTACCTTAACACCTTCCCTCTAAATCCTAGAATTTTGCTGCCCTGAGACTTACTTGCAGAGTCAGCTGAGAAGCCCTGGGAAATTCATTATCTCTGGGAGAAAGTAAGGTATGTACTTTCTTTTCCCAGTATCATTCTTACTTGCCTTTGCCTTTCTCCGTGAATAAACAGGATGCAGTTATTCAGCCAGTGAAGGTTTGAGTCAGTGGTAGAACTGAACTTAAGTAAATGTAACTTTTATGTTTCCATTCTTATGTATTTAGCTGCATAAAGGAAAATTTTAATGCAACGTTGTTTAGATAAAATTTCATCCCTATCATAGCAGATGTACTTCACCATAGATTTTGAGATAATTGCAGGAAGTATTTTAAAGCCAATAATATCTATTACCATTACTATTATTATTTCTAAAATGAAAATATAGTTATTGTGTAATCACAATAGATATTAAATACATGTTGTACATAAATTTTCATGGGCTAGGATATACTGTACAGAGCACCAACATAAGCAACAGAAAATGGAAACAGGAAGGATTCACATTACTACTCTCTGTCACTTATTTAATGATTAACACTAATATTTTTCCAGCAATTTTTCTTTTTTGTAAAATAGATTTCTATCCATTATATGAAATATGTTTTCTTATGAATTTTCTTTTCATCAGTAACATCCCACTAACATACCACAAAGAGGTGCTCTAAACCCACAGTAGCTATTGAGAGCAACTCTACCAAGAACAGATAGAACTGCTGCAAGGTAGGGGTTTGTGATTTTAGTACTCTGTTTTTTAAGTAAAAATATTTCTCATGGCAGTTGTTGCAATAAAACTTGTGTCCAGCAGTCAGAACTTAAAATAATGAGATTCATAGCTGTTACCACATTAACAAGTCAGGTGAGATTTATTTCGTGGAATAGATTTAGGCAGAATACTCATCTATTGATCATCTCATTTTTCATAAATAATCTATTCAGTTGAATAGAAAGTCTTTTTTTCCCTGAAGTAATATCTATGTAACAAGTGACTTGTTTGACATAATTTTACGGAGGTTTCTGTCCTGACAACTGTGGTGCATGTGTTTAAATACCTTTTTTGTGAATTGTTCTGTTGTCTACAGCTTCTTTACTTGCATATGTAAAGATGAACATATATACAAGTCTTCACACAATCAGGACTGAAAAAAATAAATTTGCCTGGAGATGTAATTTCTAAATCTTACTTTAATCCAATTGAAATTACTTTTGTAATCCCAGATTAGTTTTAACAATTTTTCTGAATCCCATCACTTTGCTGACTGTCAGAGAGGAAAAGTGTGGCTGAGGCAGAGAACCCTGAACACTGCATTATTCCTCATCTCTATCACTTCATACTAAAACAAATGGGGATGAAACTTGATTGAAGTCTCTGCAAGAAGTATATGGCTTTGACCTATTCAATCAAAAGAAGAGTCATCTGCTGTAATGGCATCACCTGTGTGGTCTTCAGGTAGGTCTACAATTACATGGAGGCCACTGGAGCTAAAAAAATCTGCAATTCCAATTCTTGAAAACTGAGCCTATACATATCACCAAAGGAGTATTTTTTCAATTTTGAGAAGAAATCTGGATCTGAATAGAGCTGAAATATTATCGTTCTAGTTTATTTGAAAATACTTCTTGAACAGCTCTATTTTTAGTCATCATTCATTTCTGAATGCAATTTAGAAAGTGATGTACATAATACAGAGTACATGTCCTTCTGATCTGTCTTAATTTTCTCTTATGTAAATTAAATTTTATCTATATATTGGATAATTAATAGTTTTCCCTATAGACTGTTTATTTATGAAGATTTCATAAATATATTTCATTCCCAAGACACTTGAATTTCAACCTCAAAATTTAGCTCAGTCTTTGTATTCAAATGTGAAAATATTTGGATGCTTTGGAACATTCAATTTGAAAGTTTTCAAAGGTGATTAGCACCTTGTTTCCATTTCATTTATAGTGTAAGGAAGCAATTCTGTATTTTGAAAGTGTACTGTCTGCGGTAATCAGTATTTATAAATGAGAAAGAAAGAAAGAAAGAAAGAACAAACAAAAGGAAGAAAGAGACTTCCAAAATGCTGTTCCTGCCAATATGACGTATATTTAATAAATGACTTTTCAAACAGGTATGAGTTTTATTTCAGCAGGCACTACCCATCTATAATTGAAATATCATTTGTGCTAATCAAAGTCTGCATGGTGCTATAATTGTTTTGAAAGCTACACAGCACTGGAATGCACAAATTTTTTTGGGTCTGCTAGATAAGTAGGAAATTTAATCTGAATCCTTGAATCTAAAATATACAGACTTACTGTACAGGTTCCAGCTAAACACAGGATAGATGAAGCACAATTGTTTAACGACAAAACCAGCAATACTAGAGATATGGAAGCAAATTTTGTAACTGAAGTGAAATAAACATCAACCTTAGATATATTTTTCAGACTGTACATATGCCTCAAGTATACGAATGATCATACCGTATTCAAAATTTTTCCTTGGTACCTTCACTGGGTCTCTTTTTAAGGGCTTATTAAGTATTTTGTTATCTTTTCTGTCTAGATGCTTGATAATTGAAGGATCTTTACAGGCTGTCTGACTATAGAAAGCTTAGGCTGCATTGCCTGAAGTTGCATTGAGCAGAGGCTCATCAGCATTCAGCACCACTACCACAGCGTAAAGCCTGGAAGAAGTGGGAAAAATTACCTACTGAAACATAAGAAGAGAAGATGAAAAGAGGCCAGCAAGAAGAAAGAAAAGCTCCTCATTTCTGTTCTGAAGCTTCTTTTTCTAATGGATCCCCCTCCCTAGCAATGTTGCGAATGACAGATGATGTGTTCTGCAAATAGATCAGCAATGTCACTTCTAAAATTGCACTTTTTGGCATTCAGGTGTTAAAGCCAGTCAGCTGGTAGCCAGGCTTTATCCAAGGCTGTATTACAGAAAAAGAGTATATGTTAGATCATCCAGCAGCAATTACAGTAAAACACCTCTGGCTTGAGACAGAATCACTGTTACTGTTGCTTCCTGCAGTGAATTCTGTCACTATCATATTTGCTTCCTTTTTCACTCCCAGGTGTCAGATATACTTGGCTAAGATTATTTTGCTGGGTTGAATTAGTTCCACAACTTCTTCAGACACTGAAGTGACTGTTATCTCTCCAACCATTCTCAAACATTGAGATTTCACTGAAAAATTGCAAAGATATATATCAGACTATATTTTAAAAGGTATTGCAAAAGTCATTAAATAAATGATGAGATATCCATTGTTAGATTTGCTCTAGTCACAGATGTAATATTTTTCTTCTTTCCATTTTTTCCTTTTGCCATAATAATCACTGCAGCAAGTTGTAAATGCAATGAACCCCCATGCTATCTATGATGGAGAGAACACAGAAATTGATTTATCATATTGATTTATGATATTGTACTGTGCAAAGTTCAGGTGCAGTCATAAAATTTTGCTAGTTTCAGAAGTCTCTAGACAGAAAAAAAGGAAGGAAGGAAGAAAGGAAGAATAAAGAGAATCAAAGGAAGAAAGAATAGGAAGTACGAAAAACATAATATTCCCCTTCTCACGTGTGAAAAGTATAAGGGAAATTTGCATGTACACAGATACTATAATATTTAGTTGTTATTTGCAGTTTGTATAAATCTTGCCCATCACATTAATTACCTAATATATTTGTATACTACTGTTAATGCCATTTATTGTTTATTCCGTTTGTAAATCTGTGTGGCTTCATAAGTTATTTTCACAGGCTATCCAAAGAACTGAGAAATACTGTAAGGATAACCTATGATTTTTTCATGAGGTCTTCCCCCATGATGTCTTTAAAGGGCTTCAGGGATTGGGGAACAGAGCTACTGTTTTGGGAGAAATATGGGGCAATGGTCGAAGAACAGATGATGTTGTTACAAGTTGACTGGATTACATGGAGAGGTTGGGTGGTGGTGTGAAGTCTTCCAGCTGCAGCAGGGAGAGACTGAGTACATGCAGGAAGAAAGTGGTTTGTTAAGGAAAGTGGGAGAAAGAATTAATAAAAATATTTATATAAAACAAGGAAAGAAATTAGGAGTTTTTAGGCTTTTTCTGCTCTAGCCTCTCCCCTGTCCTTTAGACCAAATCACTGCCTTGGTTTCCTAGGTATAAGGACATCTCTGTGCTCTTGATGGCAGAGTCATGAAGGCAGAGTTCCCTGATGTCTTCATTCCATCAAGGTCTGACTTTACTGAGAAGGCAAAAAACAACCTCATTAATCCAGAAAAACTGAAAAGCATACCGGAATGCTCTGTTTTGCTCATTCTTTCAGCAAGTGTAAAAAACTACAGGGATCCACAGGTCACGTCCTCACGAGGGAAAGTGATTGCCTGCAGTCTTCCTGACCTAGGTTACAACGTAAGACATAACCAAAACCCAAAAGTATGTATTCCATTATCATCTCCACAAGCTGTTAAAGCAGGTGGGGCAGTGCTGTCATCTCCTGCCATGACTCATCCCTGATAACTCCCTCCCGGGGCTCTGTTCAATTCTATGAGAATTACATCATCCCATTGTGAGATGCTCCGCCCAGGGGGAGGAGCCAAGCATTCGCACCTGGATATAATCTGGGGTTTGGGACAGCACAAGCAGTCCTTACCTACTGGATTCCCAGAGGATAAGGGCTACATAACCACCACCGGACCTTCAGAGGAGGATCAGACCTTTCTATAGGATTACTGCTTCAACAGAACCACTTCAAAGAGGTCTGCAGCCACCCCTTAATCGGACTGCTACCACCACCCTGCCTGGCAGAGTGTCAGGCTGTATCCTGACTCTGGCAGGTTAAACCAGTGTTTCTGTGTTATTGCCTTGTTATACATACTAGTAAAGAACTGTTATTCCTATTTCTCATAGCTTTGCCTGAAAGCCCCTTAATTTCAAAATTACAATAATTCAGAGGGAAGGGGGTTACATTTTTTGTTCCAAGGGAGGCTCCTGCCTTCCTTGACAGACACCTGTCTTTCAAACCAGGACACTTCCAAAAAATCCAAAGGAGGTACACACAGTATAGCAGGAGAATGAATTAAAAGATTTTTCTCTTAGTTCCCTAATGTCTGTAAAAGTCATCTCTGCTCTAGCAGCAGTAATAAAGACTTATTTCAAGGAAAAGATCAAGCTTTATGCTGGAGCTTAGTGATTTTTACTTTGTGATTTTTCCGCTTTCATTTAAATAACTGATGCAAACAGCATAATTTTTCTATTTCCAGTTCATCCTTGCTCTTTCATGATCAAAATCTAATTTTTAGTTTTAGCTCAGGCTCTAGACAGTCACACTTTGAAGAATGAAAATGACCATAGTCATAATGCTGTCAAATTTTCAACTGAAAGCATACAGGAAACATTTTCTTCCTCTTCTCCTTTCAATAATAATTTTTCTCATCTCTATCTGAACCAGAGACCGGCTTTTTTGATAAATGCAAATAATGAAAAGAATTTTCCATCTTGTCTGTGCTTATTTCATCCATTGCAACAGCTCTCTCTTGGTAGAGGGACAGAAGAAAGGAACACACAGGGAATTTTTCAATTATGAGAAGCAAGACTAAAACAAATTTAGGCAAAAAAAAAAATCAGGTTTACTCCAAACTGTAAAAAAATTGAAACAATTTTGTTACTCTTGAAAAGTAGATGACCTTTTGTTCCTTATTCTGTGTTGTGGGGTTTGGTTTGGTTTAGTTTGTTATTTTTATGGAAGTATTATTTTCTCAGATACTGATAAATCATTTCTGTAATTTTTAAATCAAGTGAAATCAAACAACCATCTGACCAACTAGCAGAATGTGATTGCCCCAGTTGGTTTGATTTCATATTTCAACACCTAGCCTTCATTTAAATATTTGCCTTTTCATTTTCTGTAAAAAATTACATGCAATCATTTTTAAAACTAGCTTTAAAAATACTAGTTAGGTATTGGATAAAAAAAGGACTAAACTATAAGTTCAATGAGGTTTGGAGCTAATATTTTGAGTTTGGCATAACTTTAACAGCTGATGGATTGAACATGACTTCTTGTGTGTCCTGCAGTCTTCTATACATGGGACAACCACACATGTTGAGGATCTACAAGTCAGTCAGAATCTGTGAGGCACTGATTCTGGAATGAAATTTCAGTATAGGAGCCATATGCAATGAGGGCTGTTTGTACTTAAAGTGGATAAAAATGAAATCTAAACCAGAGTTTGATTCACATGGAAACTGCATTTTACTTACTGGTAACTAATTCTTTGATCAGCAATGACATATCTTTCCTTATGAGGTTATTCTCTGATTAGTTGAATGCTACAAGATGATCCCTGCCCTAACCAAACCAATTGCTGTTTTTTCACAATGTTACGCTAAGTAGTTTATTTCTACTCAATCAAGATCCACTAAAGAAGGTTATTAGATCTACATGCATCGTTTGATAGGACAGAAGTTAAATGCCAGCAGTAGAACACTTCCTTATGAGCAATGTTTCACAGTCTGCATCAGCATGTGCTTTCATTAGATGTTTGGAATCTCTCTGCCTATATGTGTTTATTTAACAAGAAGTTACAGCCATCCTAGGACAAAGTCTTAAACTCATCCAGATTTTCCCATGAATTTTAAAATATGTTTATTGCTAAACATATTTATATCAAGATGTGGCCTGCTGAATTACTGAAGATGACCAACACATTTTTACTTTCACTAACCTGTGAATCTAACAGGATAATGACACCACTTACCAAAATTTCCACTCTGTATTCAGAACAAGTTTATCCTTCGACTAATTTGAGTTAGCTGAGGTGATAGTCAGGATAACATGTTCTTTATAAAGCCTTTCCAGTTACTTGAATCAGTACACTGGAAATGGGATCAGTGTTTTTATCTAGATTAGATAAAGAGGTAGAGTTAATCATTCAATCTCTTTTCAAATCATTGATGCCACTACTAGAGCTGACTACTACCATTCTGAATCCTCCAGGACTATGATTAACTTACATTATTCCTTCCTGAGTATATCATCCAGTGATATAGACAGGATGTTAAAGTCCAATCCATTATGATGAAGCCATATTTTAATGCCTAAGTTGGGCCTACAAAACGACATTCTTTACAGACCAAGAAAGTATGACTTTCTGCACGAATTTTCTATTCTGATTCTTCTTTTCTTTTTTTTACACTTTACACACCCTTTTACACAATAATGTACTTTAGTAACTTCCAGGAACGTACTAAACAACAGGACTAACATCTGCTACTCGGTAAAAGTACTATTCTTGCTGCTAAGTGAGTTTGTTGTTTCAGTTTTTTTTCTCTACCATTGTGTAACATCATTGATATGATTCAGTGCCTCTCTGAAAGCAGTTTTTTTCTTTTTTATTTTTTGTGTGTATGAATTAGGAACTTCATACTTCTCAACTTACATTTCTAAGCAAAAAAAGAGAAAATCACATAGCTGTGTGCCAGCTGCTGATACCTGATGATGCACCATTTCAGCATTCAACATAAAATAGGGTCTATTTCTGTTAATCTGAACTTAATATATGCTGTGACTGAGTCAGCAGCACCTTCTTTATAAAGCAAAGTAGTGTGGCAACCAGTTTTTGAATGTTGCAAAACATTCTAAAAGTTTTAATAACTTCTACAGTAAAAAACAAGCTCTCTTCAATTGTTGTACATGACAAATGAAGAAAGAGAGTGTAAGAACCCACATTTTCCATTCCTGTCCAGTCTTGCCTTAGTAAGTTCCTGATGATCTCTTTGCAATACAGTATAGTCTGAGAAGCTGCTCTTGGCTTTGAAGGTACAAGCACACCGCACTGTGTACGGTGTACATATGACTTCAAACGCAGTAGCAGATCATAAAAGGCAAGTGGCAATGCAGACTTGTATCCGAGGAGTGGGCTGAACTCTCACAATAACTCAAGTATACTTGAAATTTAGATCACTGCTGTGAGATAAGATGAATGGTCAGGTCGTAAAAACAAATGGGATAACTTTATTGAAGAAATAATAGGACTATGAAGTTACAAGGCATTATAAAGCTAAAAGTTTTGAAAACTTAATTCTGCTTTGATTGGATTATGTCTTCTGTTGAGACAATCAAGGCCTGTTGAACTGGACCACAGCCAGGAAATGCTTGTATTGATGGTGTGCTCAATAAATGCTATTTTTTCTCACCTAAGACTGAAATGTCTTTTTGATTAAATGAACAGAATCTAGGATCTTATCTAGTGATGATTTAAGTTAATGTGTTTTGATGAGGAAACAGGATAAGTAAAGTAAAGAAAATACTCCAAGTAATCTCCATTCTATTAAAGATAAGGTGTCATTGCTTCACTCCATTTTGTTATTTGCTTAGGTAAGTTTGTTTGATACTAAAGGTTAATATACAAAGCAGATGAATTATGCGTTAGCACCTCATGAAGTGGGAAAAGATTCTGAGTGATAATGCATAAGATGTAGAAATTAAGAATTCCAAAAGCCAGTTAACAATCTGCTTTTTTGGTTTTTTTTAATCTGTAGAGTTTACATGTTTTTAGAGGCTTTTTTTGGTCTTGCTCCTTTTTTATTTTTAAATCCTATGTGTCATACACACATGAGATTATTTCTCATTTTTACATGTTCTGACTTCTAACTAATATACTAATAACAGAGAGTAGGTTTTCAGACAACCCCAGAACCTGTGTAAATCTGGGCAGAGTGTGTCTCTCCTGAATGCAGAGATCTGGAGGAGAAATTCTGACTTGATACAGAATGGCTGACTCTAAGCATCAGGAACAGTACAACTGGGGCAAAGCTTTGGATGAGCCATTTTGCTTTTCAGAAGGGTCAATTAAATGCTGGGGAGAGTACAGCAACTAAACTGCTGCAACATTCAGGCTGGCACATTTTCAGTGACAGTGCTATCTACTTCCACACTGCATTGCAGTAAAGGATGTAAACTTTTAACTTGAAACGTGGTTAAAAGGTCTATGAGCAAGTTGAGAATTCTCTAAACAAAGAGAATTTCCCTTCATTTCACTAGCTGCAATGCTTGATGCTATCCCCATAATGCAAAGTTGTTGGTGTAGGAACTACTCTGACTGGGTTTAGGTCAACTAGTTTATCTCTGTTTGGAAAAATACAGAATGACTGCATTCATTGTCAAACTCAGACAGTGAAGGAACTGGAAGTTTGGTACTTCATGTACTTGCCAAATGATGCCATCATTTATTACTGTACATTATCCAGGGTTTACTTTCTGGGTGATTTAATTTTCCTTTCCTCAAGAGAATTTCTATGGAAAAGATTGTGGGTGAATTTTTGCAGAGCTACTCTCAATTCATACCTTTCTTCTGATACAGTTCATTATCAACCTTGGAAAATGTTTGATGTCATAAATTGGTAATATGCAGCAAAGGAGCTTGGAGAATAATATATTTATTTATACTGACCACAATACTGCTATAATTTTCTACAGGCTGATGCAAGATACAATTTGTTTTAGGTTGAATTAGCTAACATTTCGTTTTGTACTCAAAATTCAAAGAGTACTTTTTCTGCCAAGGGTAACAAAATTCAGTATCCTGTCTGTTTTTTAAGTTCAAGATATTTCTTTTCTCCAAAGAGTTATGTATTGAAAAAGCTACAAACTAGCTATGTGTAAAAGATTAAGAATTAAACACACATATAAATAAATCATCCCAATTTAGGGTAAAATAATGTTTTGCCCCTCTCTTTTGATTCTTTGCTTAATTTAGTGTTCCATTAAATTTGAAATTAAACCATCTGTATGAATAACAACACAACTTTCACCTCTTACTTTGGAGAATTATCTAGCACTGTATATTTCAAATATAAAATTGTTAATGTAGAAGCCCAAAATTTAGAATGAGAGAGAAAAAGACCTTACTGTAGCCAAAATGATCTGAATAATGTAATTCTATTGTCATTGATATTAGTCTACACCATCCTGTTCACCTGAAACTCAGGTATGGCATGGCCTCTAGGATTTTTTGTTAAACATTAAAACTTGTATCAGAAGTCCTTTACAACATTTCTTAAGATATTCAGCCTCTCTACTTAACTTTGAAATCCAAGTATTTGCATCCCAAAAACTTTTGTCACTAGTTAGCCTCTAGGAAAATTTCCTTTTCCCTGATGACATATGTGAGAAATAGGCATCACAACAGAAAAGGACTTGGATTAGCAGCCAAAGTAAAAAATTAATTCAAAGTATCCAAGCCCAGAACTATCTGCAGGTTGATGGATATGGCATTATATATGAAATGTCAGCAGATCGTGATTTAGGATAAAGCTGAGTATATGCCAGAAAAAGAAATATTTTTTAATTAATCACACATACTTGTCTGATAATTAAAATTGAGTTATGATCCAGGGATTACAGAAACACTAAACAAAAAAAGAAGGATACTTTTTTACATCCAAACTGGGCTGTTGGCCTCTACCCAACTGGAATTTTACTGTGACATTGGATAAAGTTTGTTAGGAAAAAAAAAGAAGGAAAAAAAAAAGGAAGAAAAGAAAGGGTTTGCTTCTTGGTGAGATAATGGGAGACATTGTAAGAATGATTAGGATAATACAAACCCGTAAAGAGAAGAGGGTCTTAGGAACTGGGAAAGAGTGAGGATAACTGAATTTAAAACTTCTGTTTGATTTTATTTGGTGTCTCAGTCAAAAGTCTTTTAAGTCTTTTAAGATTCCTTGATCTGATATGTTTCCTAATTCAAGAGAGCTGATGGTCTATACTAGTTTTTGTTTATTCATGATAGAAAATGAGCCCAGGTTGAGACCAAAGAATTAAAAATATGGCATATAGTGAATGCAGATGCTGTTTATTTCCTGACTTTTACAGAGCATAGAAAATGTCCTTTTTTAGCATATAAACGAATGTCACCATTTTCTCCCTCCTCCCACTCCTGCTAAAAACAGAAGATTAATTTAACAAATTCACTATTATACCAGAGATTGCCTACAGAAAAAAAGCCCCAAACCCTATTTCTTTCTTAAAAAAAAATTGAGAAGATTAACTAGGTTGTTATTTAAACTCAGCTCAGTCATCCTGGAATATTCAAATTCACTGCTCAAGGACAAACCTTTTATTTGTAGTTTTTTTACTTTTCTCAAGTTCTTAATTCAGAGGGAACTGTGTGGGTAATGGGTTTTCATGCAGATACATTCAGAGACAACAAATATTCTCTGTATACCAGCGGCTGCATAATGAGATTTTTGTCCTCTGCTGTGTAACTTGATTCCAAGATCTGCCAATTTGTCACTTGGTATGATCTTGTTTTGAGATCATTTGTTACACTTCTCTCTTTCCCTTGAAATCAACATAATAGGTTTGATACATATGAAATATTTATACAATTTAATAATTTCAAGAAGCTTTTCTGTTTGTTATTACTGCTGAACATTTTTAGGTACAGTTTTGTTTTACACTGAATTCGGAGCATAACCCATCAGATGCAATAGTTTATGTCTGTGAGAAATTAGACTCATGAACATTTATTTTCTGAACATTGTCATAACTAGATTTCTGTAGAGTAACTTCTAATCTACCTTAACTGAAATTATATTTAAGTCAGCTCATTTTCCTTACACAATTCATTAGGAACAGCATAGAAATTAAGTCTAAATACTGATCTGAAAATTCTTATATTCAGTTTTCTCCTTTTTCAAGTCTGCTATTTTGCCAATATTTGGAAATTAGCATAAAATAATATTTATTTTAAAAAAGAGAAAACTAGAGTTCTTCACCGGCTCCCATGACCATTCATTCTGGACTAGATTCATGTATGAGCCACTTCTCCTGGAGTCATTGGATTCTGCTCAATAATATAGTTCTTAAACAAAAGTATTAACAGTTTTTCCTTGCCTGTTTTTAATCAAAAGAAAACTTTTCTACAAGATTTTATCTTAACAACCAGTGTCTCCACTCTGTGTAGAAATGTCAGAAAACCAAATTACATTTGTAGCTTTTATAGTCCCACAACAATATTTGAAGAAGCATCATGAGCAAAAGAACAGCTTATGGGCTAATGCATCCACAATATGGTTTGCTCACATATTAAAAAAAAAGGAGGAATAAAAAAATTGTCAATTTTGTGTATCTACAATAGACATTCCTGTTTAAAAGTGGAATGAAACACCTTTTTTGGATTAAATTTAAATCCATCAACACTTGAATTGCACTCATTAATTTTGCGAGTGACACCAAACTTGAGAGGGGTGGGAGTAGGAAGTGTGCCAGGGTAGGGCTTCTGTTCAGAGGCACCTGAAAAGTCTGGAGGAATGGACTGATAGGAACTTCATGAAAATTAGCAAAGGTAAATGCAGAGTCCTGCACCTGGGAAGAAAGACCCTCTTGAGACAATGCAGGCAGGAGACTGACTGGCTGGGGCACAACTCTGTGGCAAAGACCTGGAGGTCCCCAGGAAGGAGGTGACCAGAACATGAACCAACATAATTTCCTGGCAACAGAGAAGGTCATCAGTATCTGGGGCTACATTCACTGCAGCAGAGCAAATATTTTGGGGGAAAGTTATCCCCCTATACATGACGCTTGTTAGGCCACACTTAGTTACCATGTGCAGTTTGGGTCTCAGTTTACAAGAGGACTTGAGTACAATTTATAGGAAAAAATAGTGGTAAACTCCAGAGAACCACCAAGATAATTGGGGTATGGAGCACATGGCCTGTGAGGAGCAGCAGATGGAACTGGGATTGCTTGGCAGGAAAAGAGGTGGCTTGGAGGGGCCTGGTAGCAGCCTAGCAATACATCTGAGGAGGAGATTGAGCAGAAGGCTGGACTTGTGCAGAAGTTTTTTCCAGTAGGAGAACCGTAGTATGAAACCAATGAACTTGTACAGTATGGTTTGTCTAATGCAATACATAGAATATTGGTTATAAAATTACTGTGTTGTAAATCTTTGCTGAGTATTAGGTAGATTTAGTGTCTGTGGAGTGCTTGGTTTGTTAATAATTTGGAACATCTAATTTTCCTTTCTAAGAAGTCACTAGCCAAAACAAAATAAGACTGAAAGAAGCCTTAGTGAAACCTTTAAATAGATATAAAATAGTTTCTTATCTTTTTACTTTGGAAGCTTTGAGCAGCCAACTATTTTCCAGCATAGCTATTGATACTTCCAAATACCTGAAAGAAACCCTCTTAAACTAGCATGAAAAAAGAGGTTTCCCATACTCACTGTGTTTTCATTTAATATTCTTGATGTTAATACATTATTTCAATAGAATGTAATAATAGTAGATTTCTCTATGACAGGAGCAAATTTTCATTTAAAGTAAGACCATCCATTATAATCAGAGACAGGGTACTTGAACTGAAGATCACTACTCAGTTAAAATAAAAAATAATGAAAGTGTCATCTTTAATAGAAAATGTCATATGAATACATGACAAGTGGTGCATATTCAAAATGTTTTCTATAAGTCATGTATGTAATTTTAGATTTTAGAACTTAAAAAGCTCTTTACCGCTTTTTAGTTGGCATGGGACACTACCTCTATATTTTTATTTGAGGCATTAGAGCCCATAATGCTATTTAACTGTATGTTTTATTTGACAATAGACAACCACTGAAACAAATATGCACAAAGAGTAATTATAAATGGAAGTGGGCAGACAGAACATAAAGCTGTAATGGACTCTAAAGATTCCTGCAACATAGATAATTTAGAAAGGGCTTTGTGTTGTCTCTGGGTATCAGTGTGACCCTTGGAGTAAATATCAAAACCTTGGGCTCACTTGGAAAACAACAATAAAATTAAAAGATAAAGATTTGTGACCCCATTATTTGATACAGATTTGTAAATTAAAAATTGCTGTCTCAAACAGGAAGGCTAACATGGCATTTTATAACTATGCTTTCAGTATTATAGATACAGTGCATTTTAGATTATAAAACGTTTATAGAGAAATGAAAAATAGTATAAATACCTAGTCATCATAAGCCCGTGGTGAAACAAAAAAGGGTTAAAGGGTTTATTTTTCTCTATTAATCATATTATGCTATCCGCTACTTATTTATTTCTTGTCATAAAGAAGAATATGAATCACCAAAAATCATAACAATAGTTTTAAAATCTGGTTATTTTCACACCTACCTACATACATTTTTTCACATGCATTTCAAGGAACGTTCATCACTCAAGTGTCTGGAAGACAAAAATTTATGCTCACACGTGTATTATTCTGTAACAGACTTAAAAATTGGCCCATCAGCTGTAAAATGAACCATCAGTCTCTAGACCTTTTAGAATTTTTATGATACAATTCTGTACACTTGCTGCCTTGGAAATTCTCCCTGCAATGTGTAGTACACCCTCACATTTTTTGCTAAACTGAGAAAGGAAGAAGAAAGAGTGGGATTTGCTATGAATGAATCCATATTCATCTAGAGGAAATTTCTGTGGAGAATTTTTGATGCAGAATAGGCCTAGG
This sequence comes from Dicrurus megarhynchus, assembly GCA_013399195.1. Taxonomy (NCBI): domain Eukaryota; kingdom Metazoa; phylum Chordata; class Aves; order Passeriformes; family Dicruridae; genus Dicrurus; species Dicrurus megarhynchus. Next base: position 48,531 of record VXAD01010765.1, on the reverse strand, counting down.
CTCATTGGCCTAAGCAGGTCTTAAAGTGCTACAAAAGACATTTCTCTGCTCATAGACCAATAAGGAAAACTAGGGAATTTACTCCTACTAGCCTGCAGCCCAGTTTGTAAAAACTATATAAGGTCTCACTGAATCATGTATGGAGGTGCTATTTATGACTGTACATTATAGTTTTTGTGGGCTTGGAATATAAAAAGGATTCTGGAATGAAAAAAGAAATTAAAAACTCAAACAATTAATTATTTCCTACCCAGTATCCTCTTCTTGTGATTTTTGTGTCAGGGTACACAATAGAGTGAGGTTTAAATGGTTTATCATTAGAGCGACAATTAATTTTAAAAAATCCAGGGGAAATTTTAGAATTAAACCTATCAGAAATGATGTGCTGGTCACCAAAAATTAAGTATTTAAAGAATTTGGTCTTAGTGAAGAATCTGGGCTTTACGCATCATGAGGTACATAACACTAAGGAAGGGAGACAACATTTGTTGTTAAAACTGCCAAGAGATTCAACGATTAACCTTAGGAATCTGTGGAAATATTAATATAGTTGAATGCACTGTGAAGGAGGATCCTATTTCTCTAAGATGCACAAATGTCATCTTGAGTATCCAAACATTTCACAATTTCAGTGACATTGTGCTGTCCTAAACTGTCCCTGGCCCTCAGGCTCTTGTAGTTTCTTTGTTTCCATATTGCAATCATGGATTATGTTTTTTACATAGTTTTAAAAAAAAATATTTATTTTCTGATATCTCAAATGTATTGTATTTTCTATATGTGTAATATAACATTATTTTATTGTGGTAACTTGGTGGCTTCCTTGATATTTAGCAGTGCACAGTATATATATTGAAAAGGAATAAAGGAGAGTCTAAACTGAGTGACTAGTCATTCTGTTGCTAGTGGAAAATGGTTTAAAAGTATGTTAAGAAAATTTTTTTCTGAACTCTTAGGAGAAAAACATTTGAAAACTGTATTTTCAAACTTTTTCTAACAGGTCATTATTGGATTGAACAAGGGTCTGTGTGAACAGATGTTACAGTAGTTTATTCAAGATCAAAATTCTTTGTCTTCACTTGAGTACAGGATGGAGCTCCTTTATTTTTGCATGTGCAATGAATACAGATAAAGGAGCTTCGATCTTTTGCTTTCTGCATCAGGAGCTTGATCCAAGGCCAGCTCAGTGGAAATGCTCCTGTCGATTTCAGTGGCTTTGGATCAGACTTTAATTCTGTTGTGACTGGATTGAAAACCAATATATTTATCTCTTTGGTATTCTACTGACGTAGTTTCTTTTAAAGGGTTTTGTTTAATTCTTTTCCTGATGCAATTCAGGTAATTATTCAAATAATTCAACCTACTTCCTATTTAACATATTGTTATCAACTGTCAAAATAATTAAATACTCAATATAAATTTAAGCACTTAAACTGACAAAAATGTTGCTGATAAGAATAATGGAAGGAACAGAAAATCAGGAAAAAAATTTACAAGGATAATTCAAACCGTTTCATCTGTAAATAATGAGAATTTAATGAGGTTGATATCCAAAAAGACTCTCACTTCTTACGGTACAAAGTGTTCATTTTTCACATTAATTGTCTTTTTAGTAACATTTTTAGAACATTGAAAAGAAAATGTTTATATGAATATAAGTTGTTTTCATGGAACTTTTTCTCTGGTCCTAGAAAAAACAGTTCACTTATGGACTTCTGAAAAGAACAATTCATCAAGTGTCTAATCTGTCAAAAAAAATTTCAAAGATCAGGAGACTCATACCCTATAAACAATAGACTGGCTCTTTTAACTGAAAATGTGAAACTCTGGATTCTCATGATATAGAACATATCCTTATGATAAGCTTTGTACAATACCAAGATCCAGAGTCAGCAAAGAAATAACAAATAAGAAACTGATATTTTGGCATTGGTCCACATTATTTGGACATTGTTCTTTCAGATCAAAATAGCACAATTCTTGGGAAAAATTTAAAGCTGATTAATGATTGAATCCACAGGTAGCACCACCGGTGAAAGAATTGTTCTATCTGCCCTGGACATCTACATTTATTGAGATGAATTATCCCCTGGAGGTACTGGGCTCTCTCCATTTACTATAGAAAAGTCTCAATAGATAAATTAAATGGTATGGTCAGCTCTTAGAAAGAGAAAATTAGGTAAATTGAGACACACATCGGATACTGATTCATCTGTGTGAAGTATCTCCCAATAACTTATTTACTAAGTCAAAAGAAAGCAATTATGTATACTTTGATACAAGAAGCTGGAACTATATGTACCTCTTTCTGAAATATTTGTTTCAGGTGTTTATTCAATGCTTTTAACTTTGGAACTGTTTCTTTAGTTTATATTAAACTGTATTATAGGGAAAAAAATGGGGAGTGGAGAAGATGGGGAAAAAAAATTGAGAGCAACAAAAATACCAGGAATTATAGTGAGGAAAAAATTACATGATTTAAAATTTAAAAAAACAAGGAGAAAGATGATACGGTGTAAAACTGAAAAATAGATGGCAGGCTGCTGATGCATAGCTCTAAGCAGCTTTCTCAGTTACCTGTCTCTGTTGAAAATGGTTTATTGCCAGCACATCACCGAAAGCTTCAGTTGAGAGTGCCCCAAATGGGCACCCTTAAACGGGAGTTTGGTGTTCAAGCAAGAGCACAAGATTTATTGAAGGGATTAAGGTAAATTAGGCAAGTGGAACACTGAAAAAGCAGACTTCTGATAATGAAAGTTTTAAAGACCATAAAAACAAAAACCAAACATAAGGATGAAAATTTTTTTCTGACATTTTAAGAAACATTAAAAATAATCTGGACCTTATCATAAAAGACATAAGGGTCATTGTAATCAATATTTTTGTTTATGTCATCCAGAGATGTTCACAGACAATAAAAAATATCTACAAGGTTTATGCTGACAGATATGGAATTATGTACTTAAAATAAAGTCTGGAAAACAATGTTGGTGAGTGTCAGCCAACAATAATGATTTCTGTAAGTATCAGAGGGCTGAGTGGACCTGTCAAAAGAGGATTTTACAAGTAGTGAAGAACAAAAATTTAGTGTTGTGTTGCTACAAGAAAACTTTTACAGATCAGCAATCAAAATATTTGAGAGTGGGTTGGAAGTGACCTTAAAGATCCAACACCCCGTCATAGCCATGATGCATCCCACTAGATCATGTTGCTCAGGGCTCCATCCAACCCAGCCTTGAACACTTCCAGGGATAGGAGATCCAGCTTTTCTGGGTAACCTGTTCCAGTGCTTCACCACCCTCACAGTAAAGAATTTCTTCCTAATATCTAATTTAAACCTATCCTCCTTCAGTTTGAAGCCTTTCCCCCTTGTCATATCATTACATGTTGTTGAAGTCACTCCTCTTTTTTTTATAAGCTTTAAGTACTGGAAGACTGCAATGAGGTCTCCCCAGAGCCTTCTCTTCTCTGTGCTGAAATACCCCAGCTCTCTCAGTCTGTCTTTATAGAAGAGGTTTTCCAGCCACCAGATCATCTTAATGGCCCTTTGGACTTGGTTCAACCAGTCCACATTTCTTTTACTGAGGACTCCAGATCTGGACACAGTGCCCTTGGTGGTGTCTCACAAGAACAAGGTAGAGGAGGAGAATCACCTTCCTCAGCCTGTTGGCCTTGCTTTTCTTGGTGCAGCCCAGGATGCAGTTGGCCTGTTGGGCTGTGAGTGCACACTGTTGGCTCATGTCTGGTTTTTCATCTGTGAGAACCTCCGAGTCCTTCTCCACAGAGCTGCTCTCAATGGGTCCTTGTCCCAGATTCTACGCATGTCTGGATTGCCCCAACCCTGGTGCAGGACTTTGCACTTGGACTTGTTGAACTTCATGAGGTTCTTATAGGCTCTCAGCCTGCTTGTGGCTGTTTCTCAGACATATTGTTGCACAAGACAGCTTAACAGGGAAGGAAGTGGAAATTTTACTGTCTCAACACAACCTTAGTGCCCACAGGGACATCTTTTGACCACAGAAAATTTGCAAAAGAGAAACATATTCTTATTTGGGTTTGTGTGGCAAGGTTTGGGTAACCAGAGCTGGTGGTGGGTGAACAGGTGTGGTTTCTCAGAGAAACTGCCAGAAGGTTTCCCTGTGTCTGATTGAGCCAATGCAGCTGTCTCCAAGATGGATCCACCTCTGGTCAAGGCTGAGTCCATCAGCTGCAGCCCATGGTGAGTCAGGCTGTGCCCCTGCAGCCCATGGAGGTCCATGGGAAAGCAGAGATCCACCTGCAGCCTGTGGAGAACTCCATATCAGAGCAGGTGGATGTGCCCAGAGGAGGCTGTGACTCCATGGAAGGTCTGCACTGGAGCAGGGTCCTGAGAGGACCTGTGGACCTGTGAAGAGAGGAGCCTACGCTGGAGCAGGTTTGCTGGCAGGACTTGTGAGACCATGAGGAACCCACACTGGAGCAGGCTTTTTTTGAAGGACTGCAGCATGTGGAAGAGACGCATTCTGGAGAAGTTAATGAGGAACTCTAGCCCATGGGAAGGATTCACACTGGAGTTCATGGAGGACTGTCTCCTGTTGGGGGGACCCTGGAAAAGTGGAAAGAGTCTTCTCCCTGAGGAAGAAGCAGAGGCAGAAACAATGTGATGAACTGACTGTAACCCCTATTCCTTATCCCTGCCTCACTGCTTGGGGAAGGAGTTAAGAGAGTCAAGAATAAAATCAAGCCCAGTAAGGACTAGCAGGGGGAAGGCATCTTTAACATTTGGTTCTACTTCTCATTATCCTACTCTGATATGATTTGCAGAAAATTCAATTAATTTCCCCAAGTGGAGTCTGGTTTGCCTGTGATGGTAATCAGTGAGTGATCTCTTCATGTCCTTGTCTCAACCCATGGACCATTCATCATATTGTTTTCTATCCCTCTGTCCAGTTGGGGAGGGGAGTGATAGAGCAGCTTTCATTGGTACCTGGCATCCAGCCAGGTCAAACCACCACCATATTATTTAAAAAACAAAGGAATACTTGTAACTAAAGCAAACCAGGATTTAATCTCTAATTTTATAGACGTCTGAATAAAAGACAGAGGAAGAAGTTTTATTGGTGGACAGGAAAAAATCAGTGAGATCATTATCTTGTCTCATCAAAAGAGTTGAGAGTTATGCAAAAGAGAATTTCTGAAAAAAAACCACTACACCCCTCTTTTGGGAAGAATTCCTTAATGACTCTTGAAAGGTGATTATAGGGTGATAAATTTGTGTTTTGTTGAAAATAAGGACACAGACACCATACCCTAAATGAACTCCATCCTCTGACCTAACTATAGACATAAACAGTCTCCAGTATCAAACAGAATACACAATCTCTGAAGGCAATTACAGAAACACATTCACAAAGCAAAATGTGTCAAAATCAGCTTGACACAGACACATTTTCCCATCTGTCATGGCAAACACTTATAAATATTGAATAATTAACACACAAAATTGAAGCAATTTTGTTTCGGGAAGCCCCAGCTTACCAGCTATATGTAGCTGCTTCTTACTTTGTGCTCATGAGAACTTGCTCATGTCTTATATTTATAGGGTGAGGGGAATTCTCTACCTCATTGTATAAATTAGCTACTGAAGATACAGAGCCCAGACATACAACTAAACACCAATGTGGTTGGTATCCGATGTGATTCTGTTAGGAATTCATTCCTCTGTGTTTAAATAATAGCTGAAGGAACTCACAGTAGCCTGGAGCTTTATGGAAAACAAACTACTCTTCTAATGCATGAGAAAGACCAAGAATGCAGTAAGAAGCTATCAGGGAATCTACATCTATGGAGAAAGGCAACAAAGAAGACAGGGTTAGTCAAAGCATACTTCTGAGTCAAAATGGGTTTTTAAATCCATGTTTTTCTTTGTAGCTTGCGATAGCACAAGCCATTTAAATCCTGAGTTTAGCTTCAGAAAGCAGTTTTATCAATATGTGGCTCGTGTGTATTGAGTATAAAATCACATCTGTTACACCCAAGGAAATGAAAAGTATTGACTACCTAGAATTCTGCATTGGTGGACTTAGTATCTCCAATACTAACATACTAATAACCAATACTGACTAGTTTCGTGCTTTTATAGTATAAATTGACTTTATTTAAAGCCAGGAAGACATATTATTACTTTTTTCCATTGCTTTCTTCTCAAACCTAGAAGAAAACAGTAGCAATGCACGATGAGTGAACAAGAAATAATAAAGAAACAGCATGTTCTAAAACTCCTGAGGTTAATATGTGTTCACTTACATTCTAAAACTCTTGAGTTTATATAAAATCTGTTTTCTTACTATTTACAGCTGTTTGAAGACCATTGACCTTAATCAGATGGTAAATGTCAATGTTGTCAACACCGATTAAACAATTAAAAATATATTGAACATTTCTGCAATGTATACCAGTGCAGTTTGATCTGATTTTCCTGCTTCTCCTTTGACTGTCCACACAACTGACCTAATTTCCACTGACTATATAGGCAGGAAATTTCCTTAAATCATTTCTATGCACCTGTTTTTCAGATTTTGTAGCATCAAATTTTTTCCTGAGTAGCTATGGAGTTTAAGTCTTTCCTAAGAAGTTAAATCTTTCCTCGAAACAAATGCAGCCCCATTACATGGTTTCTCTACTTTCAGTCTGGGATGTGGTGTTGTACAAAGAGAGAAAGTGAGAGGAGGGAAGACTGAGTTAAAAAGATGACAGATTTATAGTTGCTTTCAATTAATTTTCACTCATTTAAATCCAAATTTCGTTCTCTGTTGGATTACTTACACTTTTAATGCAATATCAGACCTCCTAACTTCAGATTTATTGGTTCTGTATGATCTGGAATAGCAATTGCTACATGTTGTCATCACCTACAGTAATTTCTAGAACTGTATCTCCTAAAGTCAGAAGTGACCTTTATAATCAGTTTAGCATTCTAGATAATAAGGACCATATGACATCAAATAACAAGGCATATCTCTACCTCAATAGCTCTTTGTCCAAAGAAAACAACAATGAATGGTCCATTTTAACAAGAACTAAATATCTGAGTTTTCTAGGACTCACTGTGTGGTTCATTATTGGTTAGCTTCTCTTTGATTCACCATTCCTACACAAAATGTTCAACATCACAGAATTTGTTGCTCTAACCTGTAAATTGTTGATGCAGACAACTGCTGTCTTTACTTGCAAAATAAAATGGAGATAAAGGAATGATTAAGCATGGAAAAATGAAGTGCTTTTGTGAGCCTTAGCTTTCAGATGATAAATTCTGACTCTTAGGCAGGAGAACTAAGGCTAACACATCAAAAATAGCATTTTTAGAATCCTGTCAGCTCTTTTCTCAAGACCCGAGGAGCAGGTAGAGGTTTGAAAACCAAATGTGTGAATGAAGCAATGGTGTATATAGGAGGGATACAGGTATGTTAGGAACTGGGGAATTTGCCTGAAGAAGGAAATTGCACAGGCAGCATAGTCTGAAACTTAATCATAATGTAGTCAGGTAATGAAAATGGAAAGTGTTGTAGACTAACATTTAGAATAAGAAGGGAGAAACTGGGAGAATCTAAGCTATGAAAAAGTACACTTGGCTCACAGTGATACAACTGCTTGTGTCCTACCTCTGGGGACAGGAATAGGAAGGATCTAAAAAATATTACTGCAGTAGCACTTACTGCAAGTAAATCTAGCATGTGAATGTTCAAATTCATGAGAGGTAAATATATAAAGAGAACAGGAAGAACATAAAAATAAGAGTCCAAAAAGAATGAAATTTACCAACAGATTGAAGACTCTAAAGTTTTTTTTAAATCAAAGCCCTAGCAAATTTGTCCCACAATTCAAGAAGAAAACAAAATGGTCCAAACGCCCTACCCCTAACAAATACAGCACACTGAGAACGTTAAGGAAACTATCACATGAAAAAAGCTGACTTTTATGAAGTGGAATGTTTGCTTGAATGAAAAGAGGAAAGGAAATTAGAGGGGCTGGAAAAGAATTTGAGGTATGAACAAAGAATGCTCAATTTGATTTTAAAAACCTTTCTTATCAACTATCACTTTTGGTAACTTCATCTCTGCCTATGATCAGTAAAAAAGCTACAGAGATTCTAATGGCCTATTAAAATTAAATAGGTGATTTTTGAAGAAAATCTCCAACTTTTCTTCAGAGGTTGGAAAAAAAGGCAGCTGGTCCTTTTATCAAAATATGCCACCCACAGTGAAGCACTGTATTTTCAGTATTTCATCTTTATCATGGAAGCGGTACCAAATCCAGTCATCAATTCCATTGTGCAATAGTCCACTAGGAACCAGAATTGGTTTGCACGGGACAGCTGAGACAGTCTTATCCATGGCTTCTCTCTTTTCCCATCCAGCTGTGTAAATAGATGTTTTTCCTTTGCAGTATTTAAGCAGATCAGTGGAAAAGAAACATGAAATAAATCAATCTAATGCTTTAATTTTTTGAGTCAATTGTGGATAGGCATAAGTGTCTTTATGAACACTGGGTGTTAGTGTTTAGTTACAAACTAAGATTTTACTAAGAAAAAATGTGCTTCAATTGGTTAGATGTTTCTTTCTTCATTTTAGGTAGGGAAGGAAGGGATCAGCAAAACATTTGGGGACATGGAGATCGCTGTACTGTTAAGAGTTGAGGGATCTTCCTCCGTACTATGGCTTACGTACCTCTTTTCTATCAGGCTTTCTGTACCATACCTGCTACAACTTTGCAATAGAATCTCGCTCTTAGTCTTTTGCTAAGGTAAGGTTGTTTCACTAATCCACAGGATCAGTATCTTTCTTTTTCTACAGGAGATAGGAGTAGAAATGATCTTGGCTTATCAAGTCCAGGCCCCTGTTGTCATAGGGAACCATATCATTTAATCCCTTCCTTTAACTTATCTAGGTCCATCTCAGCTAGTGTTTTGCTGCACTAATGCTACTAGAAATATGTTCCAGAACCAGGTCACTGTGCTTAAAACTTTTGGTTATTTGAAATTAAATGTATTTATTAATTTTGTAAACTCATAACCAAAAAATTTTAGAAGGTGGATAAAATTAGCAAATTGAGCTGACTCTAATACCCTCATGGCTTTCCCCATAATAATAAATGACATACATACGATATTCAGCATGGTATCTTAAAAGCCCACAACACAATAAAAACTTCAGTGAGATATTACAATTAAGATCAGCTTTACAATCTCATTTTGAAAATCCATTTAATCTAGTCTTCTTGCAGGATATAGTAGTCAGTGTTTTCTTTTGTTTATGTTTCATATACAATAAGCAGTGATGTGTTAACTATTGAAGCTTCTTTTCAGGTATAGAAACAGTTCCAGTAAGAAGGCTCATTTCAAGGTACATTAGGAATATATTTTTGTCGGTGCAAATTACTTAACACTCTCTTGTTTTTAAACATTAGGTGAGGCTTTGGTTCAGCTAGTAAAATCTAACTTTTTGAGCTAGAAAGGCAAAAGGAAATCTTTAGTATAATCACTGATGCAGAGAAATGTTAGCCCTATTTCTTTCCCTTCTCCGCAGGCCTTAGAGCTATTTATTTTTAACAATATCTAATGTTGAGTTCAGCTTGGAGGCTGGATGAAAGAAAAAGCAGATACTGAGTACATCATGGTAGGGTGAAAAAGCCTATTTTAGTCAAAGTATGATGGCACTAGACTGTGAAAGTCTGAGTTACTCTGCGACTCACTCTGAAGAATGGACAAGGTCTGTGCTGAAGTACTTCACCAGTCATTTTTCAGTGCTGTGGCATACAATCAGTTTTTGATTACTCAGGTCAAGATTTCCTGAACAGGAAAAGCTGTCACATTCAGAAATTAGTTCCATAAATGCTAACCAAAGCAGGACTCAATACTTCTCAGTCAAACTGTAATTTCTACCGATTTAAAAAAAACCCCACACTTTGAAATGTGCCCACAAGTGGAGAAGAAGGATAGAAAACCTTCAGAAATGCTTTATTTTTATTTTATATTTCTCTAAAGGTCAAGGAAGACTTTAAAATCACAAATATTTTTAAAAAACACTCATATCTTTCAGAACACAGGGATACAAAAAATCCTGTGGGTGCAATGGCTAATATAATTTGCTGTGGTCAGTCACTGAAGGTATTAAGACTCCAAAAAGCTCAAATATTTAGAAAATTTCAAAAATTATGAAATTTCTGCATAAGATATATCTAATATTTCTAATTTTTATACTTTTCATTCAGTTTTTTTTAGAAGCTAAACCACAGTTCTTCCAGCAATAAGCATTTTAGGGAGACTCCCCCATGCCCATTTTTCATAAATACCTTGACTTAGTCAGGTGTCTGCTGGATATATCGTATGCTATTTTTGGCATCATAGCTCTTCCACATATAAAAAGAATGGTAAGTTTTTTAACATCTGATTTTATGAAAAAAATACCTTCAAAATTACATACCAGCAGTTCTAAAAAAATATTTTATGGACTGATACTTGTGAAAAAAATATTATTTAGAGAGGGTAATGTTGTCAAGGAAGCACAGTTTTCACTTTCTAAGACATACCACTGATTCAAGTAATGAAAAGTTTAAAAGTGACACTTTAAAAAATTACTCAGTACCTGTGCATTTTCTGAACCCGCTCCTTAACCATTAAATGATAGGACTAAAATCTGAATTATTCACTGGAAAATTCTTAGTTCAGAGTAAGTGTATCAAAAATTATATTACTATTTCAACATATTAAGTTAAACAAGCTCTACTGGTAAGTTAGTTTATGCAGCAATCATTAAGAGCCTTTCCTCTTTCTTACAAAAACTAACCTCTCTATTATCAGTGTTGCTGCATATGGAATCACTGTATTGCTTGATGGACTTATGTTCAGAAATCCTACTTATTTAACTGCACTGGTGTGATCACTTTGACATTTTTTCATCTTACTAATGAGTGCTATCTCTTTCCATCTGCATTGTATTGTGTTCCTTTGTTCTAGAGTTACATGTTGCAGAAATTTTTTGCCTCAGCTTGGGACAGTGCTGATGAAAATCAGAATATGTAACTATAATTAAGGTAAGACATGTATAAAGTCTTATGATATCATACTACAATAATGTTTCAGGCAATTAAATACTGTAGGCTTGTGTTCATTCTTATAAACATCAATATCCTAATTTTCTATAACTTCTAATTTTCTATAATTATACGTATCCCCAACTCTTACATATGCTTATCTTGAATCTTCTCATCTCAGGGATCTGATATTTAAAAATGTTTTTTTTGCTGACTTTTAAGACTTCAGAGATTCCACTAATACTTGATATTTATAGACAACACCAATTCAAATGTCTTTGAATAACAGGCCATTTAATTAAAACTAAAAATGACATCTTTTTCTGAAATCCTTATCAAGATGAATCTCTTTTAGGCAAAAACCATTAATAATTTCATGTTAGGATAATGCTCATCACAAGGATACAAGCTTGAATTGACATGCAGTGGTGAGATAAGTATTCAAAGAGAATCTGTTATCACCTGATAACCTACACAAGAAATTTGATGCATAGTAGGAACAAAAGAAATGGAGTAGGGCAGAGAGAAGCACAAGCAGACAATAAGTAACATGTGAAGACTAACCCAATCCTACTTTCTCTTCTGAAGTGTTAATAAATAATTCTAAAATTAATTTCTTGCATGAGTTTTACAAATTGCTGTTGTGGTCGTTTCATTCACATGTGGCGCTTATTCTACATTGCTTACACGGTAATCAAATAACCCACAATCTGTTGTTAGTCATCCTTATTGCACCACTGTGGCCTATTAGAGCTTTGTCACCAAACATTGGACAGTATTAGGATGTTATTTAGTCACTAAGAAAAAGTTCGTGCTGCTTATTTAATTGACAGCTTAAGGCATAAATTTTGTATAGCTGGCTGCTACATACATATAAAAGGCCAAACTTATATTTCATTTCACAATATTGCCTTTGAATTTATTGGTTTCCTTCATTGTCCTTGGGGAACCACTTTGAATGCAAGAAACTACAGTTATAATAGTTAGAGAGAAATCAGTGGTTACAGGGGAGGTGATCAAACAGTAAATAAAATAACCATTTATAGCTGTTTTAGCAGTTTGCCTTTATGTGTACCTGGAATTGCATCTCAATAAAGCACAAACTAAGATTTAAAAACACACAGTTTCAAAGGTAACATGCAAAACAACTTGACTCTTTTGCCAGATTCCACCCTGAGGGTAATGGCATGCTTCAAAATATTGCTTGGCTAGGCTTTTATTTCTGGCAAAAAAAATCTTCCACAAAATTGTTCTGTTCTGCAGCATAGCAGCACTAATTTATAATCTATGCTTCAGTAGCAAGAGGCTTTCTGTCTTTTCCTCTCCCATTTAACATTTATATTTACTTTATTCCCTCCCCACTTTTATTCTAGTTGCTGTAGCAACTGCATTTTTTTAAAAACTGTAATAAAATTTGGAGCTTAAACAAAGGACTGTAAGCACCTGAAAAAAAGTAGCACCTGAAGAAAAGTTTTTCTGTGTGTCTGCTGATGACCTATGGGGTATAATATACAATGCTGAGCTCATACGCTATATTTTCTACTTGTAGATTTCTTGGCAGCTTGCACAGAACAGAAACTGACTGATTTGATTTCATAGATGGGAGGGAAGGGTGGAAGCAGAAGTGAAAAAAAATTACATACAGGGTGTATACAAGATCAGCACAAAAAAAAAAGCAGGTCTCTTCATTTTCACATGCTCTGGAACAAAATGTCTTTGCACATTTTCTTTGCAGTTTTCCTTAAAACATATCAGTTACATACAGAATCCCCACCAGTTCAGCAGAACAGTGGTAGTCCACTAGCAAGGGTGAAAGATATGGTAAGGATAATCTGTCCACAAGGAATTGGAATTAGAGCCATAATTCAGTACATGTAGACTACTAAACATCTTAATTTGGCAATTATTTTTGGTCTTGTCAGCCTTGCTGGATTAGAAGTGGGAATGAAGCAGCTGGTGACTTCTCCGCATATAGTCAATGTGTCATTCATTTCTTGAGTGTACCTTTGCTCCCTAGCCACTGCATTGTCACACATGTTCACCCTTCATTGTCACATGCAATACCATCATCTATGATTTTTTTCCTGGGTATTGTCATGAAAAATACAGCTCATCCTCAAGACCAAAGAAGTGATTGTGTGTAAAGTGCACATTACCTAATCTGTAGCAAGGAGGAATCTAGGGTCACGTAGACACTTGCCTCTTCAAGGAAGCAGTAGAAGCAATTTATGCTCCTGAGCAGCATTTTCTTTCTTAGCAGCATAGCTCTTGCTGTTCCTCTTTTTTTTTTTCACCCTTGTTACAGTTTATTTTACTGCTATTGTATTGCTTGAAAGAGAACTAGTGCACAATTTACACCGAAAAAAGTAAAAAGAAATAGTAATTTGAGCTGTTTCAGTAGATTAATTACTTATTCATAACTGACTTTATCTAACTAATTGCAACTCTCACTTACGGATTTGAAAATATTACAAATCCACTTATTCAGAATTGTGGTCAGATTCAGGTTTTCTCACAGTGCTGTATCTGTGATTCCTGATCTGATATCCGATAGAGAAAAGCAAACCTCCATTATTGATGTAATTATGTTTTCTTACCTGATTTCATTTGCCACCTTTTTCAAATCTAAGATATACCTTCTCCCTTATGTAATTTTATTAGCATTCTGCATAAAATACACTTTTTGTTACTGCACATAGCAAAGAGTTATCTTCATGTTACATGAGTTGTCACCTGGGAATTTTAGTATGATCTAGTTTAGAGTTTCTGGGAGGCAGCTTGTTCAATTGTCATCTTCCCTTGTTTTTGTCATTGGCAGTACATCTGCAAACTGAAAACTATTTTTGTCCTTTCGTCTTAGATGATTCTGGGCACTAGAATGCTAAAGGCACTTGTTTTGTTTACAAGGCAGTGAGAATAGGAGCACAAACCCATTTTGATAGATGATCCGGGCTACTCGTCAGACTTCCCTGTTGTTTTATTGATTCACTAAAGAGAAAGACTAGTTCAAGTTTATGTTCTGTGTATTTTGTCTGGTCTCACCAGAATTCTTCACCCTCCTCCAAGATTAAACAAAATCATTTTGTCTTTCTATCTATCAGCACAGTGACAGTGAAGTAACCATCAACTCATCAATTTTATTGCAAAACTAATTTTTGTTTTAAACAAACATCACCATATTTTGTTGACACAATTAAATGATTTGAGTGTTATGCCATATATCTAGCATGCACCCTTGGGAGCAGGTAGAAGCTACAGCAGAAATCATGACATACGTGCCTCTGCATCAAATTAAATATTTTCCCCTTAATCCTAACACCAGCAGCTGTTAGACACTGTGTCTTACTGCATATAGCCTATATAATGAGACAGATGCAGGCAGTTCAAGTTCCTCTTCTGAATGCTGAATAAAGCCCATCTCTCCAAGGCCCCTAAGCCTTATTGCTGTTGAAATAGTCCTCCTCAAGCAAATAAATACATTTGGCATTCAGATTTCATAAAGATGAAAAACAGCACTGTGTTTTTTATTACTAGGGAGACAAAAAATAAAGAGGCTTGGTAAATGAAATGCAGGAAACATCCATAGAATTTGGTGCAAAAATAATTTCTTTCTGTTACACTATCCAAAAAGGAGTCAAATTAATCCTTTGCAATAAATACAAAAGGTCTTAGTGAGCCCAAAATTAGAGGTGTCTATTCCCAACCGTTGATACAGTGTCCTGGAAAAAGTAATTTACTGATTGTGCAAAAGAACAGAGCTGTCTGCAGGTTGATGATATAGCTAATTGACCCTTTGTATTAAGAGCAGACATAATCTGTTTCAAGCTCCACTTTATTTATCTCCTGTTCCATTGCTTAGCAGGCTGCAAGGTTAAGGGCAATCCTTTCACGCTACCTGACAATGTGAAGACAGCTTTTCCATATTTGAACAATAAAATCCTGTTCAAAGGACTAGAGGTCCACCAATTAAAATTCTCCAGTGAAAGTAATCTGAAGATATGATCTGTAACTGAGAACAGAAAAAGCTGAAGCAGATCACTGCTTGAAGCAATGCGCTGATTACTTCCTACTGCAATGCACGTTGTTGGACTGGACTTCATTACAAGCATGGGAAGAGGGTTTTGATTGTGGTTGGGTTTCACATATTAAAACAGATTCATCTAAATTGGAAGAATAGTATAATTATGCACTTTTTTTTTTTTTTTGAGGTGGATGAAAATTGGTTGGGTCACTATAACTGAAGTTGCTTGTGCTTAGAGGGCCAAATCCTCTCCCTGCTGAGTAACCAAGGTAAACAAGTCATTTAACAGAGTTTGAGGATGAATTGAAAATATTTCTATAGGCCATACTTTACCTGGAAAACCAGACTACAACTGCTGTGTTATATTTTTGACATCATAGCTCTGCAGAAGCAGAATGTTTAGTTCATCTGTAGCTGTTTGAAGAAGCACCAGGTTTCCAACACCATTGTGCAAAACATATTCTTCCTTTAAGAGTCTATTAGTAGATCCTATTGTAATCAGTTCTTACCTTGTAAAGGACTATATTTCTGTAAGTAAACATACTAGGCTGTTTGGCTAGCTGTTGTGTATTAATTTAGCTCCATAAAGCAGACTTAATTTGATTTTTAAAGTGTTTATTAATTCTGGAAAGAGAAAGAAAAGTGACAAACAGGATCTATTGTATACTTTGTATAGTTTATTCTTTGCATTTTCTTGGTAATAATTCAGTCCTGGCCAGTTTCAGACTCAGTAATTATTTCTTAGATTGTTACAATAAGCACAAGAACCCCACCACCCACATACCCTTGAAATGAATCATATAAGTTGCACCTTGTGTTTTAAATATTCAATGAGTATCAATGAATATATGATTTTATTGCAACCTTGTTTTGTCTTCCTTTTTATCCAAATCATAAAAGTAAAAAGTGAAGCAACAGCTAATTCAGATAGATACTACTTAATCTGGCTCTAAGACACCATTACTTGAAGAAAAGGAAAAATATTTGTGAGATATAGTTACTACATTAATCTTGGTAAGTATTGGGTAAATTATCTCATACAGGGAGGGAGCTGGTATTGTAAAATGCTGAAGACAGACAAAATCAAACAAAAATCCCAGAGGACTGAATCATAAAGAGGGGTAAACACCCACCAAATGTTCTTCAATAACCTGAAAGAGTGGGAAGAATGCTTGTAAGGGTCACGTGGGGAATGACTGTATTAGAAAATATTGGTATGACATTATGAAATGAAAATTTAGGATTAAAGTAGTAAGCATCACCTTCCAGTGCACAAATTTTTAGTGAGCTGTCCGCTCTCACTTTCTAGCTCTGAAGCAGGATGGAGCAGATCTGAATGCAGAGGAATGAGAGAGGAAGAGCCATAAAACTAGACATCAGAAGCCTGAGAGTTCTAGGTTCTGCCTTGATTTGCACAACATTGAACTAAAAACTATGAGAACACAAAATGTTTGTGGATTAGAGGAAACAGCGTTTTTTATCCAGAAACTAATACTTGTTCTGCAAACATGATAAGGCTGTAGCTTTCTGGAGTTCTAGGCTGCTTCATTCTAGAGGTAAAGCTCAGGAAATCTTTACAAGCAAACATGAAATAACTAAAAAATAAAAAACCAATTTCTTTAAGAGATTCTTTCCATTTGATGGTAACCTGATGGACTTATTTTGAATTTTTACTTCAAAGCAGAGTAATAGAGGAATAAATCTCATTTAAATCATTGACTACCTGTTTACTTTTCATATGGACTTACGAGAAAGATTTTTTTTCCTGTTTGTTTTACAGATTGTTTACAGTCCATTCATCTATTGTTTATATGAAATGCTTAGATTTAAAAGAATTTTATTTAAATTCCTATCAATCATTCTTACGTTTCTAATTCCTTACATCCCTCAAAAAACAACCAAACCAAAATCAAATTTGAAGAGGCCTGAACATTAAAACACTGATTCTTTCTGTGATGTTAGAAGGATAAAGAACCAAAATTATCACTGTTTTCCTGTATTTAAATTTTATATATAAAGAACAAATGCATTTTCAATCTGTGTAATAAATAAATAAATAAATAAATTCTAAATTTGACAGCTAGTACCAACCTTAGTTCAAGTTCCTGGACGATTTCTGTGTTCTTCACGGAAATTCTCTTTGTCACCAAGCTAAATTCTGCTTTTTTCCCAAATTGTTTCATTTTTCAACTATTAAAGAGCTGCTACTACTACTTTACTATCTTTCTTCTGCCTCCCTGAAAATTTCACTAAACATTAATCAACCTTGTACATTCAGTGGTTTTCCACAGATGCTATGACTAGTGTTTTGTGGAGAAATTCACCTGAGCTACATAAGTTGACACACTGATACACAGGTATTTGAGATACATTCCAGTCAAATTATCCTATTAATTTTTAAAAAAATCATCTCTCTGATTTTGTTCCCCATTCTTAGGCTGAAGAATGGAAATAACAAAAACCTTAATATCTTGCTGAGGATGGTTACTTACTGGCAGCAACACTACCCACATTTGTTCAGCATTTGCCTTGACAGCACATCTTATCTTGCTGTGCTTGGGACCTGAAGATAGTTCTAAATCACTTACAGCAGCAGAAGGGCCCATTTGAACTCTTCCCAGGGACATATTATTTATCATTTTCTAAAATCCTGTCTTCAGTATTGCACCAGTTAATATGTTTAATGCTAACTCTGCTTCGAGCAGGATGTTGAACCTGATGATATCCTGAGGCCCATCCTAATCTGCAATTGTGAAATCAGGATCAGAAAGGCCTCCTATTCTCTATTTACAAATATTTAGACTATTGAGGCATGCTAGACATAGTTCCAGTACTGCTTACATTTCAATTATTTTTAATACATGCTGTGATACTCCTTGAATAATTCATGTTTCCAAAAAATTAAGAGAGGCACACATTACTGTCAATCTGTCTGTGTGCTTCACTGCTGTTCAAAACAAAACCATGTAATTCCTGATTCTATATCCTATCCTATCTTTTCCTTTGATTACAAGGGAAAATATTTCATTTATGTTGTTGAAAAAGACATCAGAATCAAACTGACTCTTTGTAGAGTATGGTGACATATGAGAAGAGAAATATTAATCCCTACCCTTAATATGACTGAAACTCTTTTTTGGATTAAGTGAAAATTTCACAGTAACCATTTTGCAACCTGCATTTGTCACAAAATAACCATGAATTTTTAAGAGTATGAACTGAGGTTACTTCTGAGGATGTTATGGCCAAATCACCCAAGTACAGTAAAAAATCTAAATAACAAGGAAGTGAACAGTATTACTACCTTACAAAAGCACATTTTCTTGCAAGAATGGGAGAACAGAACAGTTCGTATTCTTAAAAACTAATAACTGGGCCTGACCAGTGTAAGCTTAAATCCCACTGTTGCCCCAGGCAAAAAAGAAACAAACAGCAAAACTGGTGTCAGGATAAAGAGGCCCGTTTAGTGGAGGAGTTTAGAGTGGTTTAATCCTGTCTACTGGTATGGGAAAGAGATGAAATCTTCACTGCCTCTCCATAAATACCTGTGTCAAGTATTTTGTTCTTGATCACATATACAATATCCTCTCTAGTAAGGACACCATTTCTTGTCTTTCCTTCAGTACATCAGGTCTACAAAGACAAAATAAATACCCTCTCTCAGCATGAGTTGCCCTTTTCAGAATCTCCCAAAGAGTGAGCATATGGATGTCATGGAATGGGAGGATCAACAAAAAAATTCTTATAGCAGTCTGATAAAGAGCTTCAGGTTTCCAAAAATGTTCCAGGGGATGATTATCATCTCAGAGATTTTCCTCTCATTAGACACAACCCCTCAGCAAACTGCTCCTGTAGTAAAGACTATTTTTCAAACCTCAGGGTAGGGACAATTTTTTTCATTCCCTCCCTCAGGGAATTTACTGCTCATGAAAGTGCTGGCTCAACAGTCCTGAGGTTGAAGTTGTTACCCACAACATTAATGAATAATGCAACATAGCCTCTAAAACTGTTTCTGTGAAATGAATGGGGTTATTTGGGTCATACTAGAACTGCTAAGCAAATTATATTTCTTATAGGAAATGTTCTTTCTATAGCGAATGCTACTAGGTAGTACAGTAGGAAAATATATTAATTTGAATCTTTTTTACACATATGTATCTCTAGGAACAACTTTGCCTCACTATGATTTAGAAAATACCTGGTGAGACAGTTGGTGAGTTTGTGACTGTTTTTGAAAGTCAGATTGTTATTAACAGTAGTGAGATAAGGAACAGCAGAGGGTTGTTTGTTGTTGGCTCTTTGGTATGAATGCTATCTAGAGTGGAACAACACAAATTCTTTCTGCTGTAAAGCAAACAGATTATGCAGATACAAACTCAAACAAAAAATTGGCACAGTTGCTATACTATAATGTATCAATACATATGTATTTCTAGAATAAAAGTAGTCACTCCTGAAAGGTCTTTTAGGTAAGCAACTCAAGAGAATCCAGTTCAGCATTTTTCATGGTAAGATTATACAAAAGCATATTTACGGAGCTAAAATAAAAGGAAGAATGGTAACTTTGGTGATGTAGAAAATATTGCATTTTTGTCTGATGGCAATTATGTTGATTGTAAAAATTTATGTTCCTTGCTTTTCAAACATTCTCAAATCAAAATTCAAATCTCACCTTAACTAAAATTTACATATCTTAATTGTGTTTTTTGTCTCCAGCACAATTGAAAGCATGTGGCTTACTTTTTACAGTTACGCTCCCACTCACTTTTGACAAAATGAGAGTGTTCTAATGAATACGAAAATGGAATGGAATCTTTTTGGTAAAAATGCACGCATGACATAAGAATATATTTTATTCAAAATCAGAGAAAAAATTTTAAATAAAAGGATGTCAAAACTAACTAATATTATTTTATCTTCTGTAGAGAAATCTACGTTTACTGAGTTTAAAATTTCACAGACAACAATACCCTGAAGGGGTTAAAGGCAGTGGGTGGGGAGAGAAACAATACCCTGACTTCGAAGCAAAAAAGTATTTTTACTCTAAAAATAGATATCACGAAAAAAAGTAGTTAAGAATCACTATTATGACAAAATAAAGACTTAAAGAATTTAATTTGCTTTATGCAATTAATCAGAAAATCTCTTCAGAAAGGTCCTGTCTCCTGCTCTTCTTTCAAGAAGAAAAGCAAGAGAAACCCACATACTACTCTCGTTGTTGATCTCTATATGACATTTTCTAACCAACAGTCTTCAAGCATCATAGATAACTTTAAGGATAGGAAAAAGGTACAGCTTCAGCTAATAAGAATCGGATAATAATTTCAAACACAGATCAGGGTGACTATCACCCCCTTTTTATACTTGTATTCTTTACACAATAAATGGCCTTTGAAACTCATGGATGATATTCATATCTAGTGGACACATGACAAAACCTTAGGGCTTCCAGTATTGATTAATATTTTAAGATATAAAAGATGCTGTCCAGAAAATTAATCTCATCCAACATCAGATATTACAGTTGTGTGAGATAAACACACTTGGGATTTCCATCTTTGTTCCATAGTTCTGTAAACTATTTCATGCTCCCTGGCTTAACTTCCCAGAGAACACAAATAAGTTAGCTTCATTTAACTGTAATGCAGTTCTGCTCCACTCAGCCTCTTAACACTCACAGGGCAGTTCTTAGCAAGCTGGTGCCTCATCTTTAAAGACAATCTACCTTTTCTCTTGGCATCACTGAGAAAACTGAAGACTTAACACCTCAAATCAGCCTAAGTATACTTTTCCTCTGTTTTGCCACAAAGCCTCACTTGGTCATTTCAACTTTACACTCCCTTTTAAAAACACCTTAAATGAACAGCTGGTCTCCATCCATTCTCCTTCCTGTTGTATATCAAATTACACTTAGGAAACAGTGCTGCAGTAGAAGCATAGACTAGCCTAATCAAACTGCAGTATAAATTAAGGCTTCTCTCTATCTAAGAAAGTATGGCTTGTGTCCAGATATTATATTAATCCCAACTACGATCTCCATCTGAAACCCAGAAACAAACAATCTGTTTAGCTCTTTCCAGAGTAACAGGACTGTTATAAAGTCAGCTGAAAAATATAACACTGATATTTCCCGGACATGAAAAAGTATATGCTGGGACTAGAGGATGGCAAAGGCTAGGATCAGTAAGCATCAATGGGTATGTTGTGCCCATTGAACAGAATTGTATTCTATGGAGGACAGATGCCAGGGTAAGTGCCCTACCTCTCCTTGGACAACAGTCCCTATTTCATTCTCTAGTTCCTATTGACCTCAAACAGGAGAAAATAGACATTCAGACTCAACCACAAATATCCTCTGATTACATCTCAGCATAGAGCCTGCTTTTATTTGCCCGTAGCAGGAGAATGCTTAAGTCCTTTCTAGCATCTTGCAATATCATAGCTATAGAAAACAGTTGTAGCGATAGTTGATCACTCTTATTTTAGGGCTGTTCATAGAACTCGAAAAATGTAATCACTGAGGAATTCTGCAACATTAAAAATAAGCTATAAAAGTATTTGAGCTGTTATTGATAGATTTACATACACTTTCACATCGTGCACCTTGAATAAAACAGTTTCTAGTATATGAGCAGCCCTTACCAAATGAAACTCATAGATCCAGACTTTTTGCTGAAGTCCCTTCCTAGTAACGTAAGGGGGACAGGGACAAAATTCTTCCAGTGAGGAAAAACTTCTTGTACTTGGAATTTCAAAATGGAGAAGAAAGTTGTTGGGGTCCAGTGTACATTATACCCCCGGGGTTGACAGCCTGGGGCAACTTAGAATAGGTGTGAGGTTTTAAAAATATTCTTTGAGAAAGCTCTGCTAATTGAACCTGGTAAAGGTTCCTCACAAACAGGTTCATTAATGATGACTTAGTGTGGACCTCCCACTCCTATATACATGCACACTCAAAACTTTTATTCAGGCAACTTGCTTCTGCAAATGAAAAAAGTATTGACCCAAATGGTCAATGACTTCAGGGAAGACCAGGATATACAGGCTCTCTTCATTTGGGTTGTTAAAGGATGCTAGTAAATTAATAAAGTGCAACAAAACGTGTTCTGCTAGCCAACCCTGCACCAAACAGCTTTGCAGTCATGCCAGGAGATTGTCCTTTGTCATCTGTTTATGATGACTATTGCCAAGAACAATTCTGTAAGATGCCTGTTCTAAGAGTGGCAACTGCCAGCCTTGACTGTAATTATGGGTTTTCCAGACAGCTGTGATAGAATTTAGATGTTGGCATGATGAAATGAGCTGAAATGGGACATAGAGAGAGAATAAGCTGGCATACCAATGTCATGCACATGGGAGCATCTTAACTACATAAAAACTTATATGGCTGCTGAATGTGGTGCTTGATGGATTCTCATTTTGAATGAGGTTTGTAGGATGAATCAGATATCAAAACTATGTCTAAATTCTTCCTGAACATTGAAAGATATCTTGTCAATTCTATTTTAACTTGGGGACATCCTTAATGATGTGTAGAAACCTGAAATTGGAAGCTCACAAAAGATCTGAGCTAACGAGACCCATGCTGAAGGTCACTAAATATTCCTACCTGGCAAAAGCAACTGTCATATCTAAA
Source organism: Dicrurus megarhynchus (assembly GCA_013399195.1). Taxonomy (NCBI): domain Eukaryota; kingdom Metazoa; phylum Chordata; class Aves; order Passeriformes; family Dicruridae; genus Dicrurus; species Dicrurus megarhynchus. Next base: position 25,804 of record VXAD01010765.1, on the reverse strand, counting down.
ACTCTAGAGTCAAAATTTTAATAAGGCCTCATGTCTTAAAATTTCTATTTAACAGTGTATAAATCATCTACAACATGGACTGAAACCAACCATCATCCTGTACTCATATACTCTTGGTCCTAAAAGGCAAAGAAATGTGTGGCAAAAATTTTGATTGATTGCAGATGACTGGGATATATCTGTCCTTAGAGAAGTATGGAGATCTAGGGAAAGCTAGCTAAATACCCATAATATACTTACAGTCAATGTACCCTTTTCTATATCCCCTGAAATGAAAACTCAAATGAAAAAAGATGCACCACTGACCTCTCTTGCTTTAAGCTGATGACTTTGAAGGAGTATGGTCTAGATAGGACAGACCAGCATTGATTATCTAAAAAAGAAAGGCAAGTGAAAATGCTGCACAAGAGTTAGTGAACTTGAAAACCAGAGTATGCAAAAGTTTATCACAGAGCTGATTCCTGTAACAACGCATAATTTGACATAATTTCAATTTATTATCCATCTGACATATCTATTGTGTCATTCCTTATTAAATTCTGGTCTACTTGGAAAAATAGCTGCCTCTTTGACCTATAATGACATTTCAAAGGCTGAAGAATAATTATTGAAATAAGAGCCTCATAATGACTACCTAATACCTTCCCATACAGAATCTTTTCTTGTGCAGAAAATGCCTCCACTCTTGGTGGCATCCTTTTTAAATTTTTTTGCTGTTTGATTTTTTCCCCCCTTTAAATGCATGGGCACAAAAATGAAATGCACTGCCACAAATTCTGTAAGTGTATTGCATTATATGAACACTAGTAGATGGAAGTTGCGTGAAACTCAGTTACATTTTTGCAGTCAAATAGATAGGTGAACATTCAAGTCAAAATCTTCCAAAAATATGAAGAAAGGGTTAAGGAAAACAAGTATTCTTTAACTGCACACACTCGTGTAGGGTGTAAAAAAAAAGTCTATTAAATCTGAATTGAATTACACTTAGTATTGAGAGTTCCAGCTAGTAATAATTTAATATCAAGAAAAATATTTTACTTCAGTCAGTTTCACAAGAACTTATGTGAAAGTTTGGAGGAGCTAGTGGAGAACAACCACTGAGTATGAACATCTCCCTTTAAAAAAATTTGCTAAATACTTTGTAATGTAAACCAATATAATCTCTATCTTGAAATTGATAGTCATTAGTAGTATTGTGTTTCTTACTCACTGAAACAATCCCTCACTCTCCTTTAAGTCTTGTGATCATATTCCACATATTTGAGTTATTGGTACCATACCTGCTTTTCCTCTGATTTTATAGGTAACTTTCTGGGTCAAAGTTTTCCAAATTAAAGTCTTCAGCTTCTAATACATAATATAATACTCTTTTTGCCTTAAAAAGAAGTAAACTAAAAAGTATATTTATATATAGCTGTCATAACAGAAAACGTAAGAAAATGTGACTCCTTATACACCTCAGAAGTTCAATTATCCCAAGGAATATATGGGTTTAGAAAAATAATTTTTAACAATTTTATTTCTTTGGATATTTGACTATTGCAATTGGCAAGACTGCAAAACCCTTATGCACATAAGCATATGCTTAAATATTCTTTTCTTCCTGGTCCCCCTGGATTTGAACAAATTATGAGGGAGCTTAATAGGAATAAACTTTTAATCATTAACCAAATATTAACTCAAAACAACTTCTTTCATAAAAACAGCATAGGAAGGTTAGTATTTTGATTTATTTCAGATATCCCTGATTCTGACGTCTGGATACAAATCTGACCTCTAAAGCTAAACAAGAAGGGAGCAATTCCTATATGTCTAAATCTCTGTGCACTAAAACAGTAATAACAGTGTGACTGTGAGGAGATTACCAAAAAAAATGCAAAGGGAAATAATCTTCTAGATGGATTAGTCTATCTTGTTTAAAAGTCATGAAGGAAGTTACGTGTTCCCCAAATTCAAGTACTATATAGAGAATGAAGATGCAGCATTATTTTCTTAACAAAAGTTGCCCAAAAAATTTGTTCTGTTAATTCTGGTGAAGTCAAATTTAAGGGTGAAACTAATCATAGCCTTCTACTCTCTAAGGGGCTGGCCACTGAGAACATAGTACCAGATCCTTTTCTTTTTCTCAGATGTGCATAGGGAAATAAGGAGAAGCATGGTTCTGGCTGGATCTATATAAAATTATTCAAAAAATAGTGGTTATGGACTGATAGATGTTACCTGGAGTTGCAACACTACCCCCACATTCAAAACTTTTCAAAACTCTGTTGAAAAAGAGTCATCAAGATTCTAGTCTAAAATAAAATAATGACCATTTTTGAGATACAAATTTACTACAGTTTTAAATAAGTCTGGTAGTTTTTCTTGGTTGCCTTCAATTTCTAACAGTTTTCATGGTGGCTAACTTTTATTTTTATATGATGAACTTCATTAAAATATTTCCCTTGTGACAAGCAGAAGCAATTTATCATCTTCAAGCCCACTCACATGCCTTTTAATTCCATATGCAGCTGGGCACTCTGTAAGCTCCACAGGGCACAGCCTCTCTCACTTGCCCAGGAGCATCATAAAGTAATACAACTGCCACCCACATAGACACTTCTAATAATAAATAGACTCAAACTCATGCATTATGGAGTCCAAAAACATACTTAAAAAATTAAAGGATGCAGGACAGGTCAGGAGAAACCTACATATTTCTGTGTAGGTTGAAAAATAAAGGAGTGTGCATAGTTTTGTACTGACTGTAAAATATGAATTGCATAAATACTTGAGGAAATGGTTCTCAAGTGTTCTCTTTAGATTCAGGAATGACAATCATGGTTAAAGAGTAGTATTTTTCAGCTCAATGAAAAATTGTGGGAGAAGAATCAAACTTAGTTTGCTTGCATGTTGAGAAGCAGGTAGAGTCCCATCCAACAGCTCTGTTCTACTAATTCCTCTTTAAAACGCTTGCAAGTCCATGTTTCCAGGTGAGGAGATAAGATGCTGCAACTGAAGAGGTACATGCAGGAGTAAAAACTGTAAACTCTGGAAACAAGTAGCTTAAAGTAATAACCTGAACACTGAGCACCTCTATAACATAGCTTTACGGAAAATTTTGAATTCATCGCTATCCCATTGATAGTATAAGTTATGTTGTCCTTTCCAAAAACCTCCTGAATGATCATGAAAGGTCAAACCATTTCCAACTCATGAAACCAGCAATAAATACCCATAAAATGTAGTGTCTCTTCAAACAGTATGATATATTTACTTCATAACCAGAAGTATTAAGAGAAGTTGGAAAGTGGATTTGGAGAACAGGAAATATGTACTTTAGGTATTTTAAATACATCTAAAAATCCAGAAGGGTGACCTATGTTTGAACAGTAACAAATGTAATATCTTTATTGGGAAGAGAAGGGAGGATGATTCAACAGACTACAGACCAATTACCTTATCTCGATAACATACAAAATTAAGAATACATTTTGAGGAGTAATACCTAGACAGATACAGTAATTTAGAAAATACGGCATGGGTTTACAAATAATATGCAGTGAACTTGAAATCCATTTTCAAAATTCACTTTCAACAAAAATGTAACACGATATAGTCCATTTGTGGAACTCAAAGCCTCGATTTTAATCATGTTTAATGAGGAAGTAAATAAGAAGGATGCTGGTTAAAAAAGAAACCCTAAAATGTTCGGTAATGGTAAATAGTGGCAGGAACATAGGCCTGGAGACAGGGTAATAATAATGCTGTTCAAGATGGTTTTGGAAATATTTTCTTACAGATGCAACTGCAATAAGCTAGAATGTCAAATTGCCTACAAATTAATGATGTGTTCTACCTAGACAGCGGAGAAAAGTAAGAGATTATTAGCAGACAGAATAACTGGCAGAACAAGCAGGTATAAGTTGGTTAGGAATTAGAAGCTGTCGATGCAGAGGTTTATAAATATGTATTCATTATATTGACACTTCTAACATCCATGCAAAACCCTCTATGATGTTTATTGCCACAGAAGGAGATGTTAAACTCTTCAAGCTACTAAAATGCAATTACTCAAGGAAGCATTATTTGCAGTAGTCTATTACCCAAATCAAAAATAACAGGAGAACATCACAGCATGGACCACTGAAATACCTGAACCATTTCCTTTTTGCCATCAAATTCAATTTAAGCATCTAGTACATTGTATTAAAGGGCCATATATCCTTTTTTTTCAGCTGGGTTTAATTCCCATCTACATCCACCTACTGCACACTAGACATGGAGAAGTTTATTAGTAAAAAGAATAAGTGAGAAAAGGAAGTCTTTTAGGCAGAATTATCAGTCCAGAACAAATTTTGAAATTCTCCTCAACACTTTATGGGGTCATCATGATCATAGTTTCTGACCATCAACTCATCAGCAAATTGGAATTAGTTTCTGGATTTAATGAAATCAAAATTGGATATTAAGTTCATTTTGCAAGTCAAAATTGTTGCTTTTTCTGAAGACAATGTTAGGGGTCTGGATAACTTTTGCATATTGTAGCTGAGCCCTACAGAAATGTCTACCGATAGAATCATTTGCAAAAAGGCTGGGTGCAATACCAGTGCAAAGAGACTTCTCACAATTAATTTTGTTCTGAAATAATTTCATAACTGATGAGTGCCATAGAGACAGCTAAAAATCATAAAAATACTTTTTTTTTCCCACCTGAATGGGGAAAACCACCTTTAACCATAGTCTGATAGATGAATGCAGCAACATTTTGTATTCTTTGGCTGCACTGACATACTTTTTCATTCTTCATCTCTTTGACATCAGTGCCCGATGTGACAAGTTTTTGAAGGTTTGCCAGATGGGAAATTGCTCAGAGGGCAATGGAAAAACAGAATCATAGTCCATATCATGGTCTAATCCAGTGCCTGACCTTAGGAAGGTAAGCTCATGCTTTGAAAAACCATATATTAAAAACTGCAACACTGAAGCAACATCCCATATATTTTCAAGTCTAGCTAGATGAAGTGAACAACACAAAGAATGAGTTTATTACAAAGAGAAACAGTAAAATATACACCAGACAAAGTGGTTTTCCTCTTTTAAGTGAACAGAGTTTTGAAGAGGAGCCAATTTTGCACATAAATTTACAAGCACGCATAAACCATTTTTCAATACCCTATGGTAAGGATAATACAAAATAACCATTTATACACAGTATCACTTCAATATCTTCAGGAAATTGAAAGCACACATATGCACAATCTTGATAGACATACAAATTGAATATTTGCTTTCAGAATTTAAAGGATCACACATCACATACATCTAAGCACAGACTTTCTCACTCAAAAATTGATGAAATATATCTGCCAGTGCAATGCTTTTGTTAACTGTGTGAAGATAGACGTGTAAAGATGAAAAAAGAAATCCATGTAAAGTTGAAAGGAGGAGTCAACAGTAAATTTACTATCTTAAAGGAATGAGACTAACACAAAAAGTTTGTATCTAGATAGCCAAGATGCAGATCTATACAAGGAATTGAGATGCAAAAACTGGATCAACAACAACAAAAAAAAATTACACTATAGTAAGGCTTGGAATATTCCAGAATTAATCTAATTTGGAAAGTTGAGTAATTACTTTCCCAATTCTCCTTACCTTAAGTATTATTGCACTTTATCTTCACCTTTTTTACTCTTCTCATTAGAAATGGTTATTGAAATGCCTTGAAACAGAATGGTTGCCTGCCACCCCTTCTATAAACCTACCTATTTTCCTTTATAATTGGTCAGTGGAAATTCACATTGCTAGGGAGGGTTACACTAGTGAAGAAACATTGTTATTGAGATGTATACTTTTTTGCTTAAGAACTTGGTACAAACTCGATATATAGGCGAAAAGAGTTGTAAAGGATTTACAATTATCACCTCAGTCTCAGAGTCAGTCACACGTGATGCTCAACAATTTGCAGGAACATAAGAAGTGCGCGAAACATCTATTAAGCTGACATTTACTTCAAACGACCTATTTTCTTTTTCAGCAAACCTGGACTAAAATTTACCAAATTCCACTGAGGTTAAGGCCAAAGGAGATATTTAGGCATCTGCAAATGAAGATCATATATTTTACAGCTATTGAGATCTAATTACTACACAAGATTACAGGAAGATAAAAAGATAAACAAAAAGGCAAACAAATGTCATATTTAGGTATTCAATAGATTAGTTTATTCTACATTATCATTTATTATACAGTACAATATTTTAGACATTAATGTATTAATTTTTTAATGTTCCTTAGTTTTGTCCAAAAATGTTAATAAGAACATAACACATATTGAAGTAGAATAAAGTTTACTCTAAAGCCTGTAATTTTCATAAATACCAAAGGGTAACTTCTCTCTCCAGCTAATTTAAATGCAGGTTGAATACCATTTGGCAGATAGAAATATCTAACAGGTAATTATTTCTGGTAGTGCACAATTAGAGTAAATACAGAGGAAGTGTAACCAAGAACCCAGCCCCCAGAATATTTCTTACATTCAGCTGGATCCCCATAATATCAGAAGGTGAGAAAATATTGCTAAGCCTTGTTAATATACTACTGACAGGTAGTATAGTATCACCTTCTTGACTAATACTTCTTCAAAACAACCTGCCAGGAAGGCTGTTAGTAACAAGGATTACACTGAGTGCAAAAAAAAGCCTTGTATGTCTTTTCCAAATCCATTTTTCTTTAACATCCATTCATGTCTCTCAACTTTTGTGCTAAAGCTAAGAAAATAACCTAAGGAGGTATTATCTTTCCTATTACGATTTCTACAGCACTATTGTGGTCCTTCCAATTTTCTTCCTTTTGCTGTGGAAAAACAATTTTTTGACCCATCTTAAAAAGTTTTTATTTTCTTTCCTGAAGAGTGCTATGTAAGACCAAGATATTATTAATTTTTTTTTTTGTTTGTTTATCCTGGGTTCCTGTTTTTAATTGGCAACGAATCTCAAAGCCACAGAAGTGTTAATTTCAATGCAGTATATTACCAAAAACCCATCAGTTTTTATTAATTAATATCTATGCAATATATCAGCAGTTTGGTCAAAGTCACTGCATTTCAATGTTAAGCTCTTTTGGAACACGTTTAGGGAAAGATAGGGTGAGGGGGGAAGCTTCTTCTTCTCAAGTGTGGCAGTAGCAAACAATACACAATGGCTACTGAAAGACATTTTCCTTTTCATCTGTTGATTTAATCCCCTTCCTCAGCTACAATTGAATTGTAAAAGGGTAGAATAAGCCAAAACTGACTTTTTGCTCACTTCAGACTTTGTTTCTATGTCATAAAATGCTAAAAACCTCCTGGTTTGCCCCAGAGTGAAAATACTGGTTTTCAGGAAAGTAGTTATCTGTCAGGACTTGGTTGGAGCACTTTGTTCTCTGGTGGCTGCTTCCAGAACCATAAGTTTAACCACCAGGATCACTTTGTCTTTGGGGTGACTTTATGATGCTGTATCCCATGTTGCCTGTCCTATACCCAGACATGAATCTTGTGCCTCTGTGCCTTTAAACTGAGACTGAGAAGGGGGGAAGAGAAAAAAAAAACAAAGGAGTGAACTTTTCAAAGCAGTTGTTCAAGGGCACACAAACACACTCTTCTGCATTCTCCTGCTGGTAGCAAGAGCGGAGGGAGCACCGTTCTTGCTTTTCAGCCAGCTTTTGGCTCCTTTTCTCTGGAGGGAGACTAAGAGTTGAATTTTGTTTTCCTGAGACTTCGGTTTTTCCCCTTCTTCTCTTCTGGACTATTTCAACATCAGAACACATTGGGAGAATTTTCCACTGAGGCCCCAGAGGTGGGCCCACACTGACCCAGCTCCGAGGAGGAGGAGAGAGACCACACCTACAGAAGAACTCTGCAAATCTTCCCAGGTTTCTCTCCACAGCGAGAGGTTTTATTATTCAGCATTATTATTCTTTTCCTGTGGGTTTGTTAAATAAAAGGTTTTTTTATTTCTTTCATTTTCCTCCAAGGAAATTTTTTTTTCCCCAAACCTGGTGGGGGAGGGGTGGTTGTAACCTGCCTTATATCAGAGGATATTTTCCTCTAAATTTGTCCAAACCGGCACAGACTCCCATCACCAGGATGCCTCTTCTGAGAGGTGCCTCTTAGCCCAGAATTATCATCAGTCCATTTACTGTTATTGACAAACACTATTATCATTTAAAGTTACTTTCTTTTGTGCAGCACATTAAACATCCAGTCTGCTATACTGTACTGGCAAGCACTGAAACGAGCTGAATATATTCAAGGAACTTTAGCAGGCTTTCACAGGCACAGACTTAACTGGAGATCAATCATGGCTTAAGCCACCATTTCCCAAAACCCATTAGCCCTACCAGGACCCATATGTACTTCCAGAACATGACATTCCAGGCTGACAAGACCTCTCAGCAAAATCAGTACATTCACCCATACTTTTATACAGCAGTACTATACTGTAATTGATTTCTTCTTCCCTAAAGACTGCCAAAGCCTGCCTCATCTGTTAGAACTATGATATTTTCTGAAAGGTCACTCTCCCTTAAGCAATATGATAAATTATCTTTATTTCATTATTTCCCTTTTGCTCTCCCCCTCCTTGGAAAACTATCTAAACCCGTACTTCAGCATGGAGAAATACAGCTGTTTCCTCAAGCCACTGACTGAGTTCGGCATAGAATTGAAGCTCAAACATGGGTATCTCAGAGTGTTTCTTAGAATTATTTTTCTTTACCCTCAAAAGTTTTCCATAGGAGCAGTGTGCCAAGTTCATTTAAGTCTTTATCAAAGAGAACTGCCAAGCATGTAACCAAGATTAATTAACACAAATGAGATATAGCAAAAGTTACCCTTCCAACACCATATAGTGAAAAGCCAATCATCAAGCCCTTGCAGCCAATTCCCCTACCCTGTAGAAAAGGTTTGCAGAGCCTGTTATTAGTTGACCCACTTGTCTAAATCCTTGTCATACATACATTTGATACGAAGAAACACAATCCATGGTTAAAGATTTCCGTTGGGAGCTAGTGACTGTAACACTGATTTATACACACATTTATGTAGCTATTACATATATATGTACACCAAGAAAAAATAGAGAGAAACAGATAATGAAACCTCACAGGATTTTTAAACTCTTGGCCCGCTTCTAAACAAACACAGAGAGAACAATTTTCACCTTTCCTAATATTAAGATGCAAGACGGTTGAGAAATCAAGCCTTTCTTACTACTTTAAAATAAGATAAAAATAGATGGTACAGACCTCAGTGGTATTCTAAACTTCTCCTTTTTCATTTGTGTGTTTTTCCATTTTCTTCCTATCTTTCAAAATTAGTTTTTTTCTGAAAAAGTTGTGAAGGGAAGAGATTACATATTAGAATTAATAAGAAATATTTAATAGGATTTTTTTTCCAACCATATTTAAAACCAGAAAAACCTACAAGGAAGCAAGTATAATATCTAATTAAAGTTACTCCACTTTAAACCATAAGAAGGAAATGAACAAAAATCTCATGTGATAATTTGTATTTAATACCAGCATAGAACTCAGTGAAGATACAAGGTCATTTTTTTAAATAATAAGAGATTATTACATTTTGTTCCATCACAGCCAATTTTATATGGAACTTGTAAGAGAACATAAAAGAAATATTATCAAGGTGGATTTGTTCAGTAAAAACAGTTAAAAAATAGCAGTAAAATTCAAAGCAATTGAGAACACTTTAAAACAGACTATACATTTTCACTGCTTTTTTTACACACCTGCTTATAAAAAAAACCCCATTCTGAGAAGAAGGGGAAAAGAGGTTAATCAAACTGACATTTCAGCACTCAGTCAGTAATTTGCAGTACATAATACCTATAAGTAAAACACAGTTTTGTCAGCAACAATACATATGAACTAGAGGGTTGTAACAGCAGTCCAGAAGTAGCAGAGAAGTGGGTCAGAGAAACAAGTAAAGGTGACAGAGAAATATGATTCCCAGTGCACATTTCTACCTTTCTGCAGCAGAGAAAAAATTGTGTGTCCTCCCCCTAGTGTGAGGGTTTGGAAGAGGAAAATAACTGGTACAGAGTAGCTCCTACTTACCAACAGGATCTAGGCACCAGACTGCTCTGCAGGATCACACTGTCAAAGGCAAAGCACAACTTAAACTGTAGCATGGGAAATACTCTAAAACTCGTCATTGCTCATACACTACTGTAAACAGCTATCCTTCTTTCTGCCTTATCATGCTTTCCAAAGAGGGCTTTGTAGGTTACCAAGATTTTAGTATGGGTACCACAGACTTACACTAATATTTTGTATAATGTAATAACGTTACAAGGCCCAGTACAGAGCAACAAAGGCAGGCAAGAGACAGATTCAGATTTTTTTTAATCCTTATTTTAAGAAAAAGGATCCTTAATGCTGACCAGCAAACATCACAAAACAAAACTATAAGACACTATTAAGCAAAAAAAAACCAAACAACTAGCTCCCATATTATGACCTTGTACCAGCCATTTTTAGTACCTGTGAAAGGATACTTTAATTGTGTTCTCTCCATGAACTTCTCACCATTTTCACATTAGATGCTAAAGTAAATAGGCTTGAAAGTTAGGTTTTTTCCTGAACAGAATCAAGCATGGCCTCATGATCATCTGATATCTGACTCTTGATTAGCTACGCATTGGTTTTAATTATCCACCTGCTTTCAATTAAGTACCAGGAAATCCATCCTATTAACAGTACAAACTAATCACCCTTGCACATAAACAGGAGTCCTTTTTCTCTCAGGATACATCTGAAGAATACAAATAGTTAAAATAATTTTTTAAGCTTGTAAATTACTTGTTAAATATAATAGCAAACTACCTTTTTTAAAATCTATAGATAAATGAGTATTATGCACTAAAAAACATACCATATTTTATTGTGACAGCATCTTGAAAGAGATTTGGGTTAGGAATCAAGATTCCATTTTGAAAACAATATGCAGTTAGTATGCCATCATATCCTAAAAATCAAAATCCTGACCCTGCCCTTCCCCAAGGTATGGATGTCTTTGTTCCACAAGCTGCTTTGAAAACATGTCCTGTGTTACCACCAGATCAGCTTCTATAGCCAGCTGTGTGAGTAGCACTGATGTTTCTGCAAATGGGTAAAATGACACTGCACATCTTCATGCAACATTTTACAATCTCGAAATAAAATACCAGAAAATGGTTTTAAATATTATACAGAAAAATAAAATACACTTTTCCACGGTCCACAGTTTAGTATTGTCACTAAAATCTGTAACATGGATGGATTTAATTTCATTGTTATTTCATTTAAATATCTTTAATATTATGCAGAAAGTAAAATAATAATAATAATAATAATAATAATAATAATATCCAGACTGTTTAAAACAACAACACAAAATTTACAGAAAATTTAAATTGGCATTATATAGATGCATATATCTTCAATAAAAATAAACTAGATGTAAAGAATAGCTGTGCATTAGAACCATATTAATATAAAATGAATTAAATTTTAAATAATAAATGAATTAAATTTTAAAAAATGCATTATACATTTGTATTTAAATAGGCAGTATAGCTTTATGTTTTCATTAAAAATAAAAGTGGAATAAAAAACCCAGCACCGGTAAATGAAACAACACACAATACAAGGACACTGAACTGTGGAAAAGATGTCGGGTATATGCTGTAATGCTGGTCAAAATGCAAATTGCTATCAGACCATGTGTAATATAGTCCCAGTCACTGAGACTCCTGTGAAACCGTGTTTAGAATTTTATTTCTTCTGGAAAATAACCTCAGAAAAAAAAAAGGCATGTTATTCATTTTCTACATCCTAAGAATGTTTACAGGACAGAGGAGAGGATGACGTATAGTGGGAAGGTATTATACCTGATGGTTCTTATATACAGGATGTAAGAAAGCCTGCCATAAGATCTAATTATCAAGAATTGCTTTTTTTGCCCCAAAGCAATCATTTTGATGACAGCCTTCTATGCACTGTAAAACAAAATGGGAAGCCTGTGCTATATAAACTGGCTCAGCGCTTCCTTTTACTTCCTCTGATATCAGTCTCCCCACCTCATTTATTTTCCACACATTAATGGTAGCAGTCACCTTGAGCTGTTGATGCAGAGTAATTTTCACAGAAACCTTGATCAGAAACCATAAATCAGCCTGATGTGCTTTTATGGTCTAATAACATTCTGCCTGCTCCTACAGGCCCTTATGTAAAACTGCATTGCGGAGAATTCCTTGGACTGTTTTTTTTCACAGGCACTCCTGTATCTGAAAGGTATAAAATACCTACAACATAATAAGATTAATACACTTTGCTTAAAGCTGCAGTCATGAAAACATTCAGGTGTCAGCCTGTAAACATGAAAACATTCAAATTATAAAACTGAATTTTTCTCTGTAATTTTTTCTGTTTTGTTGTTCCTTCCTATATTCGGTTAGAGAAACTAAGTAATCTTCCCCTTCTCTCCCAGATGCAGTGCGTCAACAGGCAGAGCACACTGAAGCTGAATGCTTTGTCTAGATTAGAAAACGCTAACCTGTATAGCTGTACCAGCAAATCCACGCAGCGTGGGAGACTTCTGAAGGTGAATCTTGTCTGTAAGATTCCATTCTCATTTGTAGATAAGTTACAGTTTTTAAGTGACGAACTTAGAAAAGAGGGATTGCTTTCAATGTTAAATCATCATTTTCTCCCCATGAAAAAGACAATTATTACTTGCCTTTACAATGTTTTCCCATATAACATAAACATATTACATAAACCTTAGGGGGTTTACCACATACCCCACAGGTTTTTTTTCAGGACCTGGTTTGAGAAGGTGTAACCTGTTTTAAAGAAATCCTTAGCATTCCTGGTATTTCAAACTGGAATTTCAACATTTCTCCCTCAGTCTTTTTCTGATTAATCTCTATGTACATCTGTTCCTACCTCTAAGAGAGAATAATTCCTCTCCCTGACCTTGCAAAGATGATGTGGGAACATGAACGCACACACACAGCTATTGTAATATTAATTACATCTCGGTAACGCAGGTTTGCATAAATAATAAACATAAAAGCTCTAAATGCACAGTTTAGGCTACATATGCATAATTTTTTACTAAGTGGATTGTTCACAATTTTTGCTTTTGCATCACAAATGTTTTTAACAGAGGGGGGTTTTTTTCTATCAGAGATAATAGTGTAGTTTTTTGCTTTTATGACTAACTTTTTGCAGATTTTATGATGTCCCCCTGTCCAAAAGCACATGCAGCTGATAGCAGCAATCAGTGCACCAACAAATAACCATGATTCGCAGCATCTTTCATGTTAGGGCTCAGAGATAAATTCCCAGCACTTAGTAGAAAATGCTTGTAAAAGGCAACTTCATCATTTCAGGACCAGGTATCTCAGTACCTGAAGAGACAACAGGGCATGAGATGAGTAACCACTCATCATTCTCTGATACCTCTCAAGGTATGAACATAAGTGAAATTGGTTTTTTGTTTACAGAAGTTTTTTTGCAAACTCTCCGATTTGTGAAAAGAGTATACAGGGTAGTGAGGAAAGAGCAATGGAAGAAAATGGAGTAAAGAAATATTCCTTTCAGGTTTGCTGAATCATAGCTGTGGATAATGCAGTGATAGCACCAAAAAAAAGCACCATTCAGCTTTAAAATGGCATCACTGAGAATGTTCTTTTCCTATCCAAAATAGCTGCATTTACCTGTCATACCAGTTCTACAAAGTTAAAATTGAGGAGAGAATTACCAAAATGAACAGAATGTCATATTGGAGTAGGAATGGTTACAATATATGATTATTTTTCATTATAAGCTTCCATCATTTAAAAAAAAAATGTAATACTTTGAAATGTTTGATACTACCCATCTTATCTTAAAGAAACATCCTTCTTACCCTGGTACGTGGTGCAGCAGCATGAAAAAGGGGAGTTATGCAAGAAGAGGCGCATTCTTACTCTGTGTGTATGCCTTTTTTGTTTTACTGATGATTTTATAAAAATTATTATGGGGTATTTCCATATTTATATGGTAATTTATATAATTACATAGGTTAAATCTAGCTTTTCATATAGCCGCCTATTCTGCTGACCATTATGTTGGCTTAGGTTGGCTTTATTGCTGAAGTCAAAGGGCACTGGGGTACTGAGAGACCTCTCTGATGGACAAAAATTGAAATGAGAGCAGGAATAATTAGTCTTGCATATTTAAGAAGGCATTTTTTTTGTTGATTGGATACGAAGGCAATCAAAATCTAGGATCTACTAATTTATTGGATTGAAATGTGCTTAGACTGGCCACCAAGGATTTTTTGATAAAATGTCTGTGACACTGGGTTCTTTTGGCACTAAGGAATCTATTACTGTGAGGTGTTTGTGACCTTTGTGTTGATACAGAGACACAAATGGTGTAGGTACAATTTGATACATAGAGAAGGTACACCCAAATGTATTATGGGCTATAATTGGATCTGCAAAAGATGTGATCTGAGGTAAAAATATTTTTCAAAACTTTTATCTTGAGGAAATATATATCATTATTATATCCATTGGGCATAACTTTTTTTTTTTGTAAGCCAGGAAAATTGTGACTGTGAATACCTCAAGAAATACTTAAGAGTTCAGGGTTTCTTTAATTTTAGTGATTTTTTCAATAACTCTTGAATTCAGCTGAAAGAAACATATATCTCTTTTATGTAACTACCACAGGACTGCCCAAACTGGAAGCTGCCAAAACCAAAAGGATTAATAGGGGTTATATAATTTTAATTTTATCTAATGTTTGACAGTGATTTTCTTTCATTTTTCTTTTCAGCATCATTATAACAGAAGGAATTTTATGTCCTCAACTCTGTGTGTGCACATGCATTTTATATACGTTCCACAAATATTTTTCTATTGTATGTATCATTGAAGAAACAATGGAAAATGCCAAATATTTTGTTTTATTTTGTGTTATAATCCATATGGAGTGTCTAGTAGTTTGCTTCCTCCACAAAATGTAATCTTCCTTGTGATTGCTCTATCAGTCATCACAGCTTTTGCTTTTGTTTTTACATTTAAGCTCCTACAATTTGCAAAGCTCAGTGTTCTGAAGCTGAGAAAATTCTTTCCTTGGTGATGGTCAGTGCTTCACAGGAACTTAACTTGTCAGGATTCCACACATGGAAAGAAGCGAGATCTGAACAACAATACTTGCCAAAGTTCTGTCTATTACATATTTTGGACTAAACATTCTCTTTTTTTCTTTTGCTTAGTACACACCAAAGATTGTATTTACAGAGGGTAGTGGTTTACCATATAGATATTTCCTGTTGTTCATGCCTGAAAACAACTATTCAGACCATTATGTATGTATTCCAAGAAACTGAGTAGTTATTTCTAATACGACATTTATTCTAATGACTACATATTTGGCAAGCACTGCTGAGAACGAAGGCTGTGTCATGCTTCTCATTGCAGAGACATATATAAAGCTGCCCCTGTGCCTGACCTACTGAAAATATGTTTTTACTAGCTTTACTGAAGTGTTTTGATGTTAATTAAAATGCTGCTGTTTTCCTTGACAAATTTCTTGTCAAGAGTTCAGTCCATTTTTTTCTTATAGCTCAAGGATGGGTTGGCAATTAGTTCTCAAAAATACCTTCGCCATCTCTTCCACAGATGGGTCTCATGTAAATAATTCCCTTTGTTGTTTTTCTATTAGTAAAACAAGAATCACTCATTTTAGTGAGATACAGTAATATAGTAATACAGCACTGAGATCTTAAACATACGTGGGTGGCTAAAACAGATTTTTGAACTCCTGTGGATGGCACCAGAAGCACATGTGTTGAAAAGCGGCTATTAAGACTGCAAACAAGTTATATAATACACACTTTAGAGATTTTTTTTGAGAGTTATGTGAATAAAAGCATTTTTAGAAAAAAAGTGTCAGTCTATCTAGTGAGCAGGAGCTTAGCTGTCTTGCTGATGACAAGACATTTGAGATTTGTTTTCTGGTTTCAGTTAATTTGTACTTAAGTAATAGAAAATCTAGGTGTATCTCAAATACAGTTTGTTGGTCCTAATTCCTCCAGGATAAAAATCAGGCTTTTGTTAGGCTTCGCATCGTGGACGTAGCTTCCCAGGGAGCTTATACTTGTTTTGCTTCCAAGTCTTGCTTTCTGCCTTGGCTTCATTTTCTATCTAAATGTAACTTCCAATTTATGTACATTTTGAGTTTATTTCATTCCAGTTGTTTTCCCTAATCTAGATAACATTTTCCTTACTTCCTTAACAGAAGGAAAGGAAAATATTCAAAGGAAATAGTCAGTGGTTCATTGCTGATGATTTCAAAAGTACAGAAAAATTTTTCTCTGTAACTATTTTACCTCCAGTAATCAGTGAACTTCCATTCAGTCACTGATTGGCACGTAAGCCTGACAAGGAATATAGGGAATTCTAGAAGCAGGCATAAAGAACTGGTGTGCTTCCTTTTTAGCTGAAAAAATTTTGATAATAGCCGATCTAAACCTTCCCTGGCCTTATTTGAGGCCATTTCTTTACATTGTGTCACTTGTTATGTGGGAGAAGAGGCCAATCACCACCTCCTACCATCTCCTTTCAGGCAGTTGTAGAGGGAGATAACGTCCCCTCTGAGCCTCCTTTTCTCCAGGCTGAAAAACCCCAGCTCCCTCCACAGCTCCTCATGACTTGTGCTCCAGACCCTTCACCTGTTGCCCTTCTCTGGACCTGCTCCAGCACCTCCATGTCCTTCTTGCAGTGAGGGGCCCAAAACTGCACACAGGACTCGAGGTGTGGCCTCGTCAGTGCTGAGTACAGGGAGAGAGTCACTGCCCTGGTCCTGCTGGCCACACTATTGCTGATACAGCCCAGGATGTCATTGGCCTTCTTGGCCACCTGGGCACACATTGGATCATGGACAGCCGTGTGTCAACCAACACCCCCAGGTCCTTTTCTGCCATGCAGCATTCCAGACGCTCTACCCCAAGAGCACTGCTGCATGGGGTCCTTGTGATGAAAATGGAGGACTTTGAACTTTGCTTTATTATTATTTTTTTAATTTATTCCTTTAAATTTAAAATTCCTGTAGGCCCAATCCACCTGTGTAGCCTGATTTCACCTGTGGGTCAGAGAGGCCACCCCACGTGTGTCTCTCTCTGTTTTGCTGGGGTAGGTTCTGTTGACGTATTTATATTTTTTTGGGTCTGGGAAATCTTTGACACAATGGAAGGAGTACTTGGATTCATGTCATTCAGGTATGCTCAGAATGTCATCTTGCAAGGCATGGGTTTCAGTGCATGCTAATGTTGAAAGCCCTGTTCAGTCTTGGCAGGAATTTCCAGACTTGCGGTACAGCTCATAAGTGTTTTCCTCATTGTTTCATTTCCAAATATTCTAGACTCCAGTAGAAAGTTGTCAGTTCAGAACATCAGCCTCAAAAGCATGAAGGACAAAAGAGGTGCAGGAGCTACTAGATAATCAAGAAAGAAAGTAGTTTTCTACACCACTACATGAATAAAAAGGAAGAAAAAAAAAGAGAGATTGGAAGTGCTTTTGAGAGAATTTCTGAGACAGCGAGAAGGAAACCAGAAGAAAATTAGACTGCAAGTTCAAAAGGCTGCAATGCCACCTCCATGGATATTTCTTACCGAAGAACCAAAATTAATCTGAACTCTGAATGTTTTGAAGTTCTCGCACCACTCATGCAAATATAGCTCTATTACAGGTGGATAGCAGTTTGGTTTCAGCTAATGCATTCAAAAGTGTTCAACAAGACTGAGACATATTCAAGTATTCTATTTATCTATAATGGCTTGAACTAAATTCAAATGCCTTGGGGGCCCCCCTGTGTATGGTGAAGCTCATAGAATTCTGTATCAAATAACCTCCTTTATTTCTTTGAAGTGTCATAATTTATTGGCAAAATTTTATCTCTTCCCTATTGTGCAGGTCATGCTGTAATTAATCCAAGCACTTTAAAGGTGGGGAACAGACACATTTCAGAAACCTTATTTAGTAGTTTGTCTGGGAAAAAGAATATTGTTTTCAATAATAAGAAAAGCAAATGAATTATAAGAATAGTACTGCTGCCTTAAATGCCTTTCTTCTTTCATACAAAACAGAATTTTATTCATAAAAAGAACAATTATGCTTCTTGCTTCTCTTTTTGAACTGCAATAAAGCATGTCATCTGGATTTTTTTTAATTTGGTTTTATTTATTTATTTTTTTTTATTTTTAAATCTGAACTCTCTTTGTTATGTCTTTATGAAACTGTAGAAAGAAGGTTTAAAAAAGACTTTGAAATTTTCCACATCTTTCACATCACACTGTTTGAATCAATGGATTAAGGCACATAAAGTCACAAAACCTTAAGTGATATGTAGATCATATTTCACTCATGTTGCTAGCAAAAAGGCTTTCATCTTGCTTATTCAGACTTCCTTCTTCTTTGAAGCAAGGTCTACATCCTTTCTAAATGGGCTAAAACAGGAAAAAATCTAGGAAGGGCTTTTGTTTAAGAAACAACTGTTAGATGCTATATTTGAAGATCTTTCTATGTTTAAAAATCAGTTTTCAATGAGATTTTATGTAATTTTCATCTGCATTTAACTGTCTAGATAATTTCACACTTAAAATTCCTGCCTTAATATTCATCATATTTAATAACTGAAAATGTGGGAAGAATACATTTTCAGCTAATAGAAACGAGGAAAACTTGGTCAGTGCAGAGGAAAAGAAATGTTGTGCTCCTCAAATATATATATATAGATAATAATATCCATTATGATTCTTATGTTCCTGCAGAGATATACTGCAAGTAGAAGTCCATCTACTTAGCGTTCAAAATTTTTATATGTTACTCCTCTTCTGAAAAGATTATTTTAGCACCCCCTTCTTTCCGTGGGCAGGATGAAGTACTGGTATTTGAGGTGAGGACCAACACAAGGCACTGTGGAAGAGTGGACCAATGGGAATAAGCCATATTCCTTATACATCTAGAATGCCAGGTGTGCTCTTAAATAAATTTCCAGGGGCAGGAATTCCCTCAGACCTTATAACTGGCACATGCTGTAATGTTTCTTGAAGTATCCAGGCCAGAGCTATCTAAATGAGAAAAATCTTTGATAGACGTTTTGTTAATAGAGAAAATGACTGACAAGTCAGTAAAGGATACAGTATTTATGTTTGTCTATGTAGTAATTTTCTTCTAATGTTCTCACATTTCCTTACTGTACTCCTTAGGTGACCATGCAATCACAAGTTACAGAATGTCTCTAGTTAAAGAATAACTTTTAGAATAACAAAATTAGATATAACGATTTAATATTACCACTTGCGAAAGAAGGATTAATAGTGCTTCTTCTAAATATGACTTTCTCTATAATTTGATTCTGCCACTGCACAGGACTCTGTTATAATACTGCTAAATTAATGTAATTTAAATTAAGAAAGAAACATAAAGACTTGGAATTAAGTTCAGAGGTATAACTAAAGTAATTTGAGAAAAAAATAATGTGAACCATATTTGCATGCATCTTGAATTGTATTCACGAGCTGTCCAAACAGTATGCCACCAGACATTAGCGTATGTGGTCTTCTGACTTTATACAGTGCATTTTTTCCTACTTGCTAGTACATAGTATGATTAATCGCCTCTATACATTATCACTTATTTAAGGTGTAAAATTAATTATTTTGTATATTATTAAAGAAATAAAAGTTAATGTGTAAATTCTAAGACTCTAGATTTGTAAAACACCATTAATTGGGAATTGGATTGTAGTTACCATAAAAATTTAAATTCTGGTAAATAATTTTTGCTTCAGAAAAAAGAATTTACAAGTTGACTACCTTACTTGTCATTTCTTCACTGTTTAATTCATATAGAAACGGAATTTAAAAAATGACTCATTCTTTCTTCCAACTTTTTAACTGACTGTAGAATTGCTGCACTATATAAAACACCAAGACTTTTATAAAACTTGCACTCTTTGCCTAAGGGGCATCTGTTTGCTACTGCAGTAAAATATACAGTATTACTAATGAAATATCAGTAAATAAATCATCAGTACATTATATAGTTATATATTTGTTTATATGATTAATAATCTTAATTCTGTTTCTGATCAGAAATCGTGCAGCTGATAAGGTCCTTATTCACATAGGCTCTTACTCTGGGAAAAAGACATTGGATATTTTGGATGTCTACTGATTGGTGTGCCATTATGAAGGCAAATGTGGAGATGAGGAAATGTCAGTTTCCCACTGAACTCTGCTTGGGTTTGAGGTAAATATTACATCGGTTTCTAATTTCACTCCTTTCTAACTGTTTAACTTTCACAATAATTATAATAGGATCATAGAATCACAGAATGGTTTGGGTTGGAAGGGACCTTAAAGATCATCTAGTTTCAACTCCCTCCCACTATGGGCAGAGACACTTTGCACCAGACAGTGTTGCTCAAAGCCCATCCAGCCTGGTCGTAAACAATTTCAGGGATGATGCATCCACAGCTTCCCTGGGCAACCTGTTCCAGTGCCTCACCACCATCACAGGAAATAATTTCTTCCTAATATTGAATCTAAAGCTACCCTTTTGCCATTTAAGGCTATTCCCCCTTGTCCTATCACTAAATGCCCTTGTAAAAAGTCCCTCTCCAGCTTTCTTTTAGCCCCCTTTAAGTAATGAAAGCTTGCAGTAAGGCCTTTCTGGAGCCTTCTCTTCTCCAGGCTGAACAAACTCAAATCTTATTCAGATATAGGCTTTGACTTGCATATGTGTTATTCCAACAGACGATAAAAAACCCCCAAAAATGTCTATATTCAAGTATGGCTATGTTTGTCTTGATTTATTGTTTCTTGAAAGTGTGTAAACAGAGTTGATCTAGCACAAAGTATCCACATGCACACCATAATACATTGTTATCCTGGTTTTACCGCTATGAAATACTCTCTGAGTGTCATCCCTCATGTCTCCTGTGTCATTTCCAAATCCAATATCATGACTTACATAAGACCTGTATAAGAAACTTTGACTGTTGATTTCTGCTGTTTGTTTCAATATATTTATCATTGTCACAGTCAATATTCAATATATTTTAGGCAGGAACTCAATAGGAACTGGAGGATTCAATGGTGTATAACCAGTAAGAGAAAAATGACCAATCATCAATAAATCAGAAAAGTGACCAAACATTAAAAAAACCCCAAACCTCAAATAAGCATATTTTGGAAGAATCACCAAGCTACTGAAACACCTGTAATGAAGTTCACATCTGCCACCCCCACACAGTTTTGGGTGTACGCAGCTAGCACCCACACAAAGTCTGGTCCCTTCCAGAATGGGAAAGACTTCTTCAAAATCCCTGAGGTAGAGGTGTTGTTCAAGAGTATCAAACCACTCTTTTCTGACAGGAATACTTCCGATATAGATGAAAAAGTCAGAAAGCATAGCAAGGAGAGCAAGCGCTTGCTGGCTTAGAGGTCTTCCTAAGATGAATGTCAGGGAATTTTGATCAGGGTGGCAAGGTTTCTGCCTGTTGCTATGACAACACAAAAAGAATCTAACTGATCGAAACAGGATTGTACTAGAGAAAATAAGAGTCTATAGGCCATAATTTCCACTGAAATACATGTCAGGCGTATTTCAGCACAGCTCTTTGCTTTGCAGACAAATCCACTGAGGATGCAGAAGTGTTTCACAGACATTGGGCTGTTTGAACATTTTGTGTGTTTTTTTCTGGCAGACTTTCCATATAACAATGAAACAGGTATTTTGGGCTCAGCTATTAAGTAGTTACCCTTTGTAATCACGTCAGGAAGCATGGACTCATTTGGTGTCCTGCACTTGCTATGGTCACTAGCTGTAAACAAAAAAGCTTGTATTCCTGAAAATAACAGATAGATATTCTTATGCCATCACTGTCTGTATCATGAGGTAAGTAAGAACAGGATCTACAGCTTTGTAAAAACCCATGATAATGATGCTAAACATACTGTTATGAGCTTCTCTGGCACAGAACAAAAAAACCTTGTGTGACCAGCTCCCCTTTGCAAAGTCTTCACCATGGTGGATGCTTATATGTCCAAAAGTACATGCAATCATTTCTTCTACCTCCTTCCCTTGCCACTGCCTCCCCTGCCTTCCTCTGCAATCCCATACTCTGCAAGTAGATTCAGATTCCTCTGCACCAGCTCCAGAGCTTTCTGTAGTGGTGTTGATGAGATAACTAGGCTCTTGGGACTGAGATAATTGTGGCAGGCCTTTCCTATTGCCAGCAGCTCACTCCTCATCTATCCACTGAAGGAACAGCCACACAAACTTCCTCTCTTGCTAAAGGGTGAGCACACATTCAAAATGCCAAAGGATTAGACAAGTAATTTTCAACTAGAACAAGGGCAGCGCAAGAAATATATCCAAAATCTTAATGAAATGGTGGGGTCTTGTAACTTCATCAATACAGCCCAATATATGCAGGGAAGTCTGGTTAATGGGACACTGTGTGATTGCTTTTGAAAGTAACAAGGTCAGGGAGGTTTAATTGTTACTGTTCATATTTACAGGTAGCAGTAGGCAGCATTTTGCAGTTATCCGTGTTAGCATTTTTGATCAGTTTATTGTGCTCACATCATGACTTTTCAACACCTAGAAGAAAACGCTTTAGCCATTGGCAGAAGCATTTGTGATCTGTGACTATAAGCAGATTATATAGCACATAGGCATATTTGTGTGATGATAAAGATATTGGGGAATTAAATGACAAAGACATGTTTTTAGACTTCTATTTTTAAAAAAAAATCAAAACACGGTAACATTGTTCTTCTGTATTACTACAAGAAATAAAAATTGATTAACAATCATTGATGTGATTGACCAGATACAACTCAAAACTTTAAATTAAATTCTTACTAAACTTGAAAAAACTACAAAGAATCTCATAATGAAAGCCATTTTAATTTCTTTGTACATTCTTTAGTGCCATTGGGAATAGAAGAGTGTTAAAGTTAACCCTTCCCTTAACAGTTTTCTTTTAGTCTTTATGAGTCACTCCTTCATTGCTAATTTGTATACCAAAAATGATGTTTGATTTTGTTTCGACATGAGTGAGTATTGACTTAATTATGCATGGAAGAAGAAATACTTTCTCAGGCAATTTACCTTCTTATGTAAGATTAACTATATGACTTTTAAAAAAATTAATCAAAACTCTGTATGAGTCTTGATCTGAACTAATGAAGCGGCTCATGAGTTTCTAGCAATACGACTTCATGGCACTTTGATATTTCTGCTGCTCTGTTAGCTTATTTCACATGTTAATTACAAATGTCTAAAACTATTTCAGAATAAACAGCAATGCATTATGCAGAAATGTTCTCAATATTCTGCAGAAACCCAGATACCAAGGCTATTCATAAATGCTTGTTTATTTGGAGGGGAAGGAAGGACAAAATATGTGCAATGTCATTTCTGTGGATACATGATTATAGGTATCCCATGCCTTTCAAGCACTCATTACTCCCCAGATCACCTGCTCTCTTTGTCTCCACTGTTCATTTTCTTTCAGTCCAGACTCTTGCAGGGCCAGGGACAGTTCCCCTGCTACAGTGATATTTTTTTGTTTGTTGGTTTGGGTTTTTTAATATACCTCTGTGGATAATTAACCCCAAAAAAACACATGGGGTTAAGCTTTTAGGATGAGAATTTTTTAACATGCTAATAATGCTAAGGTCAGTACCAGAGTTATGCTTTTTTATATTAAGTCCTATATTTAATACCCTTTAGAAAACTGTGTATAGTTTACTTTGCTAAACTGCAATCAAGTGCTTCAGGCGTAATCTGTGTGGGAATGAATGTATCGTGCATAAGGTAAAGAGAGTTTTACCAAGAAGAAAATACTGTAGATGCATCTGAGAAAACCCAGGGACCAGTTCTAATTAATTATTGATAATTTTGAGGTATGTCTGGGTTCAGAGATATCATTGTAACCACAGTCACATAAACATTCTTTGCACACCTGAGGGAATGCCATGTCTGAGATAAACAAAACAAAGGTTTTTAATAGCAGATTGTTTATTCTGTGTAAACAAAACTAAAAAAATCCAGAAAAAGAGTTAAAAACCTCTCATGTGTTAGCATTAATATAATTATCTGTGTTTCTTTCATGACTGTTTATGAATTCTACCTTGTATGCATCAATAACTAAACCTTTCCAGGTCATATGCAGTCTTTCACATGTTTGTGTACTCAGAGCCTCATTTATACCTTCATTTCCTACTTTTTTTTTCTCTTCTTATTACTCATCCCCTCTGCACTGTTTTTATCTATGTTTACCTTCTGCTGTTATTACTTTACCAACAGACTATCTGTATTATGACATTGTCTCTGATCCTGCCCGTGTCATGTGAATAGTATAGCTATATAATATTCCCAGAATTTGTGCATTTTGTTTACCATTTTTTGATATTTTTTCTTGTGTTTGAAGCAGTGGAAATTTTAGCACTGACTTCAAAACCAAAATCCTTGAGGTTGTTTTTTTAAACACATCAAAACAGAGATCTTATAGCCAGAAATTAATATGTAGATCCCAGAACCTAGAGCACCAGTCAATTGAGCTGCTGTTTAATCATTTTTGGAATTGAAAAGGAAGATTCAGCTGCTTTGACATCTTGGCAGAAGTCTTCTGGGTCAAAACCTATCTTTATAAATTCAGTCTTGATTTGACTCTGCAATTTTGCATTAGGAGCCAGAATCTATATCTGGCACTGCTGAAACATTCTACGACGCTGGCCTCTGCAGGTGAATTATTCAGTATTATTATTTCTTTTTTTATAAAATTGGAGTTCATACTCTCTTTCTCCATGGCAGTTATGCCAGGTAGTACTAGTGAGAGGTTTAAACAGTAGTAATGGCAAGGCAGGTAGAACATTCCTTTCATTAGTAGTAATTTTCTCTGCCGACTATATTCCAAATTTGTTCCAGACATCTTAAACTTTTTTTATTTTCTGCATCAGTTGGCCAAAATTAAAGTTATATACACATTTTCTCCAAGACCTATGGGGTTTATACACTTTAGTAAGACTGCACATTTCCCACATAAAGTCAAACTTTATATACCTGCCCACACTTGTTCAACTAGATTTTATAACGACATTTCCAATTTATTATCTGTCCTTTTTGACATTCTTGATTTTTGCTTTCCTTGATTACTGATTACAAGCAGACCCTGTTTCTACATGTAATTTCTATACTTATCGTGCAACAGTCACTTCCTAAAAAGACAAAAATAACCATAATTTGGGATAAAAGGGTCACACAATAGTTTGCTTTCAGTTTCTTTAGATTTTGATTAGGGATTTGTGTAAACTGCTTATGCCTTGGTATGTGAAAGCATTCATTGCATTTATTTGCATAGCCCCCTCTTTCCAGACATCTTTTGTCATGGAATAACCAAAAAAATTATCTCAGGCTAATTTTTGAACGTGAAAATGGCATAGTTTCAGGAATCATTGCAAAACTTTCCTCAGATTTTGTAACTTATTAAGTCCTGAATATTTTACATGTAAAAAACCAGTGGGTGATAAAAATTTTGTTAATACTTATTACACTTTGTAATTCACTACCAAAACTGAATATGAGATGGCATTTTCTCTCCTTATGAAGTATAATTTTGTATATATCATATTTGTCTGTAATACATAAAAGTAATGCAGCAACTAGCAAGCTTAGACTGAAGGTATTGTGTTGCTATCCTATAGCAT
>VXAD01010764.1:150904-174367 GCA_013399195.1 Dicrurus megarhynchus | reverse complement strand
CTGGCCGGCAGGGAAATTAACAAAGGACTGATTCGATTTCCAGTGTCAGATATAATAAGGATTTTTGTAAACCATTAAGATTTTGAGAAAAGGTATCTGAAGATACCCAAAAAGGGTACTAGTGGCTTTCAGCATGGTCTCTGAAAACAAAAGGAGACCTTGAAGAAGGGATAGAAAGTATTTCTTCCTCTGTGTGACTACTCTCCTTTAATTTACTTCAGTTCTGAGAGAAATGCTCTTTGATGAATCTGGGTATTTAGCAAAACCAGGCAAAGACCATGCGAGTCATCTTTCCAATCATATAAACGCCAAAACTCCTGTGACTGAATGATTCAAGAGCTAACGTTACAACACATTAAAGGGACAGTTTACAGGAACTAACTGTCCAAATTGTAGGTCTTACTTTTAATAAGAGTATCGTCATAATAAAATATTAGTTACAAAATGCTAAAGAACACAATTAACCAGAAACTGCCAAGCTCATCTTTGAGAAACATTATGTGTGCATGTGTGAGGGGGAAATAAAAAAGTAAAAACAACTCCAAGTAATACTCATTGCTCCTGTTATTAGAAACTGTCAATCTACACCTATGGCATCAACACATTCCAATACCATTATGTCCCACCTCTGCCTTGGCCTTGTGACACACATTCATGAGGGGAGAAGAGACTGTAAGATTGGGGACATAGGTTATCTCTACTTGAAGAGCTCACAGGAAGAAACTAATAAGACAGTGAAAGTTTTATAACATGAAGGTACCCCTGTATCAATGAAACTAAGTGTGGAACACTTCCACAATACTAACGTGTTTTTCAGTCCTAGATTCTTTGTTACACATCACCAGCTACTTGCTGACAGCCTCCCATGTGCTCAGTGAGAATGGATATGGAAATCAAGATTTAACCAAGCTTTTAAAATGATTACTGAAAATAATTTTAAAATAGTTTTATTTGTTTTAAAGATCTAAATCAAACATGGTTTATTTGCTTCTACACAGAGGGTCATTCTATTTTGTATCTAGATTTTCATTGCAGCACTTAATGTTGTACAAGATTGCAGATTCTTGACCACTTAGAAATAGCAAAGTAACACTTAGAACACACATTTCCTCAACACACAATCAGGAATACTGATTAAAAAAATGTGTCACCTTGTTTTATGGTTCAAATGTACTATAAAAATGTTCCCAAGAAACATCTGGTTTGTATTCACACCAGTTTGGTTTAAATACATACATCAACAGATAATCCTCATATTCCAAGTCGAGTGAAAACAGACCTTTCCAGCTAATTCGGCCTCACCCAAATTCATTCTGAAGTAAGTGATAATTTCTACTTTATTTGGTGCAGAATATCATCCACTAGTGCTAAAACCCTCAATGAACTTCAAAATCTTACCTTGAATAATCAATTCTTACCTCATCCTGTTATCACTGATCTCAGCAACACAGGAATGTATTCTAAGGGATCATTAAGTAAACAAGCCTGTGCCTTTTTAGATTTGAAATTATATTTTTCAGAGAACTGACAACAAGCACAAAAATTAATCATAATAACCCTTATTACAGATGCACTCTGACTTTCAACAGCTGAAAAGTGTTTCTTTTCAGTGCAAAATAACTTAGCATTTAAGCAGAACATCAATCATGAAACAACAAAACTCTGCAGCAGTTCTCAAGAAGCAAAATAATAAAACCTGGCTTTCTTCATCTGCATTTTCAAGACCTTACAAAGATGGCACTAAAGACAGCATAACTACCCAGGGCGTAGGCAGAGCACTACACTGTAACCACAGCTATTAAAAGCAATCAGAAAAGTTAAAGCAAAATCAGGCTTAGTTTTAAGTACTCTGTTTAGTGTAGCACAAAGGTTAAAAAAATTGGGGTTTTTTCCAGATTACAAGGGGCTTTTAGGACATAACTACCATGACAAGTTATTGTAATTCATGTTTCTAAAATGCTAATAAAACAATGATAGTTTATATGAAAATTAAATAAAAGTAAGTTTTTAGTAGAGTTTTGAGCAACATTCAAGCAGTATGCAACTCAATCCTTAAAAATCATTTCACTTTTTGTAACACAAATCAAATTTAAAAGCCTAAAAAAATCAACTTATAATTAGGTATGTATTAGCACTGAAATGCTTTTTCAAAAGTAATTTAGTGGTGTTACTGGGCTGAGGGAGGAACCAAGCTTTTGTAGGAAATCTCTCCAGTTCCAGAAAGTATGCCAAATTAGACAAAAACTAATTAGAAAGCCTTAGAACACGCTGCTTTTACAACAACCTAGACATAACAATCAATCTGTGGGAAGAAAGGAAACCAAGAAGGAGCAAACTGTGCCACCCAAAAACCTACACACCCAGTTGTGCAACACTTCAGTTAGCAAGAAATATCACTGAGCTCCACAGGGACAGGGTCATGCCCCACTTGGAGAACAACTTTACCTTACCTTCATTACTTCTAAATGTAGGGCAGAAAGAAGGTACCACCTCAGAATCATTCATTTAAAAAATATTTTAAGATCTAAAGTGCAGAAAAGTCAACAAAACTAAAGATTAAATTCTCACGGGGCAACTTCTGATAACATTTATGTCTATTGCCTTGACAAGTGTTCATGCATCTGTTTTGCCTCTGCTGTGCTTTCAACTGAAGGAGTAACAGATTTAGGATTTCTGCTAAGTACTGTGTTCACTACAGAAATGTTCCACAGTGCTCCATTTTCTATGGAAGTTTCAAAATGGTAGTCATGACCTACTAAGTCCATTTTCAACATCTCACATTTAGTTAGGCATTCCAAAGCAAAAGAGAAATTCCAAAGAATTTACAAACCTAAACAGTTATAAAAACAGGAGCCTTTGGGGAAAACATTGAGGTTTTAGCTTGTTTTAACTTTTTTACGCATCAGTGCCTGCTTTGCAAAATGTATTTCTCATTGTGATTTACAGTATGCAACTTTGTGAACTTAATACAGTTATCCACATTTTTTAAATAACAGTTGAACACCAGAGCTCCAGACCACTGACAGTAAGTAACACGCCAGAGCAAAGAAAAAAAAAAGGGACCCAGTGGATACAGAGGAAGCAACAAGAAGTTTTGGAAGAAACAAACAGAAGAGAACAAAAGTTTCAAAGAGCCTGAGCTGCATGGAGGAGATTTATGTGAAACATTTTGACTTTACACTCTTGGAAACTTTGATCTAAGGGTGGAGAGTGAGGTGGGTGAGGACAGGAAGGATTAGAATGGAGAACACAGCAATAAGGCTTAATCTATTTCTGAATTTTGAGAGCCATATTTAATGTAAACTTTCAAGTTGCACTGTTGGTAGCAGTGGCAACAACAAAAAGTTCATAAATTCTGTAATTCATTCTGTCATGACAAACACTACCAGGTAACAATCCTGCACTGACCTTGAGCATGGACTAGGTCAATTGACAAAATGCCAATTAGAAATTAATAGACTTATGAAATAGTTTCATATTAAATGAAAAGCTATGATAGCATTATTATATGAATTAAACTTTGATTAATTCTCAGTAAACCATCAGAAAATTTGTTAAAACTGAATGCTTTGAACTCTTATCAAGATTTAAGAAAGAAATAAAAAGGCACCTTTTTTGATAGGTTATCCAAATTTTCAATCATGTAACAAATGCCACAAATGGAATAAACACATTTGTGAGACTATTAGACTACAGGAGAGTCTGTGAAAAGCTACCTTGTTTCAGTTCATACAGATGGTGCAGTAGCTGTTCTGCAGAAAGCAGTAAATGGTCAAAAGAAACAGGTAAAGCCTTTAATGTGCAATTTCTAATTCTCTCAGGTACTTACATGATAAACAGCCTTAACATTATGCTCACCACGTTGCCCTGGTGGGCATGATACACCTTCTGTCTCTGTCAGAAAGCACTGAACAACTTACCCAAAACACCCTGTGGCAGACTGCATATATCCTAAATTTCTTGCTCACATCTTTACTCCTCTTTTCTACCTGAAAAGAGGAGTCATCATGATCACTGACAATTCTGCTTTCCTCAGAGAAAGGCAGTTGCCATCCCAGGAATAAGACCAAGTAATTCCTTTATTTCCCAAAAAGCCATGAATTCTTTACTTTGGTGCTGCTAGAAACACAGGAGACTCCCATGAAGAAAACTACAGGATACTGACTTAGTGCCTATGCCTGATCAAGGGCTGTTCAGAAGTAACAGCAGAACTGCACACACTGAGGGATTTATAATCTTTTTTTAAACATTAATGTTCTCATATACCTTCATCATCCAGATTATCCCCACTTCTATCATGTCCCTTCTTGAATCCCATCTTCCCTCATTAGATTCACAGCCACGAGTGTAATAAATAGCTTTAAGGGTAACTGCCATTCTCCACCTTACATAACGTAACCATCTAATGAGAGAGTGGTATCTCGAATACATTTCAGATGCATCATGTTTTCTCCAGAATGAAAAAGCCAGACTGCAAGAACTGACTTGATACTTAGCCCTGGTTCATACCACAAGGAAATCCTTATGATTGTGAAGGAGAGTATCATGTTCAAGTCACAGAAGAAACTCCCAATTAACTTTTTGGAGAGCTCCACAAATCACGAGAGCATCACTGCCAAATCTCCTCTACAGCCACAGGAAAGGTGCAATTATCATTTAGCAACAAAACAGCAACTCCTCCAGGCAGAACTAAATCACAAACATCATACTGAGAAACAGAAATCACTCCTCCTTCCCCTGTGCCCTCAGGCTTATAATTAAAGGAAACTCAAAAGAGATCCTCTTTATTTCTATTCCTTGAAAACAAAGAGCCCTGTTGAGTCAGGGAACACAGCTTCCACCAGAAACTTCTTCTAGTCTGCCCTGAAAATGATTTCCAGACATAGAAGGCAATAGAAAATACATGGTGCCTTTTTAAAAATAAGATCAATAGATCTAAGTTGTTAAATGTATGTGGACATTCATAAGTCTTGTAAGAATTAGAACGCCTTGATTATCTAGCTAAAAAGCTAGATGTTTTCAGATAAAAGGGTAACTGAGACTTAGAAGTGAGGAGGGGCCATCATGGAACTTGAAGAACAGCTGTTAATTATTACCTGTGTGAAAGCAAAGGGCTGACAGGAAGAATAGGGACAAAATTAGGTGCCAAATTTATGTTTCTGCTGAAGCCACAGTTTTTAAGTGTCCACCTGGGTTAAAAAAGTTAAGCTCTGAGCTTATGTTTTGAAGGTACTCTATTAGTCCACTTGGATTGCTTTGTGAAAATATTCTCCAGCTGCTGACAGGCCATTTCTGTCCTTCAGCTTGTGGGAGCCACTCTATGCCTGGTAGTTGTTTGGGTTCATCCCAATAACTTCCATGAGGACACTCAGTACATTGAGCAAATACCTCACATTCTGGGATGGGAATGAGTAGAATCCGTAGGTCTGCAGTTGAGGGCATTTATTATGCAAGACTCACACACAGACTGATACTGCCCAGTGCTCACAGAGTTCCTGGAAGGTTGTTTCTGATAGGGGGCACCACCTCAAAGCCATGAAGGGCACATGGAAAATTCCACGAAAGCTTCACTTCAAATCACAGGACTTTTTTTTCTAGGTTAAGAAGATTATTTAACTATTTTGCAGGGAGGTTCTAGCATAGCGTAGGACATCACTGCAGAGATGTACAATCAGTGCAGATTTTCTCTTCAGGTTACAGTACACTTTGCAATGATATTCTGG
Organism: Dicrurus megarhynchus; assembly: GCA_013399195.1. NCBI lineage: Eukaryota > Metazoa > Chordata > Aves > Passeriformes > Dicruridae > Dicrurus > Dicrurus megarhynchus. The sequence continues at coordinate 168,644 of VXAD01010764.1, read as the reverse complement.
TGGCTCATTCAGAAGCCTGTTTCCTTCTCAGCATACAGTCATCCAGGTGACTAAATGGTGAGGTAAGCATTGCAAATTCCCCCTTCAGAGGAGATGCAGTGTTATCTCTAGACAATGTATCCCAGGGCTGCTTTGCTGCACTTTGAGCAATTAACTGTGCAACTGCACATTTATGGGTCCAAACACCGTTCTGTTTGACAGGTGTGTCCCTAGCAGCATGTAACTAAGAACAGCTAAATGGAAAACTAGCAGCTGCTACATTTCTATAAGCTAATGAAGTAATCCAGGCTTTTGGTAGAGAACACAATTTCAGGAACAGGTCAAATTTACTGATACAGTTTTCCAGAATTTCTTTTTTAAAGCAGCTGAAGGAGAAAGGCTTGTGTTCCTGAAAGCTTGCCCACTTCTCTCCTCTCTTCCTCTGTGTGACTCAATCTAATAAAAGACACAGCCACTCTCTAATAACCACACCATCCTCCCTTGGAATGCTCTGGGACAGCACAATTTAGTTCAGGTTTGCACTGCACCACACCATCACTACACTGCACAACAAAGCCCTTCAAATAGCACATGCAACCTTCACAAACAGATGCCACTGTATCACAAAGAAAGGCTGAAAAAGAAGGACTGCCAACACTGAACTACCTTTTTGAGTGCACTGGCACACAAAAAGGGCTGAACCTCAACTTCCTTCAATTTTCCAGTCGAGACTTTGGCTAAGCCTACTCAAAACCACTAGGGAATAATCCCAAATTAACTATTTGGTTAAGCTGTGGAATGAAAATATCTCTGGTTTAGATTTAGTTCAGATTAGTTTAGTCTATATTTAGTTCAACATTTTTATCTTTCAAATTAAAAAAAAACCCCTAAAGTTAAGGGTGAGAGCACACTGATGCAGACACATCAGCCTTATGGGGACACAACTTGGCACACTCGGTTTTGCCTTCTGGAAATTTCAACCTACTTTACAGCTCCTTTACAAGGACCTTTATTTGGTGCTTATTGTGTAACACTTAGTGAATTTTTTCTAGATCTTTCACCTGCTCACAGTGACTAGGATACCAGAAGTTACTTGTTGATGATACAGTTCCTTGTTTCACATGGTCCACCACATTTTCTTTGAACGTGAACAGTCTGGGAAGATGCCATCTCAAATTAGAGATCTATTTGCTGTCTGGTCTGTCTAGAGAAAGCAACAGCTTTGGGAGACAGACACACAGTCATTGACTTTTATGAACAATTTCACAAAAAAACCCCAACCAAACCAACCAACCACAAACCACGAACCGCCCCACACCCCATTCAGAAGGGATCAAAGAGGACCCAGCAGCTTTTTAATACCCAGTACTGAAATACAAAGAGTTACAGTAAAGAGTGTGTAAGCCTTGTCTACCAAATACTACTATTAAAAGCTTCCACATGTGGCCCAATATCCTTTCACATTATCTGATTCTTAGAAAAAAGGCCAGCTCCAGCAGGAGAGTGTAAACAATCCCAGGCTTCAGTCTTTCTTCACAGAGAGTCCATGACCACCAAGGCTACAGAACATCCTCTTGAGAGACGGACTTGGCAGGTGGAACAGAAATGACCCAGCATCCTTTTAAGATTCTAGATATAAGCTACTGCTGTCATTGCTGTAGTTGAGACAACGACCGTAATATCAATGGCATCCTTGACATGGTACTTATGTAATAATTAATTGTGGGCAATGTCACGTTCCAGTGGGCGTAGAAACCATCCCCCGGGGTAATGCATTGCTTCTCTTTACTCGGAGAGCACAGCACGGAGCAAGAGGAGAACGCTTTGCTGTTTGCCCTCGCTCGCAGTGCGATACAGAGCCATTCTTTCACACAGCACCCCGCAAAGGGAGGTTTAGCAGTGGCTCCCTTGCTGGTGCCACATCAAGGCGAGTGCACGGCACGGCACAAAGAACGCTCCCGCTGTTTCAGGAGCCGTCGGTCCCCCGGGAGCTGCGGCCCGCCGTGCCTCCAAAGCCAGCCCAGCCCATCCGCAGGGTCCCGCTGTCCCCTGAGGGAGGCGGCTCCTCACCCCCGGCACCCTGAGGGGGACACGGAGCCCGAGCCGCGCGCGCCCGCTGCCAACGCCGCGCACGTGGCGTGACGTGACACGCGCGGCCCCGCATGACGTCACCGCGCCCGGCTCCCACCCGGCAGCGCCNCCGCTGGAATGCGCGCGGGGCTGCGCTGCCTTAAAGGGGCAGCGCCTGGCGGCCCCGCCCGGGGGGGTGGCGCTGACGGACGGGCGCAGCTGCGGGGCCGGAGGGGCGCGGGGCGGCCGCGCTCTGCCCCGCACGCCGCGGTGCCGTCCCGAGTGATGGGCTGCCGGGGAAAGTGACCCCGCCGGGCCCGTCCCCTGCTCCCGGGGTGCGGGTCTGAGCCGCAGTCCGGGGCGGGCCTGCCCCGGCTCTCCCGCGCGGTTCAGCCGCGGGGGCCGCGGGTGATGCTCCCCGCGTGTGGTCCGGAGCGGTTCTCTCCATCACCGCTCCCGGCTCTGCCGCTGCGCTTCCCCAGAGCGCTTCCCCGGGGCGGGCACGGCGAGAAGGGAAACGCCGGGTCCTGCCCGGGGCAGCAGCAGCAGCGCACGGACAGCGTCTGGCCGCCTCCGTGGGGCAAACCACAAACGCACATCACTAATAAAACGATGCTAATTTACAAAGAAATAATGCCTTGATGTATTTCCTGTATGTTCCCACGCGAAACACGAAAGAACCAAATGCTACAAGTAAAGGCTTTCTACTGATGTGTAAGGCGTGAACTATTTTACATAATAAAACACAATTTTAACTCAGCCAAGAGCTGAGGGCTTCAAACTACAGGTGTTGTCCATAGTAGGTTATCTCTGGGTCGGGGATGTGCTCTGGAATAAAGCCCCTCACTCATTATAACGTCGAGATGATGCTGTACCATCATATTTAGATCATGGCTCGTAGGGAAATCTGGGGGGTACTTAGTCACCTATGGCATGACCTTATATTCCCACTCAATTTAGTAACAACAGTTGGTTTCTTATAGGACATGGCAGATTTAATTTATTAACAGTTTCTAGGATAAGTGGAGAGAAGTCAGAAAAGGCATGAGATGAGAAGTCAGCAGATGAATGCTCAGAGGGATGGAGCTCCCAGAGAAATGTAAGTCTTGTCTCCTTCTCAAATAGAACATTAATGTAAATGCAGTGAGTTATCAATAAGAGATTTTTATTACATTGCCCTAGGTGATTTTTTTTTCCAACTAAAATTATATGGTTATGATTTTCGATACAGCTTTTGCCTTTTGCTTACATTTGAGCCTTTTTATAAAATAGCACAGGGGAATCTGTCAGAATACTAAAACTCTCATGTTCTGAGAATGATGTTTCAGCCACCTCGGGAAAAAAAAAAATCTTCCCCTTACATTCAGGTGGTAGATCCTATTCATCAGGATGGCATGTGGGAATACTGATGTATGTTTGAGCATGTAAAATACTGGTAGGCAAATACCGGAGGAACTTGCCTCTGTCTGTTCCAGAAAACAAGAAGTGCTGCAGCTTAGCCCTGAGATAGCCAGTGTGTCACAGATGTTTGTCCCCTTGTCTTTAAACTCTGGAATAAATTTTGCTCTCATTGGCCTGTCTGCTTTAAGCTGGGACAAGATATGTTATAAGAACTTTTAGCTTGTTGAAGGGCTTTTGGCTTTCTGCATTATGATCCAAACATGAGCTGAAAGGGTGCTGGTTTTTTTTTCCTAGCTGATCGCTAGCATTAACTAAACCAAGAAAGAGGTAAAATTAATAAAATATCAGAGGAGGTTGGCTCTGAAATGCAATCTAATTAAGATGTCAATTTAAATAAATCACTTACTGCCATTGAAACTAAATAATGAATGTGAAAAGCTGTTTATGTACAAAAGACATCTGAAGTTTTCTTGTAAAAGTAATTGTTTAAAAGTTCAGTGTTTTTCATTCTTGCTCTTATAAATAATCAGGCAGGCTATTCTCTTATTCATTTTATGTTTCAGTGAATCTGAGTTTGATTGTCACATAAGCTTCCTTGTGAGTAATTATCATAATTTCGTATCACTCATTAAATGAAAGTTGTTTTTTCCCCTAAATCCCCTAAACTACTTCTATCATGCCAACAGGAACATTCCGAAACTGGCACTGAGGTGCAGCTCTGATAAAAGTTTTCTGTTTCCCTGTGACTCATTTGACATTAACATAATTATGCTACAGGAGTCAAAGTGATTTTCCAACTATGAGTAATGCACAGCACTAGACCGAATGTTTACAAGACACCGAGGCATATCAGCCAGCTGAAGTAACCAGCTGCTGATAACAGCTGAAGTAAGTTGGGGAATTAAAAAGCCTTATAACACAGTTACCCTTCTTTGGCACTCGGTGTCACGCACGGCTGGGAGGTGTCGTGCGCCCTGCGGGGAAGGATCCAGAAGCAGGGCTGTAACGAGGAGAAGACCGAGCCCGTGGGTAGTTCACACAACAAGTTCTTCATAGTTCTCTTCCCACTTGCATATTTATGGCAGAGTCATGCTCAAAGGGGAGCAGTGATCTTTTCAAGAAGTGGCTGTATTTACCAGAGTTCATTTCAAAACACAAGTGACACACATCCTCTCAGCCAGGAAAACAAGATCAAAATGAAACAACAACAAAAAAAAAAAAAGAGATCATCTCGCAAGTGCTTTGAACCATTGAGAATAGCACAAAAGAATAAATGTCTATGAGAATAGCACAAAATAAGAAAACCAATAAGGATAAGGCAAAATTAAGTGCTGTTACCACAATGAGATATCTTTTCTCTGTAATTAAAGTATCTGTGCAGGCTAGTGGCAAAAAGAACAGAGAAGAATTACAATGAACATGTTCTGGATAAATAGCAGAAACAGTAACTATAGAACGTATTAGCTATATGAAAAAACTAAAAATAAAACAAAATCTTAGTGGTCAAGACTTGTTTCAAGTGTTTCCTGAAATCTTTAGAAATTACTGACTTCTCAGGATTTTTAAAGCGATTTGAGAAATAGGTTATTTTTTTCTGACTTGGTTGGTTTGTTTGTGTACAAGTAGATTCTTGAGTGAAACTGGGTCACTTTGTATTTATAAGTTTGTCAACTTTGGCTGGATATCCTTCTGATGAGGCCTAATTCAGTAACGTGCTGAGCACCCAGAACATCACTGGTTTTAAACATCCCTCGAGGATTAGCTGTGAAGGTAGAAAGCAAATTTTGAAATACCAACTCAAACCTACTACAATTTGCTAGAGCAGTCGGATGAAAAATGACCCGTTAACAACTTCCTTATAAAATACCACAGTAATACAAGTAGGGACAAGGGTCAAATGCAGAAAACAGGGCTGATAGCAGAAGTGTTAGCAGAAAGAATGTATTCTGGGAGACATATTTGAAGAATTCAGAAGAAGATTGTGTGTCACACTGTGTTCTTTATTTCACAAGAAAATCTGCTGAGGTCAGACGCTTGGCATGCTCTCATTATCGTCACTGACTCTCAGAGCTGGATGAGGACCAGAAATGGGAAAACAAGTTTTTCATGGCTGAGGAAGGCTGGAGGAGGAAAGGTTTGCCACAGTACCTTGTACTTACAACATCCCCACTTGCCAGGAGAGTCAGGACTTGGAGGTTTTCTGTTTTCTCTGCTATGGTTTTCATGCTACATGACAATGGGCAAACTCTAAATCTGTTTCCTTCAGTTTGGCCACCTCTTACTTACTATGGGATGGCTTGGTGGAGATGGCTTTGCATTCCAGCTGCTACTACAATGACCAGCATGAATGTATTTAACACATGTTGATAAAATCAGCCAGCGGAACCCAAACAAAACATAAACAGAACAATCCGAGCCCTATCAACAGAAATAAATTCCCACAGCAAAATTTAGCAGTCTTAAATTTAATCTGATTTGCTGTAAGCTCATCCAGGACTGCAGTTTTATAACTACAAATATGCATCTCTGGATGCTGTGCCACTGGATTTACATCTGTTTTCACTGCTTTTAACTACCAATATCCCTAACTACCAAAGCTCAACCCTCAGCTCAGGTTGCTAAAATGTATTCCAGTGTTACCAGAGCAGGTTCCTGTACTTCAGGTGTTATTCCTTAGAGTAACACATAACAGGAGGTGTTTGTAACACAGTTCTGCTCAGCTCCATACCTACCTGCAGTCCCCTAATAAAGCAGTCTTGAAAGCAACACCTGTGCAATCCTCTGCATTTCTACCTCTGTCTTTCCCACTTGGCTCTAGAAGAATTGTCTTCTTTTAATGATGTTCAGAGCAGCCATACCCATGCCCCACCTTTTTTCTTCTTGGGGGAACTACTATTTATTTGTAACCTTTATTTCGCATTCTGCGGGTGAGCATACAACCTGTGTGAATTCCAAGTATTTAACCTTTGTTCCTTGTCAAAGCTTTGCAAATTAACTTAAAATAGCAGAGTGAAATAGGCACCAAGGGGCATTTTCTGGAAGTAACTGATAACATCCTGCAAGTACTGCTTGCCCTTACTGGTTGGCTGGGTTTTGTTTTTGTTAGCTTGTTGCTCAAGGTGAGCTCCCAAAACAAAACGTTCACAGACAATTATTCAGTACAGGAACTCGTTATGCTTGTAGAAAAGCATATAAAAGTGAATAGGTCTATCAAGACTTGGCTTATTTTCTAAAATATAGGAAAATTAGGTGATAGTAATTTTTTAATGAGTTTTCAGAGTATATTAATATAGTGTAACAAGGCCCAATATTCCTGTAATGAAAATAGCTATTTTGATGATAACTGATAGCATGTTACTCTGAAGCAGCAGCAGAAAACAGTCGGAACTACATACCCATGCCAACAGCCATGGAAATAATTAAATACATTAATATATTAATGTCTCAGTTTAAATATATGTTGTAAATATAATTTGTTTCATAGAACAACTTCTCTTAGGAAAAATTAATTTATCGGGGCATAAATTTTTACACTGAAAAACTAGACATTGGATTTTGTGCTGTGGTAAAGCTCAGTCCTGCTGACACCTATGCATGTACTTAAATTTAAGCATATGAGTAGTACCGGACTCACTGGGATTACATGCACTATTAAAATTAAACATGTGTGAAACACTTTCAGGTCAGGATTTCCAAATTATTTTACTTGATTAGATTAAGGAAAAAAACCAAACTAGTAACCGCTCATTCACATAACAAAATTACACTGGTATTTATGTTAAGGGACTTACTGTCATTTGATAGGCAAAGTAACTTATAAAAGAAATTTATACTCAACAAAATGAAACCCTCCAACACTGTGATTACCTGCCTGAGCAGCTGTCTTTTCTAGCAGGAAAGAGAAATTCCTTTTGTAACACTTTGAGTATCAGCTGGGATGAATATTGTTATTTTAGAATAACGTGGCACATTTCAAAGAAGAGCTGGACTTTTTTTTTTACTGTGTACATTTTATTCTTCTGTCAACACGAGTTTGATGTTTTCAGAAAAACTCTAAACAGTATTTTACTTTGGTATGGAAATATGCGATTTCTTTACAAGTGATACTGAACTTTGCTAAATCACTCATTTAAATGTTCACCTGAGAGTTCTGTCACATTACAAATCTAAAATAGGTGGTTTGCTGTTCTTAACTGTATAATGTAAACTTACTTACCTTACTCCAAGAGCCAATGGAGTTCCCATGAAACTTCAACCACCCAAAATCCAGTCACAGCAATACCTGACTCTACATCCCCTGTCTTACATGACTTGATTCTCAGCTGGGAGACTTCAGGCCCTTGAAGTGGCTCCCAAATCAACCACCAAGGTGTGCAGGGAGCAGCTCAGCCTCCCCAGCAGGAGATGGGAGACCACTCGTGTTGCAGGGAGGCATCTCTCTCCTCTTGAGAGACGCAAACCTGAGATCTCTGCCTGTGCTTTGGCCTCTTCTTTTCAGTTTAGACATCACTCCTCTCTTGCAAATGCTGGTGGAAGGATGAGGTGGTGCTGCCTCCTTTAAGCATCCCACTGCACAGGATAGGCACCATCAGAAAACTTCAGAGGACCTAGGGAAACATTTAGTGTCAGGAACCCACTGGACATTGCCCTGAGGAAAACCCCTAACTGGGTAGCAGATGTATTTGAGCACCCGTGCAGAAATGAAACTTTGAGTGCATAGGAACACGAAGGTTGCTCATTGCAGCACATATGGGATCTGAGTGCCAGGGTGTTTGAACACCTGGGAAAGGGTTTTGTATAAAGGAGCTTGGGATTTGCTTGCCTTGTGTTACTACAGCTTGTCCATTCTAAAGCTCCCATTCTAATCCATTATGGGAGAGTTTGAATAGGAGGAGGAGGAGTCTCTCAGGAGTAGCTCACAGAAGGCATATTTCCAGTGTAAAACAAACAAACTATAAATATTCCAGTATAAGGAAGGGATGTGTACTGGGTGAACTTTGAGACTTGCTCCAAAAATATGCTGCTGACCTCCCACTTGACATGATCTGTTTCCCTATTAAAATGTAATATAATTAGGGCTTGCTCTAACCCTGCCACTGATTTAATGCTTACATCGATGGAAATGTGGCCTCAGAGATCACAGTGAGAAAAGGTATACACGTAAAGTCTAAAATAATCCAGGCCGTATTAAAAGGAAGGATAGCCAAGAGAAAATGCTTATCTCTCCTACCTGGCAGGATATTTAGATGTCTTATCATGTGAGTGTATATGGATGTTAGGCCAAAGGTCTTTGAGAACTTGTACTCAAAGCTCAACTCTTTTCATTAGTGCAGGTGAACTGTAGCTGAACTGGAGTCCAAGAATTCACAGAAAGAAGTGAAGAGAGAATTGGAGACAAAATGAACTGAAAATGAGAGTTGAGGGCAAAGACTCTAGTACTGACCAAAGAGGGGATTCAGAAAACAGGTGATGACTATGCTGATAGGCAATCAACAGTCACCATGATGATAATAGCTGGTGACCATTAGCTCATTTCGTCTCATCTCCTGTGTCTGCTGAATTTCACCCAACAAAACTCCTGCTGAGCTCTGGGAGATATGCAGCAGGTGCTGGGAGAGATATGTATGGGTCTTGGCTAGGGTAGATCGTAGAAGAAGGGTGATCATAACCCCCTGGGTTTTGCAAGAGTGCCTCTAGGGCAGGCACATTCATAAAGAGGTAAGGCTCAATGAATAGATTTTGTCAGGAAACCAAAAGATGCTGAAGTCCCTCTGTTACAGAGTTCACAGGAATGAGTTTAGAGAGATCCATTAGAGGTCTGTCCTACTGGTACCCTGTGGTAGGAACACCCATGACGGGGGAAAAGCTGCATCAGTTCTGGGACATCCTGAGGGGCAGGGCTGTAGCCGGCAATGCTGCTTTTACAGCACCTTATTTATTTCTAAAAATATGTAAAACAGGCATTTTAAAATAGGAAAAGGGCAGCTCTTTGAACGTATATTCAAGTTGGTGATGAAACCTACAAATGCTTAGACATCTGCTTGAATATTTTATGGAAAAATGAATTTATATATTACATTACGTTACATTACACAAAACATATAACATGTTATGTTATGTTATGTTATGTTATATGTTATGTTATGTTGTATTATATTTCTAGTGACCTTTAATAATTGCAAACCAACCCTCAGCAACTTGGGGGTTAATGCCCCTGCTCTGCAAAGAGAACAGTGTGCACCTCGCACTTGCAGTGAGAGCCTTTTTTTTTTCCTGCAAGCACTCGCTGCATAACATGTGGCTGATTTACAGCCTGAGTTCAAGAGATTGCACAGACCACTAAGGAAATTTTGGAGAAGGTTTTGGAACCTAAACATCCACTTTTGCACAAAGCAAAAATCACCTGTAAAAAAAGACCTGGTGAATTTAAGTATTGCCTGCTAGGTTATGTGTTCTCTCTGCTTCGTACAGATACTTTAATCACAAAATAAATCATCAACAAAAAATATCAAGCTAGAACATCCCAAGTCAAATCTTTGGGTGATAAAATTAAATCAGTTATGCCAAATTTTGTCTGTGAGGAATTCACGGCTTGTTTTTGGTGCTCTGTCATATCTGTACTTCTTGCTCCAGCCATGAAACTGATGATTTATCTGACGTTTTTTCTGATACAATGTGGGACATCTCGGCTTGTGAAAGGGCAAGAAATTTCTCTTCAAGAACAAGGAAATTACGTTGCCCTCCAAAACGTCTCTTCAAAATGGTATGGTAGAGCATGTTTTCATTCAATCAGCTCTGATTTATGAGGGAAAAAAACCCCAATAAATTTAAATAGTATTGAGCTACACTTTTCCTTTGTGGGAAATAGTTCAAGATCTACCAAAATTCTAAACATTTGGGTTTTTTAGAAAAATTACAGTAATTATTCTCCTTCAAAAATCTGCAATTAATTAATTGATCAGCCCGTCTTGTCTCTCTGACAAGAGACCACAATATTATACCTTGCCAGGTGCTCTCATCCCAAATGTGTTAGAAGAAATATGATTCCACAAAAACAAGAAATAATACTTATAGAGGCTACGTGAGATCTTCGTTAATAGCAAGTCTCCAGTTAAACAAGGCTTTTGGACAGAGAATATTTAGCCATGTGTTTAATTGCTGTGCTGAATCTGGGCTTCTATTTGGCAGCTGAAATATTGTCATCATTTTTAGAGCTCAGTGTGAAACTCTTGTATTTATAATAAAACTCTTGTATATATAATAAAAACACACCCAGAATCTTTACTGGGGCTGCTAAATACTACTGCCACACACACATTCAATAGTAAGAATAGATAATAATGCATCAAGAGAGCATCCAGCAAAAAAAGGCCCGTTAGAGTGCTAATTAAAATTAGACATGACAATAAAATACAGCCTTATTCATTATTTCCATTTGGGAATCTCAGCTACTTTATCCCAACCCATAAAATATTACCCATTTTAGCAGACTGGGAAACAGAACAAAAGGAAGATGATCAAGTTTTCTGAACTCACAAAGATGTGAGCTCAGAAAAATAAGGAGAACTTTCATTTCCCAACTATCCTGATCTGGATATTATTTCCAGTGTAGGACTAAAGCCCAGCTCCACAGAAGGAGGCTGTGCATGGTGAAAATAAATTCCCATCTCTTCCACTTAACTATCTAACCTGCAGCATGGAGTTGAGCACTGCTGTGATCAGGACATTCGTGGCCCCAAACTTCCCATCTAAATGTGGGCTAGGGCTTGAGCTGGTCTTTTAATAAAATCCCATCAGCAAGAGCCCCTCATCTGGAGAGAAAGACCTGAGTTAGGTTCTCACATTTGGCTGAGTGGCGTGAAACTCGTGCCTCCTCTTTCTGAGGAGAAATGATCTAACCACACACTGATCATCTGTGCTGTTTGGGGAGTCTTACTCTCGATGTCTCTCACTCAAGCCGTGCTATCCTGAAGTTTTGAGCCAATTAGACAGTAAACCAGATGGTGCCTGACTTTTCAGCCCTGTGGTGAGGACATGCCATGGACAAGGGGCATCCTGCAGTCTGCTTTTCTCTCTCTGTAGCCATTCTGCTTCAAAGAGTCACTGCAGAGAAGATGGACCCTACCCCACCATGGATAGCATTCCCCACAGGACTGATGTCACTTGGGAAGCCCAGGTGGGTGTAGTGACACCCTGCATCTTCTCCCGTTGCTGAGGTGGCCCCAGCAGCAGCCTCACGTGCCCACAGAGCAATCAGGATTTGGGTTCACGGGGTGCTTTTGTGATTGCAATCAAGGCAGTCTCATTTTAAAACCGTGTGCAGCTCTGTTGGTTTCATTTTATTTACACTTTGTTCTCATTATCTGGGCAAGTTACTGGACAGTCAAAGCCAAAAAAAATAAAGTGAGGAAGATAAGAGGCTGAATGAACATTATGATCATTCATGTGCTCCTTTCATGGCAAGGCACATGTGAAGTAGGTGAGAGGACAAATGATAAGCACAGGAAAAGCTGCAGTGGCAGCCTTGTTTTAATCTTCTGTAGGTTGCAATCTGTGCCATACAGTGTTTTTATTTGAAATGGTATTTATGTAGGAATCAATGTTTAATAATTAGAAATGTGCATTTATAATTATTATGACAAATTTTAATTTACATATTTACCAGACAGATTAGAAGAGCTGTTTAAAGTATCATAAATGATATTAAATTCCAGAGTATTCTTTATATATATATATATATGCACTGTTCCAAGGGCAATCAATAGGAACAGCTGGTTTTTATAGGGAGTATGTGTGTGTGTGTTTGTGTTTGTGTGTAGTAGCATGATTAATTCCATACCATGTCCAAAATGTTTGTAATTTAGCACGGTAAAAGTACATATATTCTCTCTCTTGCTTCCTCTCATCAGTGGTGTTCACCTGGCAGACAACAAGGACACAAACCATAATTACATTAGTCCACCCAAGGGGAGCATACACCTTCAGCAAGTAATTCCTAGCCTTTCTTCCAAGTTATTTCAAGAGGAGAGTTTTGTATGCAGAGAACCAGTGTGACTAAATGCTGATTTTTCATAGTCCCTGGGGGCTAAATTTATCTCTCATTGAAGTCAATGGGAATATTTCCATTGACGTAAGTAACAGTTGGATCAGGTCTTGGTGCTTCTATCAGTGATCATTTTTTAACGTGTAAAGACATTGATGAAGTTCAGAATGAGCCTGTAATTGATCTCAAACAAAATCTGGGATGCTTTTCCAAGGTGGAAAGGGTGGGGAGAGGGAGGTGAAGGGCAGGATCTGTGAACGTGTAGCTCTTCTTGCCGTTAAATGGATGGGACTATAAAGGGACTGTAAGGAGATGTAATTTACACTTGCCTGAGGACAGTTAATGTACCTGACCTATCATTTCGCTTGTTCAGTGAAACCAGTGAGTTTGCTTTTTTCAGTCTGGTGTAAGACGTGATTCTTCCATATGTGGGATCTTTTTTTTTGTTGTTTATTACCTGGATGTATCCAAGGAGATAAGAAATTTTAATTGCAGGCTATTGTGCTTGGCCAGCTTCTAGGCTGGTGCACAAAGTCCATCTGATAAAAAAAAGCCTTGAAAGTCTTCAGCAAAAGGGAACTGAGGATAAATGTGACTGGGCCAGTGTCAGGGCTGTCTCTCAGCTAGAGAGAAGGGATGTTTGTATCGTTTTCCCTTCCACCCCACACTTCAGAAACACTGTCTATAATAATGACTGACAACCTTCTGGAACTTTAATTTAGAGAAGTTGCACTAAAATTCGTGGTAATGTTGTGCACCAGGATCTGGTCCTGAAATGTACGTGTTGCGCCCAGTGGTGGTTTTGTTATCAGTGCCTCTATCTCATTAAGGGAGAAACAAAAAGGAAAATGACAGAAAGCAAAAGAGAAATTGAAAATTACTCATTTAAATGTAGGAAGCTTCCAGGCAGAACTAGAAGGACCAATGGGAGAAAAATTGCTGGGAAAAAAGGAACAGAAAAAAGGGGGTGATGAAATCCAAGGATACAGGGAGGGAAAATAGAGAAGTGGGAAGATTTGAAACAGGGAAGTGGCAAAAGAAAAGGAGAAGCTGCTGTTTTAAAGAAATGGGAAAGGTGACTTACAGAAACAAAGCAAAAGAGAGTAGGGAATGGGATTTTTAAAGGAGAGAATAAATGAAGAGTAAATGGATTTAGAGGGACTGTGATGGGAAAAGGCAGTAAGGAAAGAAAGGTAAACTGTGGAGAGAAAAACAAGGAACAAATTAATTTTATCTTCACTGTTAAAGAATAAAAGCAGTTAAACCAGAGCACTTTTTCCCTCCACAAAACATATACCCATCTGCTTGAGACGTATTAAATGTAAGAGAGTAGTAGGGTTTGCAATACAGTCTCAGTGAGAGTCAGTCCTCTAGCCCTGTGGTTTTTAACTCTCATTTTGGACCTTTTAGGTCCATAGAGATCCAACCCTTCCAGAGTGAATTTTGTCCTTGCTACTGTAGGTTTGGAGGTTTTTTATTCAGTTTTTGGAGAAACCCTTGGAACTAGCCCACAGGTGCCCAAAGAGTCCCCAGACAGCAGCTGAAAAACTCTGGGCTGGGTGAAGATGGCTGATGCTACTTCTACCACTGATTGCTCCCATAGCTCAAGCAGTAGCAACCTACCTGCTGGAAAAACTAGTCCCAAGTTTCAACCCTGGTGTTAGTCCAGTCAGATGGGAAAATCATCTCAAAATCAGTGCATGTTTTGGTGAACAGGGGAGTCTTACCATGTAGATTCAGACCTGAATGTACCACATAGCAAAAATTATGATGAAGGTTAGTTCCTATTGCAGAAGTAGAGAATAATATTTTAGGCAGAGTCCAAAAACCTGATTCTGTGCTGATTTTACCACATCATAACTCTGAATTATGGAAACCTCTTTCTCTTATATGTATTGTGCATGGAAAAATATGTCTTGTCAGGGTTACAGTAATTTCAAAACTTAAAACAATTCAAACCACAAAACACACAGAGAGGCAGGTTTTACTCATGTTATCACTGCACATTTGATTTATTTACATCTGATTATATTTTCGTCAGACCAAACAGGTTTAATGGAACTGCTTGACCATAAACCAACACAGGATCTGGATGGGACATGGAGATTTTAATTGTGTTACTCTGACTGACATCCTGCAGTGCCATAAATGTTAGGACAGGAGAAAGCTTCTGCTGTGAGATTGGGAGTCTGTTCCCCCATATGATGGTGTCTATAGCTCTTTTTAGTAATGAGACAGCCATATTTGAGTTTTAATCAAATATCCACAGTGCATGAAGCAGTGTCAAGGGATGTGGAGGCAGGACTTTCTCAGAAAGAGGTAAAGGAAAGAATTCTTTTCTCTATACTGGGGACTCCTGGAGGGCTGCAAGGACCACACCGTGGGGTGGTATCCAGCCTGATTTCTCTGCAGAGGGAAAAGAACCCAGTACATGTCAGTCTGGGTGATGAGCTGATGTACCTGGCTTAAGGGAAAACAGAAATTAAGAACATAGATGTTACCTCTGTTAAAAAAATGCTGCTTCAGGGGGACTGTTCCCTGCAGTTTGTGGCAAAAGAGAGAACTGGATTGGCAAAGGACCGGTAAATGTTCAAGGGGAGGCAAATGAAAGATATTTTGTGAGATGGAAAATTAAACTGGCAAGAACATCAGAGCATCTGGTGGCTGTACTGGGTTTTACTTTAACTTCCTGCTAGTCTTAATTATTAGCTTTTATTTTTAATTTTTTTTTAACTGGAGTGTGATCCTATGTCTTTACTGAGATTAATTTAGCTTTGGTTTCAAAAGGGATCAGGATAAAACCTATACAACACAGTGGAGCTGGGTTTATTTTTCATTGTGGTTTCATTTTCTTTTTTCACTGAAGAATTTCAAGCCAGGACATGTTTCAGTGGCCTAATTGCAAATGCGCACAGGAACAGTTTCTCTGTTTGCTTTGCAGGGAGGAGC
The DNA here is from genome assembly GCA_013399195.1 of Dicrurus megarhynchus. Lineage (NCBI taxonomy): Eukaryota > Metazoa > Chordata > Aves > Passeriformes > Dicruridae > Dicrurus > Dicrurus megarhynchus. The sequence continues at coordinate 153,202 of VXAD01010764.1, read as the reverse complement.
TGGCTCACTTCAGGAGAAGTTCAAGAATGAACACAACTGATTTGCTGTCAGGTTTTAGTGCTGGCTGCAGCTCGTGGGCAGTAGTGGGACCAGCAGTGGTGAAGCAGCATTGTGTAGCAAAGAAGTAGATGTCAGTGACCATCAACAACTGGCTAACAGCACTTGGATTTCCAAGGTACTTCTACCCACATGGAAGGAGACAGCTGCTTTTTTTCCATTATTCTGCAACACTGCTCTGCTTAGCTGAAAATACTCTAAATACATTCCCACTTCTGATACAGCTACCTACATAAGGACAGACAATTGCTAAATTTCTGTAATAATTACAGCAGGCACCTGTTCTTGGCCACTAAAACCGATGTTGCTAACACATTTCCACAGTAACTTCGTGCTTAAAATTTTCCAACCAACTATCTTTTGGGAAGAAATTTTCCACATTTGGCTTCTGCTTGAGAGGGAATTTTTTTTCTTCTAGGCTTGAGAAAAACGATGCCAGCTGTCCTTGAGCACAGCATGAATTATAAAGTTATGCCTCTAAAGTAAAAAGAACTCTTAGGCTGTACCAAAGTGAAATAAAAAGCTTGCTCTAGACCCTTCTGAAGAGCAAAATTCTTGCCTGACATTGATTTACTTAGATTAATAAAAATGCAGCAATAAATATATTTTGATAGAGCTAAGAATGATTTATCTATAGGTGAGTGGAAAATAAAAGCTTGCAGCTCACAGGAGCTGTAAATGGAGAGCTGCCAGGTAGGTCAGAGGAGTTCGCTGCTGCCCTCCCAAAGTGCACTTCATTGTTTGCAGAGAACAGGGTGCGAGTGCACCTTCCACAGGAGGGAAGCCGACGTCACTGCTCCAGACTCCTTCCCTTCCCCACCAGATCAGTATTTTTCTTTCAAGAGCAGGCAACCAAATGCGAAATAGGAGTGTTAATTTTGCAAAGTTGCTGGCATTGGGACATTAAAAAAGCTAAGTTTACTACTCCTGTCTGTGTGGCCAATATGTAAAAATATATATATATATATATATATATGTATATATATACACATATGTACATATATATATGTATACACACATACACACACATACATATACGTATATATCCATATATATCCAGGCAACCACATTCACACAGGAGGGAGAAACAGAGGGACTTTCAAACTATTAGAAATCTGTATCCTTGACAAAATGCTCCAAGTAATTAAAATATCCCAGAATATACCACTAGAGACATATTACCTATTATCAAAACTGACCTATTGAACATTATAAAATTAATCAACCATTTGGAGCAATTGATTGGGATATACACTTCATATATGAAGGTATACATTTTATGTTGGTTTAGTTACGATATCCTCAAGCATGGAATGTCCTGCTCTTTCCATGCCAAGTACAGAGACTTGAAGACTGTCTTAATAACAAGTTTGCATGTATTATATATGAAATATTATTGTACTGGATAATCTCATGCATCCGTCTTTGTAAGCTTTCTGTGTCTCCCCTGGGTAAACTTTTTTTTGGTGGTTTGTTTTTTTTCTTTAACATCTTATCTTCTAGCACTTTGAAGGCTGTTAGAAGGTAATTTCTGTCTGTTAACAAACCAAGGGAAAAAAAAAGAGCTAAACAAAAACCCCTTCACCACAGCCACAACCGTATTTCCCTCTCTGCTGTAGGAACTCCCTGTTTTTTTCATGAGATCATAAGGAAATAGCGTGCTGCTGTGTTTTAAGAAAAGTTTAAAAAATACCCCAACAAAACAAACAAAAACTCCAAACCGTATTATTTTTAGCTTTCTATAATTTCATTAAACGGGCCTTTCCTCCTCAGAATAAAAACCGAAGCCTTCTTCTTTATGTGAAATGAACTTTTAGCTGTCATCCAAAGTAGCGGGGGGAGGAGGGGGGAGGATAGTAGGAACGGGGGGGCGGCATTAAGCACTTTTTCCCTCCAGAGAAAGATCACACGTTTCAGTCCTTTCGAAAAAATACACAATTGCCACTTCTTTTTCTTTTCTTTTCTTTCTTTCTTTCTTTTTTTTTTTTTTTTCTGGTCGCGAGAGGGACTTTGATTTACTGTCAGAAGTAAAATGGCCCGGGAGAAAGAAACTCTCGGAGTCTTAACAGAAAAATAAATAAATAAATAAATAAAAGGGAGAGTGGTGAAGAGGGAAGGAGAAGGGGTCTGTCGGGGTGCCGAGGGATGCCGCTCGGCTCGGCCCGGCCCGGCCCGGCCGTGCCGCTCCGTGCCGTGCGGTGCCGAGCCGTGCCGGCGGGGGAGCCCTGCATCCCCGCCACC
>VXAD01010764.1:126983-150526 GCA_013399195.1 Dicrurus megarhynchus | reverse complement strand
GGCGGCGGCACCGCGGGCACCGGGACGGGGGAGCGGGAGCGGGACAGCCCGGGGGATGACAAACCCGCACTGCCGCGCAGAGAGTTATCCTGATATTGCCATAAACCGAGGGGGAACTTCTCGTGACAGCCAGGGATATTCACTTTCTTTTCTGTCTCGGTGTCTTGACCTAAAGTAGATCAGTTGCTAAACTGTTGCCTAAGCGAATCAGGCGTGACACAACAGCCAATTTGTTTCAGAGAACGAGTTTCCTGTCGGAAATCAATTCTCCTCCTAGTAACAGCGTTTGAGAAGCCGGAAGGCAGCAGAAAATGGTTCGGGAGCGATGTGGGATGTCAGAAAGCTTAAGGTCAACTAGCGTGCACAGAGGTTGTGAACTGTAATTGCTCTTAATGCTGTTTAAGATTAACCTCAGTGGTTATCAGGGTTTATTGCATCAGCACCAGGGGAAAAGGAATTCCTATGAAGAAATAAAACCAAGAAGCACAGTCAGCCGTCTGCTGTTAAGCAAGAAAATACTGAAAGTAGTCACTTTCAGTATTAATATTAAACAAGAATATCCTTAAATAATGGAAGTGCACAGCTAGGAAGCATGTTCTGATTTTAAAATCTTGGCAGATGAGATGTGAAAGCTCGCTGTAGATGAAAAGAATCGTCTGCAAAACAACAAACAAAAAGCAGGGGGAGAACGAATGAATAGACTTGTTTGAACCTACCTGAACTGGGAGGGTACCATGAATAGTAAAACTGTTCTTTTTGGAGAATTCCAAAAGTAAGGTTAAAGTAACGAAGCATTAACTCAGCCCGGGAACAAGCTGTGCCGGGAACAGTGCAGGGTTGAGAAGTGTTCAGCACTTCAGTGGCAGCAACTCCAGAACAGGTCCACGTGCGTGCTCTATCAAAGTAAACAGAGATTGTATCGGAAAGGCCACGATGGAATCACGCTTTAAGGATTGATACTCTTATTCCTACTGTTTCCCCAGCCTTTACAAATCCAGAGGAAATGAGATAGTACTCTGGATGGCTTATAGAGAGAGGGACAATTTGTACAAAAATTGGGACAAGGCAGGGCAAATTGTTGCATTTTTTAAAATTGTAAAATCTAATTTTCCTATTTATAAAACATTTCTAAAAGCAGGTTTGTTCCTCAGAAACTGGAAAACATCTACCTTATTGTTATGAAAAGGGAACATATTCAGCTTACTGAGGAGCTTTGATACAGGGCTGATTATTTATGTCATTTGTATGGTGGTGGCTCCTAACAATCCCAGAGGCAGACTGGAAGCTGCCCTTCCAGGCACGGTTCAAAAGCTCTGCCCCAGGAAACAGCCCCAGAAAAGCAAACCAGTGGCAAACAGCTCTGCAAAATGGGACTCAGCTCACAGCAGAAATCCTTACAGAAGCCTCAGCCTCCTGGTGGGCCTTCCCTCCCCAGTCAGAGGTGCCTTTCAGGATGATTGGGAGGGCAGTGAGCTGTCCGGGGAGGAGAGCAGCAAGTTTCTACGGTCAAGGACACTTTCTCCTGCTCTGGGCACCCAACCACTTCTCTTTTTCACACTAGTGACAGGCTGGTGAGAGGACCTGAAGCCATTATTGTAGAGTTTTGTTGGTGCTTGTGGTAGACTTAGCACTAACTACTAGAAATCCACAATTAACACAATTTCTCAGGCACATTCTTGGTTTCCTCTGGTGCTGCTGCTGACCTTTATTAAAAGTTCACCTAAACTGAAAAATAATTGAATAAACCACCAGAGCTTGAAAATTATTAGCCCAACTAATTATTTTGGAGGCTGGAAAAACAGTTTTACTGTTACTTTAAGACTCCTGGTTGGATTGAATTATACAGAATTAACTTTGTTGAATGAAGCCGTCACCAGCATTCAAGGAGACTGAGTCAGCGAAAATAACTGATATTTCTGCTGGCAGTGAGGGGTTCAGTGTCATCTGGAATTAGCCTGTTTAAATTAGTTGAATGGTTGAATGTTGGTAAATGGTAAATAATACTGGGAGGACTTCAGCTGGAAATTAATAGGGCCATTTCTGACTTGCTGGAAAAGAGTAACTGCTAGCTTTCTGAGATTATAGGATTAAACTGTATCAGTACTTTAAATGTGACTCATGAGCAGGGGCTTTCTGAAGAGAATTACATAAATTTCCCAAGGTCTTTCTGAATAACAAATTGTTCCACATAATTTCCCCATCTTGAACAACTATGGGTGAAATCCTGGCCCCACTGAAGTCAACAGAAAAAGTCCTGTTGATTTTACTGGGGTCAGGATTTCACCCTGAGACTCTGGGAAATGTTCAGCTCCTCTGTGGTGACTGGATGAGGAAGAAGTGAGGAAGACTCTGCAGTTGGACATGGTATTTTCCAGGAACAGGCAATTCACTCTCCCCTGATTTTTATGTTTACCTCACTTAGCGATGAACCAGGTTCTATTCTCATTTGCACCAGTGTGGATTTACAGTGTATTTTTAGATATCTCTGAGCAAATTCTATCTTCTTGTCAAGGCACATGACCCTAGACCTTTCTTGCTGGGTTCCAGAAGTAACGTACAGGGAGCTGTGTAGTTCTGGGTCTACCACATGGAAATTTAACTTACCCACACTGCTACCCTGAGGCAGCTGTTTGCTTACCTGTATTAAGTCAATTACAACTGACTTTTCTGTAATTATTGTGGTTCTAATCCAGAGTAGATAATACATACTGTAATTATCCATAGAGCTATTAAAAAAAACCAAAACAACAACTACAACAACAAAATCTACATACCAAAGAAAGCTGGAAAACCAACGTAGTAAATCCAATTTAACCCGAGTCGCTTTATGAACAAGGGAAGTATTACAATCTGTTTTCCTGTGGATTTGCACCTTTTGTCCCTTGGACCACATGCAAAAGGCACTCAGTTTTCTTCCAGAAAGTTTTCTTCCCTCTTATCTCTCCTCTGCTGGGTGAGAGATGGGCTGTGACTTGCAGGGATGTGTGCATCAGCTAGCCCACCATGTTTGGATGACTGACCGCTGAGTTTTGCCTCCTTCTCCCTCAGTGGAGCCACCAGTTTTCACAAAGCACATAGGACCTCTCTCCTTTCAAAATTGGCTAAAAAAATAATAAGAATGACTAAAAAGAGTGAAGTAGAGAGCACTGTTGGATAGGTTTATTTTCTTCAGAAATCTACTAGGAATGAGGTTTCTCCATGGGTTTACATTTGCATAATTCCCCTACAGTCTCTTCAATCACACTGTTTTATGTCAGCAGAAGATCCAGCCATAAATATTTAAGAATTTCAAGCCTCTCATAGAGGGCACATAAGGACAGTTTCGAATTTTACAAGAGCAAAGGAATGAAACAAACGGCTTCGCATTTTTCATGAGTCAATCCCTCCAACTCAGCCTGTGCTGTGGAGTCCCAGAGCATGTAGAGACTTTTGCCTTTGTGCCAGCTCTTATCGTTAACTATTTTTCAGGAGTTTATAGGCAGATCTACAACTGTGTGTAAAATCGAGTGTGATAATTTTGTGACAGATCCTCTTGTGGTTAGCAAGTTTCAGCTTCTAGTAGAACACATTGAGCTAAGTGTAGCTGAGATCAAGGTATGCTCTGTTCATTTGAAGCTGGAATTTGTAGTGATATAGCTCTGAAAATGAAGATACTCTCTTTCTATATTTTAAATAATAATAATAATAATACCCCTTTTCTTTCTGATTTTTGTTCCTATTTTCTTTCTTTTCCTCTTCACTCAATTCTCATTTGCCACATACTACCAGTTTAAAACTTAACAGTATACAAAATTGCACACAATTTTTTTCAAATATTACATTTCAGAAAAACCTAGAAATCATGTCACATGCTGATACTATTCTTACTTTTAAATACTGACTTTGAATTAACATAAAGTTGAGGGGGTTTTGAGTGTCCAAATACTTAACTGCTTGTCTCTGTTGAGAGATTGGGTGGTAGATTAGGAATGGGGACTGTAGCAATATAAGAACTACAGTATTATTCACAGTATGAAATACACCTCTAAGAGATATTATTTGCCTTTCTAAAGTTGTTGAAAGACTATTATTATTATTATCTCTTTTTATCTTTCAGCAAAATGATGGTCCAACACTCAGGCCAGGTGTCTGCATTAGAAGTCAGCGCCTCCGCAATTGTTCCCACTTTGTCCCCTGCAGGGTCACTGGGGTTTGATGATTTCACAAATTTAACCCCCCTGGTGAAGGAGGAACTGAGGTTTGCCATTCAGAACAAGCGTCAGTTCCACAGGATGTCTTCCACATTGGACACGGTGACTGTTTCTGAAAGGCCAGTTGAAACATCAATGATGAAAACAGAGGTAGGGCTCTTTAAATAGATTTTTGGTGTGAATGATTAATTCTCTAATGAAGTTTTGCCAAAAGACCAGTAATTGTATCAACTATAGACAACCCTCTGTAGCATACTTGTTTCCTTTAAGCCAACTGCTTGGCTCTCTGTTGAGTTCTTCAGGGACATCCTCAGGTATTTCTCTTAGTTGGATATTTTATTTTCAATTGTGGACTACAGACAATGTTTAACAGTGATTAGAGCAAGTGCTAATCTGGTTTCCCTGCCTAGTGGTGCTGAACTTGGAATAAGTCACTGCTGAAGTTCTGTTCCCCTGAGGACAGCAGAACCCATGGGGGTTAGCCTAAGACATGGACCTGCTATGTTCACACTGTATTTTTGCTTAAAGATGATACTATCCATGAAAAAAATTACTCTTTGAAAGTGGAGAAATAGCTTTGGTTAAGGAAGGAGTTACACCTTGATCTGAGCCTCCACAGGAAACAGAAGGAAGTGTGTTAATACTCCCTTTTTGGTGTTGCCTTTAATTCACTCACTCTCGCTGCCTCACTCACGACACATCCTCCACTCTGCTCCCTGTGCCCCTCCTCCTTTTCCTCCCTGGGAAATGGAGGAGAGACGGAGCTGTGGGAGTCAGCCTGGGGACACATCCAGCAAGTTTTTTGAGTACCACTGATTTAAAATGAGGCATCATATAGATTACATACTACCCAAGTCCAGTCAGGTTTTTACTGACAATTCTAATGAAGTTACTACCCTTCTACTGTATGGCAAACAAGGTCAGAATCACATTTTTGTGTAACTCATGATGTGAGCACTGACAGCACTATCCATGTTGATTTAAAAAACACAGAAGTTATTGAAATACAGGTCTCCTATTTACAACATCTTATGGATTGTGTGTATCTGTTTTTGTGGGACAGTTTTCTCCTGAAGAGGATGAAAGAAAAAAGAGAAGAAGGGAAAGGAATAAAATTGCTGCGGCAAAGTGCCGAAACAAAAAGAAGGAAAAAACAGAATGTTTGCAAAAAGTAAGTTGCTGGCTAGAATTCTTAATCTGTCATCCTGCCAGGATCCAAACAGATAGCATAATGTACTGTCATAGTAGGAAATACAGAAAGATGTCACCCAAAACTCTGTAAACCCTTCAAAACATTAGTTATAAAAAATAAACATGCCATATATTAAATCCAAACCTGACTGAAACTGGCATAAAGTGAAGGCATGGTAGGAGTGGAAAGAGATTACTGTTTCAGTGACCAATCTTGTCTATGGGGATAATGTTAATTTGAATGTGTACACTGAACACAAAAAGAAGTGAAATCATATTTCATAAAATATTCACTGTGAAGAGCCTGCAAACACCTACAAGCAATTTCTGACTTATTTATGAACAGAGTGGTATGACAGCTTGAATTCTCTGTCCTAGAACCCCAGTCACACCTTCACCTCCTGTGCTGTGGTATAGAACTCTATTTCAGCAGCACCAGCCAGTGCTGGTATATATCTATGTGTCTAATGTATATTCCTATATCTAGGGGCAGGGAAAAAAAGCTGTGTTTGTACTTTGTTAGCTTAACATGTGTTTACAGATATGTGACCTGATGTTCCAGGGAGTTAAGAAGCAGCGTAGATAATTTTGGGTCAGTTATGACCCAAAAAGCTCAGAATATTTTTGCAGAAGACAGCAATAATGCTTTGAGTATCTGTCACTGTAAGTAAATATAAGGCTGAATTTGGCTTTTCAACTTCCATTACGTTCTCTAGAGGCAAAAGGAGGTAACTCTCAATCTGGTTTTCAGATTATTACTGACTGGGGAATGTATAGTTTCATCATTACAGCACACTAAGTACATGTGATTCCTTTCTCTGCCAGCCATATGCTTTCCCACCAATAAAAGACCTCGACTATTAGAAAAAAACTGCGACTAACTATTTGAACTTCTCAGCGTAAAAGTTGTGTCTGTCCTTTGTGCTAGGAATCAGAGAAGCTGGAAACGATCAATGCGGAATTGAAAGCGCAGATCGAGGAGCTGAAGAACGAGAAGCAGCATTTGATATACATGCTAAATCTGCACAGGCCCACGTGTATAGTCCGTGCACAGAACGGAAGGACACCTGAAGATGAAAGAAATCTTTTTATTCAACAGATCAAAGAAGGCACATTACAAGGTTAAGTGATATGGCAAACATGGAAGTATTTATAATGTTTTTAACAGCTACCAGAATCCATGGGGGAGTCTGACAAAATGTGTAGGATTCTATTAGTCAAGAGCCTTTAGGAAGGGCAGATTGCTTTCGTAAGCAGAAAGAATCATTTTGGCTTGACAGCGATTCTTGCCCTTGGAAGATCTGGTCTCAATCAAATTCAAGAGCCTTCTGCCTCAAATATAGGGTTTGCACCTGTCATACTTGCTGTTCCTAGGAGCTACAGACAACAGCTTCCGAAGTTTTAGCTCTCTACTAGTATACAGTATCTGCACTCACGAGGTTTGTGCTAGAACACTATGACTTCCAGTGATGCACGTGGTACAGACAGCTGTGCTGGATGGACACTACTTTTCCTTGTTGCTGGTAGGGAAAGAAGACTGAATATTTTTGAATTTCCAGGAGGATGGTTTCTGGCAGAATGTACTGATGTGTAATGTTTCATTCTAACCTAACACACACACACACAAAAAGCCCCTGTAGTTCCAACTAAGCTTTGTCATTTTTCTCACAACACTCATGTGGGTTTTTTCTGTGACTCATCTCAGTGACTGAATTTGAAGAGTCTAGTAAGTGACAAACAAATGTTTCTTGCGAAACATCTGTGTAGCCTAGCTTGTATTTTATGAGCTATCACCCCAGATACTACCCCTTGGGGACTACAATTTTTCCTTGAATTGCTGAAGAGCAGCTTGTACCATCACTTAGTGACTTGATGGATTGGATCCACTGGAAAGAGGAACCTAACCATGCAGGGGTATTGATAGAGGTTTTGCTCAAGTAAAGAACTGCAGGAGTGAATTCCAGACTCCTGAACTTTGAAGAAAATAAATATTTTTTTAATTCATCTAGGATCTAATCCTACAAGCCTTAATTCATGCTATTACCCCTCAGTCACAGAAGATGTTCCATGGCTTTCAGTGGGTCTGCTCATGCAGATAGCTCTTACAGGCATAAGAGCTTGACAAAGCTTTTTGCATCTTGGTCAGGATTACTTCCTTTTGCCAGGTGATTCAGAGGGAAAAATTATGATTGCAGCTACTTTTGTTTTATATTTGAGTGGCAACTACAGTCAATCAAAAGTGTTACTTAGAATCTAAAGGAGGCAAGAGTTTTGATGCAGTGAATAATTGTTTTTATTTTTTATTAAATACTAACCTTGGATGTTTTTGAACTGGTAGAAGAGCTGCTGGACAAAACAGTTGGAGCTATGAGTGTTTAAATTCTGATGTTTCTGTGAAATTCTCAGATTGTTTATTTCTATAAAATATACCCTTACAATTTTTTGTAAAAGAAAATACTATCCTTATTTATCACTAATATCATGAGTAGAGTTAATAAATACTGCGAGCAAGATAAAACTGAGAACACAAGTGTTGCGCTGTCTTTTTACTTTTATCTCTTGGTGTTTAATATTATATATTCCTAAACTTCACCAGTTGTATTTGAGACACCACTATTGAAAACACTTATCCTTCATCTTTTTTGAAGATGAGGCACTGAATGTCTTGGATGATTGGGTGCAGATATTGTACCTTCCAGAATTCTGTATCTCCATCAGTGGTGTCTGACTGTTCAGTGTCACAATTTAAGCAAAGCAGAATACAAGTGGAGCTTACAGTGCATAATATTTTACACCAGTTCCACAGTGTTGAAATTGTGTGCTTGTTCTAAAGGCTAAACTTGAAGATACCTCAGCCATGAGCTTCTTACCCTGCAAGTCTCGCATGAGTCCATCACATATTGTACCTGGTCCTTACAATGATTGTTATATTCTGCAACAGAACTACTTAGTACCATTTCCTAAGGTCTGGATATATTGTAATGTCCTATATCACCTGTTAAAGGTATGATTTCATGTATCTGAAAAGTGAATGTACTACAAAGATGACATACTAGGTCCAATTCTGTCTTAAGAATCCATGATCCTTCTGTATATTGGAAGGAGGTTCCATTGACTTCAGTGAGAGCTTTGTTCATGTCCTGTAAGCAGAGTTTGGAGCCTCTGTGGCAAATTCTCTGCCTTAAAGGGCAAGTTCTACATGTAATTGGGCCAGCTGTTTACCAGTCAACAGATATACATGAAGTGTGCTACAATAAACTTGTCAAACAATGTTCATTATTTGACTTCTGTAATGTGGAAATACAAAACCAAGGCATCATCCCAGTATCGTACACCTTGGCTTTGCTTTTTGCCTCTCAAATACCAGCAGACAAGGCTGTTTGTCTTGTAATTGGTTATAAAGTGTTACTACAGAGACTACAGTGACAGAATTCATGTGTGTCCCTTAGGGAATTTGTATGGTTGCTTTTAAACATATCACCGGTGACGCAGGCGTCATGCTTTTGTTGCTTGGTCTTATTTACTCAGCATGCCAAATGTTAATATGGTACCACTGCTATTGTCAGAAGATAATCTATTTTTATTTCTTTACATGTGCAGTCATAGCTGCTCTGTACTGCTCTTGTATGTGTGTGTGTGCGTGCTCCTGCACGCTGCTCTGGAAATTATGGTACTCGGGGTCACTTCACTGTGCCCAGGAAAAGAGTGTTTGAACAGCTAGACAGGAATGGTATGTTGCATGAGTTTTCTCAGAGTATACTTTATTCAGGAAAGCCCTTGAAATGCATTAAAAAGCAGTTTGTTTTCTAGTCTCAAGTTTGTTTTGATACTTTAATAAAAAAGAATTAATATATATTTATTCACGTGTCATTTAGTTCGTTCTATGTTTCAAGGTCCAAGAGCAACTTCATTTTCTTAAAACAACATTGAGATATTAAAAAGCAAACACTCTTTACAGATGTGCAACAGTAAGTGTCTTATAAAGTGAAACTGGTACTGTTCACTGCTTGTCAAGGTGTAAACAAAATTTTGTTATTGCAAGGTTGATTGTGAATTCCAGGCTAACTTCTTATTTGTGGCCTAGAGCTTAGATTAAAGGACTGGGAAATAGAACTCCTAAACCTTTCCTAAACTTGCAACCAACCACCTGATAGTTATTTCAACTTTCTGATTCCCTAGTGAGTTTAATGCTTTTGCTACTGTGAGGCTTTAATATTTCTAGATTGCATTCTATAATTACATGGCAGATACTAAAGAAGTATGGCATGGTCAGGGCTTTGGTTTTTTTCTCTGTGTCTGTGTATTGGTGTGTCTGGGGAGAAACATGAGGAAAGATGAACAAAATGTTCCCTCTTGCTTTTCCAAAACTGAGTATCTACACACCCAGACAGAGGTCCCTGTGTTTTGACAGCCGGTGATGTGGACAAAAACTTTTGGCTTCAATCCATTGCAAGCAGTCATAACTTGTAATACACAGGCCAGATAGAAGGCCAGGAGCTCCAGGGATCGGGAAATCCATTGCTCTATTGCAAAATCCAGTTAAAAATATCATCTGGAAGGAAGATCTAGGCTACTGAGGGCTTGGCAATGTTGGATACTTACTTTCCTTATTGGTCCATCCATTTACAGTTGTGCAGCCCCCATAAGCGTATTCCCCCTTTCATGCATTCTCCTATAGCTGCTATCAAATTTGCTTTTGAATATCCAGTTCAACACTACATTGGCAAACTTTAAAATTATCTGCCTGGCCCGGTTTAGAAAACCTTACCAACAAAATTACGGCTATGATTTCCTGAACTGGTATTGTATAGTATCTTTTTTAAAAGGTATAAGTTGAAACCATGAAACCACCATTGGTCTCTGACATATTCCTAATAGCATAGCTGGTATTCCTTGAGCAATTATATGCCATACCTTCTCCTCAGGTGTTGTTCTAGATGCTAAATCTCTGTTTACATGCCCATGTAGACCTTAAAGCATGCTGGGCTTTACACTGTACTTTGACAAGGAGAATCTTCTATTTCTTTTATAGCTCTCTCCCTGATATAAATGAATAAATAGCAATTTTGAAGGTCAGTAGAGACAATGATTTATACAAGGCTGGAAATGTTTAATGAAACTGAGTGGCAACAAATTTAAATTTACAATAACTTTTTACCTGTGCCCATTAGGATTTGAAGTCATTGATTAAAGGGATCGTTTTGCTAAAGAAACTGGATGATTTACAGTAATGAAAATAAAAGCGTACAATTGTTTCTCAGCAGCAAAAGAGTTTTGAAAACAGAATCTGCTTTGTCTTAGGAAATTCTCAAATCCAAGATGATGACTGTATCTCACATCCACTTTCCTTGGCGGTTTTGCTTTCCCCGCCTCCTCCCCTTCAGCACAGTTCTGGTCTAGGTAGCAAGTCTCACTCACGCTGGCCATTGCCACGTTTCCATGTTTGCCCAGTGCCCCCAGCTGGAGACACTGAGAATCATCCCGGGATTAAATGTGCTTTAATACTAATTAACATAACTACTTTCTAACAGTCTTCATCAGTTTGTAATTACACCAATATAATATTTTCATTTCTATAGTAGATGCCATTCCTTTTTAAGTGTAGTTAAGATAACGAGTGACAATATTTTTTAAAAATCCTGTTTAAAATTCATTTCCTTAATGGACACTCTGAGTCAGAACTGCTGACTCTAGGGTTAAAAATAGTTATTTGCTAATTTTCAGTGTTATTAGATCTTCAAAGCCATCACAGTTAAAAAGAGAATACACTGGAATCTATTCTTAATACAGCATCAACTGGCTGCAAATATTTACTATTGCTGACAGTGATCTATGAACCAAAAAACCCCCAACCTAATGATTTTCAGACCCCGATGTAAGTGTGCTAGAGCTGACACTCCGAAAAAATTACTAGATCTATGAAATGAATAAATAGAAAATGGGGAGAAACTGAGAATTAAAGCTGGAATGCCTATCTTCTTTTGAGAATTTAACATCTTTATATTTGTAAACTCTGCCAAAATGGTGGGTGCACAACCATGCCCACTTAGTGGGAATGCCCACTCAGCAAATAGCAGCGTGGAATAGCAATATTTTATATAAACGAGCTCAGTGCTGGGAACACCCCAGCGATGACAGCAAGAATCTCAGCACAGGCTGATTGATGCCAGCGGGAGGATGAGCTCTCCGTGCGGCCGGAGCTCGGGCTGCTGCTGGCATCTGAGGTGGCTCACCAGAGCCGGCTCGGGTCTCGTTCTGTTCCCCAGGTTAGCACGGCACGTAGCTGCCTGCATTCCAGCTAAACAGCTCCACCAGCTCACTCCAAGGGCCCACCCAGCCCAGTTCTCTTTCTGCAGCTCTGATCAAAAGCAGCTGTCCAAGGAAGAATAAGAACAGGGCAAGTATGCTTCCCCTGGGTGCTTTCCCACACCATCTATTTTCAGCTGGTGAGTCACACAAGCTTTCCATGAATTCTTTAGGTAGTACCCTTCCACAAATCTTTCTGTCAAGTGTTTGACCAGTTTCTCATCCACAGTACCAGTATCCCCAGTAGCTTCTGGCAGCAAGTTCCACAGGGCTATCACCACTTAGAAGAACAAAACAGTTCCTTTTTGTTTTACTCTGTTCCCAGTAACTCTACTTGTCCTAGCCTCTGCAGTCTTTTTTTTTTATTTTATTTTTTTCTTTTGGCAGCCATTTTACATCGTTGATTATTCCTGTTACCCAGTTTTTCTGGGAAAATTGTGGCTTTTCCTAACATAAAACAAACCCTTTCCCTAGCCCTTTCCTCACCCTTTAAAGTAAAAGAACCGTAACTACATGTAGTATTCAAGTTGTGGTCAAGCCATGGATTGATACAGAAGGACCTTAATGTTCACTGTCCCTTTCCTAAGGACTCCAGAAATTAGGTTTGCAGTTTTGATGACTGCCAAGCACTAGGTCTCACACAATGCAACAATCTATCATAATCCCAAGACCTTCTTCCTGAGTAGCAATGATAAACTCAAGCCCAACATATCATAGATGATGCCAGGATTGATTTTTCCCATATATACTACCTCATGTTTACTTACATTGAATTTTATCTGTCACTTTAATTTCCAAAATGTAAATATAAAGTCTTCCTGCCAGTCTTCTGAAACTGCCTTTCTCCTGTCTGTCCTGAGTAAAACTGTACCATCACCAACCTTCTTGCTATGTTACTCACGCTCTTACCAGATCATTTATGAAAGTGTTGAGCTGCACAGGTCCCAGTAAAGGTTCCTGTGGAGCATCATTGGATGACCTGCCCCTCATGGGAAAGTTCATAGCTTAGTTCCTCTCTTTTGTACCTTTTAATCAAGTTTTCATGCACACATATACATTTTCTCTGTTTATTCAGTTTCTTCAAATAATTATTTGTTGAAGGAATTTACTGAAATCTCTTTAGAGGTGTCATAAAATACACTTACTGAATCTCCCTGATCCACACATCTGCCAACCCCTTCCAAGGACTCTATATGTGTCTGTAAGCTGGAATTTAATTTTTAAAAATGCATTCTGACTCTCTTCAAGTAGACTGTATTTATCTAGGTACTTACTGATTGATAGTTCCTTTATCTTAATTTCCATTAACTTGTTTAGATTACAGGCCTGTAGTTCCTTGGGTTCTCCTGGAACCTTTCATAAAGTTTGGTGACACATTTGCCACACTGCAGTCCTCAGATACCAAGAAAGATTAAGCCAGAGTGACAGTGAGAGAGTTATGCATCATTTTTAGTATTTTTAGCAGTTTTCTTTTTCCATTTTGTTTGAGCCTTTTACTGAAAACTCACTTGGTTAGTGCTGATTCTGCTCTAAAACTCGACTCATAATCACTTCGGTTTCAGAGAGATCCTCTGCTTGTTTTCTTCATTTTGTCCTGTCCTGGAGAGGGTTCTGGCTGGGAAATTAGCTCTATTTCTTCAGCTTCTCAACCCTCTGAATGTTCCCTTTGTACCCTGATCATCAGTTCTCACTAGACTTTCTAACAGGTTAATTATTACTAATACATCTGAAGGGTGATTTAGTATTCTTTTCAGTTCCTTTAGCCACTCTATTCCACCAGCTTCCCTCTGACAGGCTTCTGCCCTAAGTGCCATCTCCTGAATGTCCCCTGCAATGGGGTCTTCATCATCTTCAATCACATTTGAGGCTTTTAGAGTCTGTCAGCTACTCCAAGATTTCCTGTGGCATTAAAGAGTCATTACACATCTAATTATCAGATTTTAATTCCTGCCATGCTGTGTGACTTAAATACACAAACTACCCGATGCCTCAATTCCTCCATCTGAAAGACAAGGATAATAACCAATACCATCCTTTTTGCCCTTCTTTCATCCCAAGAAAAATAAAATCCCTTACTTTTGAAGACTGGGTCTTTTGAACAAGCCTTATGAAGATTCACAAATTTTGTTAAGTCATTAGAAAGCTCCTGAACAGAAGAGTGAATTTTATTGCCATGTGATTACCACTTACAGTCAAGTGAAATCATCCAAAACACCAGTAATTAACGGTGAAAACATACAGTGTTTTGGGGTCTTTTTGGTTAGATTTGGGGTGATTTGGTTTTGTTGTTGTTATTGATATTGATAGTAGTAGTAGTAGTAGTAGTAGTAGTAGTAGTAGTAGTAGTAGTAGTGGTAGTAGTAGTAGTTGTTTAAGTTTGGAGCTTTGGGTGCAGGTGCTTTTTTTGTTATGTGTTTTACACTTTTTATCTTTAGCAGCAATTTTGACACCATAAGAGTAAACAACCTATGAATCAAATATGCATTAAAAGAGAAAAGAATCCTCTGTATAAAACAAATAGAACATCAGTTACCCAGGTTACCGTACAGTTACAGGCTATTTTGTAAGCTAATTGGAAAATGTGCATTTGGCCAATTTTCCTGCCTCCAAAGGATTTATTTTACATGCAGAATTGCCCACATGTAGAACTAAAAGAGCTCAGTCAGAGTTCTCCTGAACACTCAGATGTTGAGGATTTTTTGCAGGAGAACGGACACTGGGAATGCACAACCCAGCTTTCCCAGCATTGAATCAAGCTAAGTAAAAGATAGGCTATCTTTGATAACACCACGGAAGAAAGAGAAGAAACAACCCAAGGATATGAAATAAGGATGTATTGACTACAGCACAAAAGAATATAGTTTAGGAATTGCTGAAACAGTAAGTTAGTTTAAATAAGATTGATACATTATGCTGAACAAAAAGGATGTAAGGAGCTGAAATATGGTGAATAGTTGTCACAGCAAGTGTCCAATCAGAAGTTTAGATGCAACATGCTAATAGTAGCAAGCACCCAGTCATTATACTGCTTTTGGCCGTACGATGTTCGAAACATTATGGAGTCAGATCTAAAATTGCTATATAAGTGTGTATTCTTCCAATAATAAATGGCTTCACATGATCATACTGATCAGCGTGTGATGTCCCGTTATTTCATCCTCCGCACCCAGAAGACATTTTTCTGTGAGGGAAGAGCACTGTGCCTTGGATGCTGTTATCCAAGCCACTGCCACAATCCAAACTCTCAATCCATTGACAATTGCTTGGTTGAGAGGAGGGATGTGAACAGGATAAATTTGTTGGGAAAAAGTAAGTGTACAATAATCCCTCTGCTGAATGAAGCACAACTACCTTTCACTGGCTAAAACCAGGGATCCTTTCTCACCTGGCTTGGAGAAGCACAGCCCTCTGATGCTGGCATGGTGAGAACTTCCCCTCTTATTTTAGTCTACTACAACCATCAAAACTGGACCACACAGGGCTTGTAACTCCCACATTTGTAGCTAACCCCATGGGTTTATCACACATTCTCTAGCTAACCCCATGGGTTTATCACACATTCTCCAAGCCCCAGATCTGATGGTGTGGGATTCTCATTCCTCATGACTGTCAAAAAAGACTTAGAAAAATTATTTGTATATACTAATTTCAGAAACCAATAGAAAATAAAATGAATACAGTGTATTAGACTGTTCACATTTCATGCTTAGAAACAAATGCTCTTCTTTGGTTTTTGTGCATGGGTGTGTATGGGGGGTGTCTTTGTTTGAATGTCTGGGCTTGGCCATACCACATTTCCCTGTTGGCAGTAAAACTACCTATGGACAGAGGAAAGGGTGGTTAGAGAAACCAGTTATCTATGCTAATTCTGAAGGGTTTACCAATACTGGGTTCAAAGAAAGAAATCCTTAAAATTAGTAAAAAAAGAAAGGAAAGATTAATATAAAAGAAATTACCCACCTTTCAAGTAATACCGTACTTCTCTGCATCGAGCCAAAAGCAGCAAGAAGCACTCTATTTTACATTTATCTGCTGTTACTTTTATCTGAGTTTCTTCAAAGCATTTTTGACCCTCCTTCCCTCTGTGCACTGACACTTCCCATCTTTCTAGGAGTCGATGCTCAAATGAACAGAATGTTACAGAACTGGTTTACAGCACACAGCAAAATAGTTCCCTTAAAGAGAAGGGAAACTATTCTACAGGAAGCTAAAGCAAATATTAAATTGCACAAACACTTATTCAAAAGGAGGAAATGCTACCAAAACCTGGCCACACAAACCTAGTACACTGTCCATGGACAGCAATAAGTGCACCAGAGAAGGACAGATAACACAGACAGAGGACTATTTTCTATCTCTTCCCAAAAGTCTAGTGCCATTTAAAGGCATTCAGAGATTGGTGGGGTTTTTTCAGGCACTTTAGGATGCATTTAATTGTCTCATTATCCAAATTGCTTGCATAGTGCCCCACCAGCATTCACAATTGTTGGGACAGTTGTTTAACAATTTCCTGAAGAACAGGAAAGACCATTCTGGACACTAATAGCTCAGAAACAGCAACGCAAATATTATATCCTGGGAAATGGATTCCCTCTGGAAGCCAATCTGTCACAAGCAAAAGTAGAAAAAATTAAATTATTTCACAACTGACCCCTTCACTCGGAATATTCACAGACACTGAATGCACTGTAGGATCCTATTCTCTTTGCCAAGCCTCTAGTTCTGCTGCTCACAGACATTTAATCAGTGTTGTAGCTGTCGAGAGGCTATCCAGTTATGTCTGGCATTCCAGACTGCTCTTTAAGTAGTAAACCATTAGTGCACTACTCGTGTGCACGCAAGTGAAAGAAGGATATGAATGCAGGGGCTGGACAAGACATCCTACCAAAAAAAGCCCTACCAGAGTTGATAAAGAACCTTGAGTTTTAAAGAGAGATTTCAGCATGCACAGCTCCCACTCTACCATGTGCCATCTTACGCAGTCATTGTGGAAAAACCGCTGGAGTGTGAATTTTTTAAGTAAGCCTTCTAAGTAAACACAGAGCTCCCATGGCATAGCTCCATGCCCCTCCCTGGAAGTGTTCAAGGCCAGGCTGGCCAAGTCCTTCAGCAGCCTGGTCTGGTGGAAGGTATCCCTGTCCATGGCAGGGGGACTGGAACTAGGTGGTCTTTAAGGCCCCTTCCAATCCAAACCATTCTATGGTTCCATGAAATGTGTGTGTGGTCAAAATAAAAGCCAAGTCAGATCCTGATGGTCAGACAGGAGGGCAGATCCCCACTCACAGCACATGACTAGAGCTATGGGTGTGTGCAAACACACAGAATGAAAATGCAAGTGGTGAATCCTGATGTTTGTGCATGGGCAGAAACAGAAGAGAAATTTAAGGTTAGGCAGCAGGGAGTTGGAATTACGGCTTAAATCCTTTTGGGGATTTAAGTGCCACCAAGGTGCTTTAGTTCTTGGACTAAAATTCAAGCACTAAAGAGTATTTCTAAGTATGGATAAGCGTATGCATTAGTAAGGGAATAGAAGTTAATGCCCAGTTTCCTTTAAAATGAATTCTGTGTAAAACACTTGGTTAATGTTTTTACATCACCCTAGTAACGTGATCAACATTACCATAGAAGCATCTTATATGGAAAGACAGATCACTCTAACCTCATGAAAAGGTAATTCTACTTCTATGACTCATGGCCATAAATCCACACTTGCAGAGTGAAATGGACAGACACCAACCATCCTGAGCTCCCAATGATGTCAGGTTAGTTGGCTATTCAGTATATGTAAATTTAGAAAAAAAAAACAAAAACAAACTCACAGTACATGTCATACGTAAATTTATAAGCCTCCAAAGTTCAGCCTGTTCTGAGCAATTAACACAAAATTACTGCCAGAGCTGTGATATATTAGAATAAATAACTCTCTAAAGAGATACAGATGTTAAATGTGTATGTGCCTTGGAGAGTCATGTTAAACATTTTAAAATAACCTCAGTGATTATTGGTGTGTTTAGATTTTATAAGATCTAGGACTGGCAGAGGACTCTGTGGTTCTTGTTCTGTACCACACCACATGTGTGATCTGGATTAAATTTCAGAGGGAGGTCTCTTTTTGTCCCTTCCAGGCTTTCACTTAGTAAGAGTGCAGCGAGCTAAATTCAGAAGCAGGGTAGGCACATGCATCTCCAAAAACTGCGTGGGTCAAATTTAACAGTGACTGAATACTGGTACAAACTACAAGGCTGGTGTCCAAGAGATGTAAATCATCGACTTCAGTGGTTTTTATTCAGAGTATGTAAGATGGGAATCAATCTAAGGTAACAAACTGTTCACAGATAGGTGCTGAGCAGAGTGACCTGCACAAATTTAACATGTACAGGCTTATAAAATGAATACAGTATTATCTTCCTGATGGCAAAGAGCAACAATATCCATGGCAATAGCAGCCTCCATAACAAGCATTGTGACAGTGGGCTGCAAGTTTTTCCTTCCAAACTCTCTATTGTATATATCTCTACCCTCCTCAGCAGGTAAACTACAGTTCTAAGCTGAAAAAACAAATTCTCTCTCACTGTTGTGGCAGAGAAAGATGATGGCCAAGAGGGAAATAAAACATTTCTTTTGCATTCTGCCTTTCTGGAAAACCAGAACTTGGAAGTATTAAAGGGTGAGAGAAATTAGAAAACTACAGTTTTCCCTCTCTGGCACTTTTTCAGCCCTGGCTTTACTGTAGCCTCCCCTCCTATTCTGGCCCCCTACCCCCCCTACTCAAAACACAAACCACCTGCACATCTATCAACCAATTCTCTTTCCTGCAGCTCCCAAGACTCCCAGGTCAGCTTAGTGTGTAACCAGTTCCTCCAAACTCAGTCACATTTCCCAGTGGTGCTGCCCTCAGCACGTGTTCCATAGGTTCTGCAGGAAGGCTGAGTGCATGGTTACCAGCAATTATTCCAAAAGCAGCTAACGTCCAGCCTGTGGTGACATGGGTAACTAACAGAAGAGTTTAAGATTTAACCCTTAAGTTTAAGAGTTCTCCCCAAAAATACAGGTTATCTTCCCTCACTTCTTCCTCTTAAGCATCTCCAGTACACTTCTTTGCATGCTTGCTGAGGGCTGATTTGACTGCAGCTAAAATGTCGTTGCATTTTATCACATGTTCCTCTTTTAGGAATAATTTACACGCAATGAGAAACTTACACCATGATATAAGTCATTCTTAAGCTTGTCTCAGTCTTTATTGTAATAAGCACTGCTTGGAAACTACACATAAATTTGTGGCTTTCTTATGCCACCAAACAGCAGACAAATACAAAGTAATGGGCCATTCTTTGAAGTGTTAAAATCCTGTCTAGCAAAAAACAGACATGGTACAAAGAGTTGCTTCAATTCCCGATCTATGAGTGAGGACCAAGGAGTTCTGTCACAAAGTACTTTTCCTATTTTAAATGGACAGGAAGCCCAGCCCATGAAGCTTGTTGGGAGATCTAGAGTATTCCACACAGTCTCATTCAGTGGAACATTTCACAACTAAGAGTGAAAACTGTTTTGTTTTTAAATAGGAAAAAAAAAGACCCTTAAAAAAGTAATTAGCAAAAGAGTCTGTTTCAAACTTCTGGCACCAAAAACCTACTGCTATTGTTTTACAACACCAGTTTTAGTTTTCAGTAAACTCCAACTGCCACATAACTGCTCCCACTGGACATGGGTGAACAAACCCCTGTGATGTAAGGCTTCACCAGGAGCAAGCAGCCCATTGAGCTCAAGCTCAGCTTCTTAAGCCTTGGAAAAGACAGAAAGCTTCCTAATACCTCATCTTTCATCAGTCTGTTAAGAAACAAACCAAAGCAAAGTTATGCCCTTCAGCCTTTCAAACAAATTTTGACCAGTCCAGGCTTTAATTGGAGCATTTGTGGTTTAGTTCATCTCCCAGAAGAAGGTGTAATTTTCTTGCTAATGTACATCAGAACTTCTCTCTTGGCTGTAAGTTTTTAGATGGTTACACACAGCTAGAGAGCCCAAATCATAGATTTTGATCAGTAAACAGGTGGTTCATAGAATCATGGAATGGTTTGGGTTGGAAGGGACCTTAAAAATCATCTGGTTCCAACCACCCTGCCATGGTCAGAAACACCTCCCACTAGACCAAGTTGCTCAGAGCCCCATCCAGCCTGGCCTTGAACACTTCCAGAGATGGGGCATCCACAACTTCTCTGGGCAACCTGTTCCAGTGCCCCACCACCCTCACAGAAAAGAGCTTCCTTCTAATGTCTCATCTAATGCTATCTTCTTTCATGGAATCATAGAATCATTGGTTGGAAGAGACCTTCAAGGTCATCCAGTCCACCCAGCACCACCACTGTAACCACTAAACCACAGTGCCAGATCCAGACACCTCCTGAACACTTCCAGGCATGGTGACTCCATCACCTCCCTAGGAAACCTATTCCAATGCCTGACCACCCTAACAGTGAAATTTTTTCTAATATTTAATCTGAATCTCCCCCTTTTTAAGTTTAAGGCCACTCCCTCTTGTCCTCTCAGTGTAGGTACAGCAGAAGAGGCCGATCCCCACCTCAGTACACCCTCCTTTACTGAGCACTGTACTCGAGTTTAAAGCCATTGCCCCTTGTCCTTTCACTACCTACCCCAGTACAACAGCCCTCTCCAGCTGTCTTGTAGCTCCCCTTCAGGTACTGGAGTGTGAGAGCCAGAGCCTTCTCTTCTCCAGGCTGAACAGCCCCACCTCTCTCAGCCTGTCTGCAAAGCAGAGGATCCCAGATTTGTCAGGCACAATTTGCCCTTAGTGAAACCCTGCTGGCTGTTGTAAATCACCTTATTTTCCATGTGCTCTAGCAGAGCTTCCAGGAGAATCTGCTCCGTGATATTGTCAGGCACAGAGGTCAGACAGACCGGCCTGTAGTCCCCTGGATATTCCCTGTTATAAATCAGGTTATGTTTCCCCTTTTCCAGCCAGTGGGAACTTGATTGGACTGCCATGATTTCTCAAGTATGATGGATAGTGCTTAAGCACCTCCTTCAGGATGTGCAGATGCATCTCATCAGCTCCCATGGACTTGTGCACCTTCAGGTTCCTGAGATGGTCTTGAACCAGAACTTCTCCAAGAGCAGGCAGTTCCTCATTCTCCCAGTCCCTGAAAACCTGGATTCGTTTTCCATAAAAAGCTCAGAGGTAGACATTTCTTCATAAAGCAAGGCAAGAGGCTGCTCTTTGACTACTCTTATGAATCTCCATCTGCCCAATACAGCAAACCAGAGAACATTATTTTTCCAGAATAAAAAACAAGACAAATGATGGCAAACATCCACTGCAGAGACATGCCAGAAATACTTATTAGATTGAATGATTCAAGAAATTGAAGTTTGGCTCTGGGGTTTATATCCTACAGTTCTGAGCTGGTAAAGATGGGAAATTGTGCCAAAAGGTATGAGACTAAGGCAGAGGAAAATACATTCATCTGTTTTTTAAATAGGAACAGACATAAACGGCAATGTAATCAGCTGACAGAAATATCTGAGAAAAGTATTAAAAGAGAAAAATTATTTCAGGCCCCCCTCAGAAATTAACATTCCCAGAAGATGATTCTGAGATACTTCCCTGAAATACCCTCACTTCTGATAAATCACAGATCAGAATACACAGTCTGTAGAAGAAGACAGTTCCTTGCATCTCCTTTGGCTTTTTTAAGGAAAACAGTCACCATCCATGGGAATGAAGATAGTGAAAGGAAGTATTAGGGACTGTGGACAATTAAAGGAAGAGAACATAATGTGGAATCACTTCTTTTTATAGGCAACATGAATGATGAAGGTTTCTGCCCCTAGTAAGACAGATTTCGTAAATGACACTGATGCCCGATTTCAAGAGACACAACAAAAGGCAAAATTTAGTTCTTGCAATCTAGTCTTCCACTAATCCTCTAACAGGTGGCTTGGTTCTGGTACACAATTTGGTCATTCAAACCCAGAAATGCCTGGTTCATACGAAGACCTTTTAACTCACATGTGTGCATAGCACTTCCACTGCTTCAACACAAGCTGTGAGCGTGCAATGAGCAGCACAACACTGAGTCACGAAGCTGTGAGCTATTTCATTTCTAGTAAGGAGAGTGAGACATAAGACAGAACCCAAACGCAGGGTTTCTCTCCTTCTATGAAATGTGGCGTTTCCAGCATGTGTTTCTCAATCAAACCATCGGCAGATCAGCTCATGCGAACAGCTCAAGGACAGTAATCAGACACTTACTGGTTGCATAGTAGGCAACACCAAGCAGAAGTGAAACAAGCTTTCAAATGCACTTTACTCACAGCAGCCCCATTCCTTCTCCCCCACTGACTAAAGATAGGACAGCACATTAGCACTTAATATCCAAGCGTAAGTAGCCTTTCCGTTTCCTCTCCCATCCTCCAAACAACAAGCACAATTCTTTGAAACATTACGTGTTTTACTTCTTAGATGAACTCAGCACTGTGTCAGCAAATGACAAGTACAAGTGCTGGCACCAAAAAGATGCAGTTATTATGTATGGCTTGTGCAGGACCTTTACATATTCCTGGCACTAAAATACAAGTCTGTTTTGCGTCATCTGGATGTGATTCTAGTATTTTAGCTAATTTGAAACAGCATTGCATGCAGTATGCTGAGCGGAGTTTGGCTCTCTAATGGTAAGCCAACATTAAGCAGATACTCAGTCTACCCACACCAAGGCTGCTGGAATTTCTATTGGAATGAGGATTATTCTCTTGTAACAGTGCTGGTTTTGGCTGCTTGCAGCAGGCTGGGCAGAATCATTAGAAGCAGATCATTAAAGCTCAACACATTCCCAAAAGTCACACTGAATTGGCTGGGCTGGAAGGCAGTTTATACATTTTCTATTTTTATCCAATAATAAAAACTTGGTTACTTTGGCCTAAATCCCACAGCAGGTTTCCTTGCAGCAGCTGAGGGATGTGCCAACCTCCCTCATTGGCAGGGACACCCTCTGCCTGTAAGCAGGGGTGGGCCAGGGCTTGTCCCAAGCTTTCCCTCGGTGCTTCACCAGGAAGAGACACTTGGATCATAGAATCATGGAATGGCTTGGGCTGGAAGGGACCATAAAGATCATCTCGTTCCAGCCCCCTGCCACGGACAGGGACACCTTCCACCAGACAGGTTGCTCAGAGCCCCTTCCAACCTGGCCTTGGACACTTCCAGGGATGGGGCATCCATAACTGCTCTGGGCAGTGCCCAATGCCTCAGCACCCTCACAGCAAAGTACTTCCTTCTACTATCTAATCTAAACCTACTGCCTTTTAATTTGAATTGATTCCCCCTTGTTTTAGTTTGAATCCACTCCCCCTTGTTTCAGTTTGAAGCCATTCCCCCTTGTCCTGTCACTGCATGTTCTTGTAAAAAAAGTCCTCTCCATCTTTCTGGTAGTTTCCCTTCAGGTACCAGAAGGTTGCAATTAGGTTACCGCGAGGCCGTTTTTTTCCCAGGCTGAGCAACCCCAATTCTCTCAGCCTTTCTTCATAGGAGAGACGAACAGTCTCAATTCTCTCAGCCTTTCCTCATAGGAGAGGTGCTCCATCCCTCTAATCCACTTGGTGGCCTTCGCTGGACTCGCTCCAACAGGTCCGTGCTCTCCCTGTGCTGGGCACCCCAGAGCTGGATGCAGCACTGCAGGAGGGGTCCAGGTGGAGCAGAGCCGAGGGGCAGAATCCCCTCCCTCGCCCCGCTGCCCTCATTGCTTTGGATGCAGCCCGGGATCGGTGTCGAGTTCCTCACGGCGGCCCCGAAACTCCCTCCGTGCACCGAAAGCCTTTCGCTTTCTGCTGCCGCGGGGCCGGGCGGGC
>VXAD01010764.1:95864-126819 GCA_013399195.1 Dicrurus megarhynchus | reverse complement strand
GGGCACGGCCAGGGGACACTGAGGGCACGGCCTGGGGACACCGCGGGCACGGCCAGGGGACACGGCGGGCACGGCCTGGGGACACCGCGGGACCGCGGCCCAACGCGGGGGGCCGGCAGCCCGGGGGAAGAGGCCGAACACGGGGAGCTGCAGCCGCTCCCTCAGCCCGAGGGGAGCCGCTGCTGCCGGCCCCGCTCGCCTCCTGCCGTGGGACACCACAGCCCGGTCAGCCGGCAGCGCTCGGCTGTGGCTCCCCGGGGGCTCTGGGGGGTGTCCGGAGGCTGGTGTGCAGATCCTGCCCGGGGAACACCCGCGGGAGCGGTGCGGGAGCGCACGGACACGGGCTGCAGGTCCCAGCGTGTGACTTCCAGGCATGGCAAACCTTCGCCGCGCTAAGGCACGCAAGGGGACTTCCCCTCATCTCAGCGAGCTCGGATCCAGTAAATGAAAATTCTGACCCTGCTAGTTATCTGGATGGAGAGTCCCTGACGGCAATTTATAGACTGTGTTTTGTGACTAACGATCACTGGGGTCACTGGGATTTTCTGAAAGCTTTCAGGTATTGCCCAGCAAGCTGCCTTAACTAGAGTGGAGCATGATGACAGCGGTGACAGGCAGCAAAAAACTCTATGTGCATGGAGCCCATTCCACTGCATGGATAAGATACCAAAACGACTCGTGAGGTACCGAGCATCTCCAGTGATAGCTGCACAGCCACTGCTGTGTGCCCACACTGAACAGAAGCTGTGGACCAGAATTACAGACTAACCGCTAATCCTAAACCAACAGCTTTAACATGTGTCCTCAGAGCACACACAGAAGCAGTAGCTCAAATCCCTCAAGTGGGGCGGCCATCAGAGCAAACACGGACTTTTGTAGCACAAGAATTGCTACACATTGATCTTGCTGAAGTCACGAAACTGAAAACCCTGCATAGTTGTGCAGTTTCCCCACCAGCACTGTTCCAATGTAGCCCTGAATAACTAAAAACCTTTATTACTGGCTCTGCTGCTCAGCAAGGATAACTATCCCATCCTGTCAATTCATCTGTGTTGCTTCCAACACAGAGGTTTTTCATTTATTGCACACTGCGCTGTGCCACACACACTTGATCTTGGGTTTATAGGTGCACTCGGGGAGCAAGCATGCACAACGATTCTGTAAGCAGCTCAGAAGAGAGTATGTGTAACAAATCACATCATCTCTTGGTAGTCACTTTAGTACAAGGATTGGTAGGCAGCTCAAGGAATAGTTTGATCATTATTAAACAATAATCTGGTCTGCTGATTCCGCTATAGAACTGGAAACTTCTGGCAAGAAGGGAGCAACAAATTTCTCTAAGGTCATCTTGACAGGAGTGGGGCCCCACAACTTAAGCCACATTGTCTTTGAAATGATGACCAAAGGAATATGTATCTGCTTCTTAAAAGCAAGCATGTAAACTCGGTAACAAAATGGTTAAATGGAAAATATTACCCCCAATCATTCTCTCTGATTTGGAAGCAGAATGTATTTCATATCAAGTGCAATTTCTCTTTTTAACAGCTTTATCTTAATGCTTTTATAGTATTTGACTTGTACAGCTACTTGTACAATCTGTAGCCAACATTTCATTCACTGCTTTTCAGTCAATGCTTGGAGTTCCCTTAGAGAGACACATAAATCCTGGACAGCACTGATCATGCCTAGTCAGCAAGAATAACACATACTCAGGGGCTAAAGCACTGTCCCCCAAGGCAGCAAGCTTGGTGTAAACTCTGGAAGGATTCCCTAGGCATTGCTTTTCATGTGATTGTTTCAGACCGTTACACAGTATTACAGAGGGCAAGTCCTAAAGGAATTTATACTGCCAATTTGTTTTACTTTGTACATAAATATCCCTGAAAAAATCAGAGGGAACTGAAATATGGGATATGTAGGGGAAAGCACACATGATTCTGTAAAAACATTTAGTATTCTGAGTGCCTTTTTGGGAGCTAAACATCACCTGAGAAAACTGTTAATGTTTTGCAGCTCCTAAGGGAATAGTGTGGAACATATTCCTGCACGTCATAGACTCAGGTCTCACCTGGGAGCCCTGACTCATTGCTTGGGTACACTTGCTGTGTAAGACATGATTTTTCCACTGTACATTATGCAACTTCTTCTATAATAAACACTGCATGAGGAAACGACAAGAAGCTCTCAGTTCCAAATGAGCTTATTCCATTTTATTGGTGCTGGCAACCCTTCCTGCAGAGTGGCATATAGATGGACTGCCTATCCTGCCTGATTCATGGGATTCAAATGCAGTGTGCATATTGTGATCACACTACTGCAAAGGCTACTTTAGGGTTTTGAAATGCTGGGAACAATTATGAAGAGTAATCTCTTACTGAGTATTATGATAGTACTGCTTTAGCAGGTATTAAGATAGAGGTGAAAAGGGTTTATTACTTAATGCCTTCTCTTGAGGGCACAAGTTTCTTTGAAAATAAAGCTGGGTGTGACATCCAGAGGTCCACAACATACCCAAGAAGATATGACCATAAAAAATATCTCCATGTATGAAATAAAGCAGTCATCATTCTAATCATAGGAAAACTTCCAAACCACTCATAAATTCTGCCAAGGATTTCTCCACCTAGCTTATTCCCAAAGGAAAGTGGAGAAGGAAAGGAATTTTTTCAGATTATTACATCTGAATCACAAAAGCTCCAGAGGAACACGGACCATTGAGAACATAGCTCTGAGTAAGCAGCTAGTTCAGACTGGAGGAGAGGAGACTGAGGAGAGAGCCCATTGTGGTCTTCAATATCCTCATGAGGGGAAGTGGAGGGGCAGGCATTGATCTCTTCACTCTCCTGACCAGTGACAGGACTCGAGAAAACATGTCTGGGGAGGTTTAGCCGGGGTATCAGGACAAGGTTCTTCACCCAGAAGGTGGTTGGGCACCGGAACGGGCTCCCCAGGGAAGTGGTCACAGCACCAAGCCTGACAGGGCTCAAGGAGCATTTGGACAATGCTCTCAGGCACAGGTGTGATTCTTGGGGTGTCCTGTGCAGGGCCAGGGATTGGACTTGATGATCCTGATGGTTCCCTTCCAGCTCAGGATATTCTGTGATTCTGTGATCTGTGTCAAAGTGGTCAGTTCAGATCAGTGACAGCACCACCATCGCTCATTAGCATCCAAGAGTCCAGCTATTACCAAAGCAGGTTAACAAGCCAGCTGAGATATTTATGCAGCTGTCAAATGACAGATGAGCTGTCCAGTTTATGCATACAAACGTTGGATGCCAAATGAGGGTGAAGGGGTTCATAACACAATGTGTTCAGTAGCAAGCACGACCTCCTAATTCAAGGCATTTACTTCCGTCTCTCTGACATAGTTACCTCCTCTCCCTCAGCTGTGCCATATCTGTTGTTTGCCAAGGCATTCCAAACAGCATCAGGCAACTGTTGCTCAAAAAAAGCTCTTTTTTCACACAAGGTTTCTTTTCAGCCATCTACAGTTCAATGACCGAGTTTATTACACAGCCTAAAAACATTGTGCTGCCAACAGAGGGAGAGCAGCAATATGGGAGAAGGGTGGCAGCAAGAGCTTAAAACCTGATTTAGCTGGTGTTGCCACCTAGAAAACTGTATGTGCACCTACTCTCTCATGCAAAGGACTGAAATTCTAGCCTAGGTAATTTTCAGAGACAACCAAAGCTCATTTTTTTCCTCTGGATGGTTGAAGTCTCTGCCCTTTCCCTTTCTCTCTGCCCACTCTGAGTAGGAGCAGAGCTCCTTGGTTGAAACCCTGGCAGAAAGGCATTCCCTGATGACAAATACCACTGGCCTGAGGGGTGGAGAGGAGCAGGTTTCACCCTGGCTCTTCTCACAAGATTAAAACCAAAACTTCTCACTCTTTGACTCCACCAGCAATAAACCACAAGTAAGCATACTGTGATGTCTTACCTTAAAGCCTCAGTGGCCTTTCAAAGAACCAGGACATCTGAGTGAGAACTGAAGTGGGTTAAGCAGAGGTATGTCCCTTTCTGTCAGTTCTGGTAAGCAATGGGCAGAGGAGCAGAGTGACATCCATGCAGTCAAAACTGTGGCTGCTACATTTACCAGAAGCTATTTATCAGTGCTCTTACTCAGCTGGAATGTACCCATATAAACACCCCTACTGAGATCAATTTGTAAACTAGCTGTCATCCACACCCATTTTAAAACTCCTTTGTACTGCCAAGATGGCATAAAGGTGGGGTATAGGGAAAAAAGGAGGTTTGATGTTTTATTTTATTAGTTAAGTTGGTAGGATCACGATTTTGAGAAGAACAAGGCAACTGATCCAAGTACTTAACAACATACACAGCTGTTTGCAATTTTCCCTAACATTTTGAGAAAATCTAGACTGCAATGTGCAGCTTCACAGCCTGAATATGGATCTGTGCATGCAAAACTCTTTTGCCCTCACTGGGACTATCAGTACACAATTAAATTAAAATACTTAAATTTTCTAACTGCAGTGCTGTAACAGTAATGCAGATCTTTTTTTGCAATCTAAGGAAGACCACTTTCATGCCAAATACACATGAATTAAACTTGCCTCATACAATTCCCTGAGTGGACTGAAAGTTGACAAGAAGCCTGCTCCACTAAACTCGAGAGAATAACCCCAGAGAATTAACCCTGAGTTGCTAATTGCGTGACATCAGAAAGCAGCCATCAGCTGTGTTCTCCCAATTTCCTAGACGCTGGAGAGCTTTGTCAAGAATTGCATTAAATGATCTGTCATCAACTGAATATTAATCTCTCAGTATTTTATTACTCAGACCTAAACAGGGCCTTCTGGAGGGCATGAATTATTGGCAATGGGAGGCAGTAATTACACAGTGAGGTATAGTGTAGAAAACATGACGAGCCAGTTTAAACGGTGTCTGGGGAATGTTTAATATCGTGCTGGCAAACATTGCATGCAATAAAACCATTTTAGAGAGAACAGATATAATGCAAGAATCCAGCCTCTAAATGACAAAAAGGAACCCCAAAGCAGAAAGTTACCTTTTTTTGTTTCTCACATTAAGGCATAGCCCTCCAGGCTCTGCTCCTACAACAGAGAAGTGGGTTCTGCCAATATCTTATGGATGTGCGGAGTTTCTTGAATGCGTTGCAGGAATGGACACATTTTTTAACATGCAGTAATTTCTATAAATGAGATGCCATATTCCATGGCCTGCCTTTAGGGTGCCATGTGGCTGATGAGTCTTGCTGAACGCAGTGGTGAAGAGGATCCAAGCAAGGGCAGAGGTTATTTGAGGAAATTTGCACTGTCTGTGCATAACATGGACATGATTCTGTTGTAGCTAAGAAAACATTTCTGTGCAGTGAAAACGAAATCCCAATGAATTATTACAGTTGATACACCACAACATGAGCCAAGCATGAACAGACACTCTGTATTCTTAAGGGATGGTAAGGAAAAATAAATCAAAGCACACTCACACCGGGGATCAGCTGTCACAGGCAGGGCATACGGCTGATAAAAAGATAGCAAGCTTTGGAAAGCATCACTGAATTATTAGGAAGCCTCAATCCATGAAACGCAGAACCAACCATTCCAGGTTACATGATACAGCCTGATGTTCCCACAGCCATCGTTATTGCATGAGAAAGCATGAGTAAAAGCAGAGGGGTTCTGGTCAGGTGTATCAGGGCGTGGAAAGACCAGGAAAGTACTGGAGCATTTCCCTGAATTGCTACTCAGTGCAACAAATCCCCTGCCTTGAAGAACTTGTATTAGTAGGTAAAACAGGCAGATGGTGCAGGGGAGAGACATATTTAACCTGATAAATGACAAACAGAAATGTACCTTGAAAAGCACGATGGACCTAAATGAAGAACATTTGTTCATTAAACGGGAGTTGAAAACGCATAGCATAGAAGGAAAAAAAAAGGCAGTATTAGGGAAATTGGAATGTTCCTAAGCACAAAAAGTAGAAGCTCTGCATATTGACTTGGGATAGATTTTTGCTTTCTCACTCACTGGTATTTTCAATTTACATTCAGTAACTGAATCACTGCTCTTGAAATGTTACTCATATAAAACACTGTTTTGGTATAAAACAAGCAGCAGACACGTAATTAGATTTGTATTAAGAAATATTATGTATTAATAATTAACAAATGCTAACTTATTAATGCAACAGTTTAATATCCTTGTGTTATCATTTGTAATAGTGTATTCCTCAAGTTTTAGAGAGCAACCCAGGAAATGACAGCCAAGAGTCTCTGCATATGCATCTGATGTCAGATATTGAGATAAAAGTGAAATTGAAAACACGTCATCTGGTTTTTCTTTTGAATGTATACACCCAGTACTTGAAAAGTAAAATAATTTAATTTTCTCTAATTTAATTTTCCCTAACATTTTAAAATGTATAACTTAGTATCAAATTAATTCTCTACAAATATGTGTTTTGTGAATTTGTATTTGGACATGTACAGAAAAAGGAAAAGATGGAAAACCAATTAGTTAAAACTGTGGGAATTGTTTTTCATGTGAATGAAATACAATATTTCGAGCTTTGCAAAATATCAATCAAAATTATGTAAAAAGCTGATAATCTAATAATTTATGGGGAAGAGGTTTTGCTTACACTGTCTCTTAACACGATGGTAAAAATACAGGTGTGTTCACATGTAAGTGTCATTCAGCATTTCTCATAAAAAGCCTGACTGGTTATGTAACTTTAAATTACAGCCCTCTATCACCCATATTCCCATTTCTACTCCTCTACTTGAATTGTGTGCACAGGAAGATCCTGTCCTTGCTGCAAGCTGCTCTGTGTGGGCCAACTTCACTGCCTCTTTCATCTGAAACTCCAGACGGAAGAAGTGTGGAAGTACCAGCAGGACAAAGGTTCAAACACAGGAAGGCTCCCTCAACATTTTATTCACCTGGAAAACAGGACTTCTGTTCTTATAGAAACAATACCTAAGTTGTGGTCAGTAATTTCATCACCTGTATGATCAAAAAGATTCTTTCATATTTGATTGCTCTTGGCTATTAATCAAGTCCTTAAAGAGAGCTGATGAATCACCTGCCCCTAGAAAGGCATGATCAAGGGTGCATAACCTCTCAGTGCACTGACAGAAGAGGTCCTGAGTCCATACTGGAACTTAGCAAACAAATGGGATGACCAGAATTTACAAGGGAAATTTCTAGCTTATGTACTATTGTCATTTACAGTAAGAAAAGAAAGAAAAGAAAGAAAAAAAAAAATCATCTCTAGAGATTATTTACTTCGCAACCCAATAGTGCACTTGGAAATTACTGTACCCTAAAACAGCTCTGATAAGCAAAGGTGAAACTCAAATAGCTAAAAGGGAACTAAAAGAGCTCTTGCTTAGTATCAAATCCTGTTTTAAAACTTTCTGCTCTTAAAGACATCCTGTTTATATATTTAATCAATGAACTGATGTAAGACAAACAAAAATGGCCTGCAATCTTCTTTGAAATGCATATTTGCAAAGTTGGAGTAACTCAGATTTTAAAGTAAACAGCTAAACAGCTTGGGAAATTCCCCAAATTCCTGTTAGATTTTGTTTCTGTTTCTCTGTGAACAATGTTCTGATTGGTTTTTTTTTTTTGGGAACATACCATGGTTAAATGGTAGGCATTTAGAAAAGAAAACTCCCTTTCTTTTCTGCTCATTCCTTACATGGATCTAATCAAATAATTCAATTTGATAAGAGACTCCTCTGACAAAGCCTTACATCTGACCTCCTATCAAAATGAGTTTCTGGATAATGAAATCTCAGGGGATTGCTTTGTTTGTTTTAAGATCTGCTTTCTTTCAATTGCAAGCCTTCTCCAAAGAGAATAAGGACTTTGGAACAGGAGGAAATATTTTGGATCACCAATGTACTCAATTTGTCCCACATGAAATGCACGACCTTCATCCCAAAACTAAGTGGGTTGTATGCACACATGCCAACCTACAAAATTGCTCATATACATCATTTCTGCTGGAAGCCTTTCTGATGTCTTTCTTCTGACAGATAGAAATTTCTTCACATATATACCTCAAAAACAAGTACAAATTATACCTATTTATTCTTATACTAATACAACTACTTCTCTATGACAGCTCTTACCCTAATATGATCTTTACTCTGATTTATTACATAGACAATGATCCCACCACTTTTCAGACTTTACTTGACTCTGAAGTCTCAAAAAAAAAAAAAAAGAAAAGAAAAGATTCCTCATCCCCTAACCTTCCCAGTAGCCCTTCTATGTACCTGTACTAGTTTTGGTTCATCTTTCCTTATAATGGTTGAGCAGAAATGCATGCAATATTTCAGATGAGGTTTGGCCAGGCTCTTCCATAATTACATTGATATTTCTCTCTTTAAGAACACAAATAAAGAAATAACCCCATCACTATGCATCTGAGTGCCTGTTTGTCTTCCTTTTTGCCCCCCTGCATTGGCACCTCAGCATCAGTTGCTAACATGCTTTTCCTCGTTCATTCCATTGGCATTTCTAACTCAGGAGTCTCCACCTTGTGACAGAAATTCTTGTGAATTGTTCTTCAAGTTTGTGACCGTACACTTTGCATTGTGGCAGGATGCTAGATAAACTCATCTGGGTTCCCTTGTTCCCAAAAGGCTGGAGCAGATGGTCTTTTAGGGTTCCTTCCAACATGGGCTGTCCTGTGACTCTACGATTCTATGAATAATGGCATTTCTATTCTCTTCTGCAAGGCCATGCAGTCTCTTTTGCAGGATATTTCAGTCTTCTTCTGTAGTAATGGTCCCTTTGTATCCAAAGTCTTTACCAAAGATACTGAACAAGAGAGGTCTGTGATCGGTCCTCAAGAACCTCCAGTTATAAACAATTTTTTAGCCTGATAATTCCCTTTTCAAAAATAACTTTTGCCATTTTCCTTCAGCTAATTCTACAGTTTCAATAGCTAGTTCTATTTTCCAATTCTTGCACAACATCTCCAGCTGAAGCAATTGTATCAAATATTTAAGCAGAGTCTTGTTGCTTATTCCTTATTGTCAATTATTTACTTAAGACAGTAAGTAATAAGTTAGTACTCTCAAGATTCGGGAAGACAAATTCTATTAATCTGCTTATCCTGAGAGAGACTACTTATAACGCTTGCTTAGAATTTTAAGAGCTTTGATATTTTAATAATTTAGAATTATGAAAACATGACAACAAGCTCATTAGGAGACAGTTAAAGGAGAAAGTTCTCCACCTGACTGGAGACATCCATCCACACTGTGCTCTGAGGGGAATGGTCTGGGGTAGGTTTAATTGCACTACACCCAGATGGGTGTAGCAAGCTCTACCAGCAGTCTGTAGAACCTACTGAACACATACAATAAAAGCTCTCCTACTGCAGACTTAAAGCAAACACACCTTTTACAGATGTCATTTTCTCTTTGACTGCATGAAGAAGCTGCTTCAGGATGAGATAAGTTGTGACACTGCAGCATGGTAGCCATTCAGTACTAACTCCATGAATAAATGTTTTCATTCAGCACCAAGACCTTTGTGGTTTAGCTTTTCCTTTTCTAAGGAGAACAGTAATGATTCCCTTACAGCAGACTAAACACATAATTAGCAGGAAACAGGTTTTTGCAAAAGCTATGCCAGCTATTTTCACAATACATTTGATGTCATGATTTCAAAAGCCTGCAGTGAAAAAAATTCCTACTCTATCATTATGGTTTTTTTCCATAAGAGCAATGTAGGAAAAAAATACCTGAATGAATGCCAGAAATGGAGCATGCAATCCCAGGGATGATTGTTACTATGGTTTCTTTAGTAAGAATTACCCACTTCCAGTGAGCTTGTGGCTGTTCTTGAGTTAAATATTACCCAAGTGAGTAAGTAAAGTGCTGTGTGTCCTCTGAGGCAGCTGCAGGACTCTTTCAACTTCCAGTGAATCAAAGTAAATCCCACATTTCTGCAAAGAAAGAACCCAAATTCTTTCACTCCCTTACGGGTGTGTGCCCACACCACATGCTGTATGTACGTGTAAGATGTTTCTCCAGTGACCACTTGACGGTAACTCAGGGTTTACAAACAGAAAATTCCTACCCTCCTATAAACAGAATAACATTTAGTCTTTGTGACAGTAAATAAACCCACCACTTCTCCTGCTTATCAGACGTGCTTCCTTCCTGTAACAGGAATTATATCACTGCACTGATGGGAAGAAGAGAAAAGGGATTTTTTTAAATGGTTGTTTTATCTATCACTTTCACTGAGACAGAAATTCTAGACTGATTCACAGATGGAAACCCCAAATGCCATGCAGCAAAGCATTCATCTATGGACAGGAAACAGTATGGGTTTGTTAGGCTACAGTAAAGGTTATGCCACTTTTAAGTACATTTTAAAAGACTGCACAGACACCTTCCTTAATACTCAAGTGACAAAACAAGGCACACATCAAAGCCTTTAATCATATACACGGTATACCAGTGAAGTGCAATTCCTAGATGGCCCTGCAGATTAGCCTTGATTCTCTAATACTGGTTCCATTAAGTGATGTTGTCACCAAGCTGTGTAGAAACAGAAGGAAACAGGAAGAAGGAAAAAAAAGTGGCATTTGAAATAATGAGAATACAAAGGCTGGTGCAAGTACCAAATGCAGATGAGATCAAAAGGCACTACAGAAGGAGCACTAAATTACAGTAACTGGTACCAGGGCAAAGAACAGAAATTCTGTAGAAAAGGCAGGTTTAAATTTGTTTTTTAAAATATGTACTTTTAGCAAGACCCTGGATGAGTACCTGAAGACACTTTAAAATGTTCACGGCATGAATGTAAAATATCAGTGGGAAAGAGCAAGACTTTCTAATAAGCTCTCTGGAAGTATAACAATTGATCTCTGCTACATGAGCAGTTCTGGGAAGCCTGACTTTGCCTTTCTGTTGATTTTTTTAGCTTTGGAGGCTAAAATTAACTTTTAAAAAGATAATCATTTTAAATCTGACCCAACAAAACCCGAAAGAAATTAATAGATAAATAGCTGAATTGGGCCCAGTCTGTTCCTGGAACGAACACTTTTGTCTGTGGGTAAGTATGCAGTAAGCACTTTGCTTCTTTATTAGACTCACAGAAAAAGCAAAAAAATAAATCCATGCTAACTGAATCTAGACAAACTCTAACATTCATTGTGAACCTAAGAGGCAAAATCCAGCTTTGTTAGCAACCCTCACCTACATGACACATCCACAAATAAAACTGCAATTTACAGTGTGCCTCACATGAACCATAATCTGACTGTAGAAAAGATCTTCCCTATATACCTGCACCTGAAAATCATGTGGATGTAATACAGACCACATTTTTGTGGGCAACAAGTCAAACCAACCGGAAGCTTTTTGAAGCTACAGTACATCAAGTGGGATTTTAGCCATATATAGATGTGAAACCTTTTTTTGTGATGGTGTAACACTGCTGCAAAAGCAGAGGTTTGGATCTGAAAAAGGATTTTCTGTTGCTTCCTTAACAAATGGGCTTTTTCCTTTCTGTTCTCCTTTCTGGTTCCCTATTCACATAAATATTATCCCAGGCTCCAGAAGATACTTTCTGTTTTGAAGGTTCCTGTAAATTGATATCCATATGAACAGCTCCTGCAAGAAGCGTAATCGCTGTGTGTGTAGGGATACACAAGCCTGTGCTCTAACAGTTCACTGTCCTTGTTGACCCCTGATTCAGCTACAACATTAATTCTATAAACATGTCAGAATGTTGGACTAATTTGGCTTGGGATACTGATTTTGCTCACTCCTTTTACTTGAGGCTCCCAGCTGCCTTTGAACATTAGTCACACAATATACTGATTGGTGAGGTGCCTTAGTTTATCCATCAAACAGAAGAATGATGCAAAAGGCCCTTTGGAAATATTCCTGGGAAAAAAAGTGATGCAAGACACGGAGGAAGAAGCAACCCATGCCCTACTGTCACTAATGGACATGATGCACAGGCTGGAGCTACACTCTGCGGTTGTGGGAAAAAGGTGGGGACAGTGAGGGCTCCCACAGGGCTCCCAGCCCCTCCAAGGAACAGCAACATATCCTTGGGCTTAGGTTGTTGTCTCCATCACACGACATTGCTGAGAATTCAGCTGTCTTCCCCTGTGCACTCTGCACAGACACTATACAATTAATAAAGCAATGAACTCCAGTGCAGAAACCGTGTGGTAAAACTTTTACTGCAGAACAAGAACAGCGCTTGCTGATGGGGAGTGTGCCACAGAACTTGGCTATGACACCAAGTGATAAGCTGGAGTCGGTTTCTAGACAGATGTTTAGAAGAATAAATGTGTAAGGAGGAGGATTTTACACAGGGGACTGTATCTCTACTTCTAGAAGAGAGCATCCGTGGAACAAAATTCTTTGGAAGGATTCTGCTGGGATGGACTGTCTTGGACTAGATGGTTGATCTTTTCTCCCTTTTCTGAAGGTCCACAGGGCTCCATATGCGAGACCAGCTTTTGTACAGTCCTGACCTCAATTAGATACTTTCCAGTCAGCTGCACATACCCAGTTATGAGATATGAAACATTCCCTCTCTCCCTTCATCCTAAACCATGATGGATTCTCCCAGAGTGAATGTTGTTCATTTCCACCAGGCTACCCCTTCACCATTACATCTCTACTCTGCCCAAATTATACAGTGGCATCCAGTGCCTGAGGGAATGTGGGTGTGTGGATGGACATACAGAAGATAACTTCCTTTCTTAAGGGTGCCACACAGAATAGTGCCAAGGACATTATCCAAAATGTGCATCTTCAACTGTACTGAGAGTTTTGTTCCCCTAGGCAGGGACTGCAGCAGATTCTCTTTGTGGGATGACTCAGTTCTTAAGGGACCACGAGGAACTTTGAAGACAGCATTTAGGCTGCAGATGCAAATTCTGGAAATTCTCTTGGGAACAGCCTAACAAATAATTTAAGGAAGCCAACAGCTCATCTGGAGTTTCTAGCCTAAGACAATGGTACAAGAGGGCCCTTTAGAAGGCAGAGTTGACTACATGGTTTCCCCAATTCTATCTTGGCAGTGATCAGCAATGCACCATTCTACTAAAGAAGCTAAAAAAAAAGTCTAAAAAAATTAAAATTCAGACATTTCAGATCATATTCTGATGATAAATACTGTGATCCTGGTGAAGGGAGAAAGTAATCCCATGAGTTAAACTGAAAAAAATCCAAATGCTGAAGTGAGAGAGTTGGCAAAGAGGTGGAGATTTTTATTATCCAAAGGTGCTCTTTGACTGGGAAATACTGTGAGAAAAAGACTCTTTACTGGATCCCAAGCTACAGCATCCACATTTCTAGAGGTTGACACTACTAGGAATCTTCAGAGAATGTAAACATATTTTTCTGTGTATTTCTTAGTAACACTGCAATCATACTTCCTTCTTGTAACTAAAAAGTTAAAGAAAACAGAATGTTTTTCTTTCAAGCAATTATCAAACACCTTTGGTGTGGACATAAAACAGAATGTTTAGCAAAACTCAATCCACAGACATAATCTTCCAGAGGCAATAAGCAAGATGAGGGAAAGATGAAGACATTTGTTCATTTCCAGTGGGTGCATTAAAAGAGTAAATTTCAAAATCTGTTTTTTAAAACAATGTGTAAAACCATCTAACTCTGCTTGCTTTTCTTCCACACAGAGCAGACAATCATCATCAGAAATTGGCCAAGGCATATTTTAAGATATAAAACACTCCAAGGACTAATGCCAGCAGGGCTGATGATTTGGAATATTAAAGACTAAGAAAACTCTTTTGTTACACACACTTCAAAAGAGGAACCAATGAAGAGGCGATAAGTAAATAATAGAACAACTGATGGGAAGATTAGCATTAGACTTTGGCACTGACCAGCAAATAAAAAGCAGAGATGCTATAAAGACAATGATTACTGAAGAAGGTGGAGAACATCATAAAGATGAGACATCGCTTTTATTAACCAAACCTGTTTAGAGAGATAAAACCCAGCAGCCAGGTCAGGACACACATGGGTGACAAGTGACAAAGGGTTACTGGCAGTGGACGTGTGGGAGGAAGGCATCCCAGTCCGAGGTTGGTACTTTTCCCTGTCTACATTCCATCGCTCCATAGTGGGCTGCAAGGCACTTTGACATTTCCAAAGGCAAAACCATGGCCTGAAGAGTCTACCAAGTAAGAAGCTGCTGTTTTAATTGTCTTTTTTTCCATACTGGTGTTTTCCTGAGATTCAGAAGACTGTAACACTTCAACGTCGAGAAGAGCTGAGTGGTCAAGTCCAGCCATCTTCGATGGAAGATCTGCACCCTAAGTAGGCAGTTCTTCAAACCTCCTGTTGATGGCACTTTCACACATCACAGTTAGAGGTGACTGGGGAGAGCACTCATCTTGGTAGGCAGCTGGTGAGTGCATCAGGTCTTGGTATGGTCACAAAGTTCATGGTGCAGTGCAAGAGTGGACAGATCTTCTCATGATCCTTCAACACTTCACTCAAGTGTTTCATTTCATCTGTTAGCTTTCCAATTTCTCTTTTCAGGGAGGTATTTTCTTGCTCAAGAGACTCATATTCCTGGAAGGAGGGGAGAGAAAAAAAAAAACAACTTACAGTCAAAACATTCCTTTCAGTGCTTCCACCTTGAGTACATTCACATAACTGTAGAAAAACAGTGTGGTTTCTTACTACAACTTACAAAGTGCTGAGGAAAGACAGACACAGCCTGGGTGCTGGAACAGGGCAAGTGCTTTACGACCTGTGCCCCGACCACACTGTGACTCCTTTCATGGCCCTGAAGACCAGGAGGTGCCGCTGGCCCTCAGGAGTCCCCCAGGAGCCCAGGGCTGCAGGCATGGATGGCTGTGTTCCCATGGTGGCCTCTTCCAGCCTGGGCTGCCTCTGCTGGGAAGGGCCAAAATGGACTCTGCACTGTGAGATCAGAGAAAATGAAAGCACTGACTGCCGAGAGGTGCTGGGAAAACCCGGAGCCTGGCACTGCTGGTGAGAGAAGGGCAGCCCCTGCCCCAGGGCAGTGCAGGGAAAAGCCATTTATCCAGGCTAGCACAGCGTGGCCAATGTTCTCCACCAGGCCTGCCAGAGCTTGTAGCCACCTGCTCAGAAGCCCAAGAACTCAGTAGGAGGGAAGTACCATGCCAACTTGATGCCAGACTCATTTTGTCATCAGAAGGCCAGATCACTGCCTTGGTTATCCCTGACCCAGCTGCTTTTGAGCTAAGGCTTCTCTGGCAATAAATAAGCTGCTGTTAACTGCAGGGGAATTATGAGTTACTCTGCAGCATACACGTGAGGGATGCAAGACTCCTGTGTCATACTTTTTGATAACTGTGTGTCCCAAGTGTCCCTGCTTCTAAGCCTTCTCATCCCAAAGAGAAGAGAGCTACAGGCTCAGAGCCAGCCCACTGAAAACCTGCAGATGTCTCGCTGCTGGCCCAAGGCTCAACATCCACCCACTCAATCTCACCTCCCTGGGAAAGCTTCAGAGCGAACTTCAAAGCCTACACGTGCCTTAAAAGGCAGCAGGGAGAGCCTCTCATGCAATGTTCTTCTGGGCAGCCTGGCAGTGCCTCTGCTCCCCTTTGCTGCAGAACTTTGGGTTCCTCACCCTCCCTCACACCCTTCCACCACCTCTCACAGAGTAAAACAGGCACAGTCCTCCTAACACATTTTTGGAGCCAAACTCCAGGCAAATTGTCTGACTCTGATTGTCGTTCTGATCATCTCTTATTGCTCCAAACCCCATGGTCCTGGGTTTTGGAACAAGTGTTACTGTCCCATTGCTGTGTCCCATTTTCAGGGGTGAGACTGTCACATTGTTCTTGCTAAGAACAACACCTATTCAACCAGATCTGCCTACACCTGGCAAAACCTATGTGCCTCAGAATGAAGATTCTCAGCACAAGGAAGATCCTCAAGTTCAGGAGGAACATCAGAGAGGCTGCAGGATGGCACAGGGCCCAAAAATGATTCCACAAAGTCATGGGTTAGCCCTTTTCAGAAGTACCCTGCACCTGGCTTTCTCAGGCGCTGACTCAGAGGAGATCTGGGAAAAACCAAGCCCAAAACTCCCCACACTGTCCCTCTTAGTCTCTGCTAACTGTTGGCAGATGCTCCCACAGTGAGAAAGAAAAAAGCCTGTGATGAACCTTCAGAGCTGAACAACTGACTCAGCCACAATGGCAGCAGCAAAACTGACACTTATCCAAAAGCTGAGTCCTGGCTACAAGAGCACTGTTGTGTGAGGTAACATCCAAAACCAGAGAAAAGGGATCCCTGTTTTCCAGTGTTTGCACTGGGGACACAAGAAAACTGCACCGCATCGTGATATTAAGAGCTTCTGGAAGAATCAGTTACTTTCATTTCATTTGTTTTTAGACACCCACTGTTACTTATCAAAGCATACAAGCATAACAGCTAGCCAAGCCGAACTCTCACACTTGCAGGTTCTCAAGTTCCTAAGAAGCCTTTTCAACTGGGTATGTCTGGGGACCCCGTTGCTGAGTGGCAGTGCTGACACCACAGTTTTAGCACTGATTTAAGCCAGCATTGCCACTGCATGGTCCCCTCCTCTTCCATCACCTTCTACCTTGTAAGACAGCAGGAATTCATCCTCTGCCATAGCAAATGTGACAAGATTAACACTAATATGGAAGAAAATGGTTTTGGTTTAGCCCAAAGAAGCCCTTTGATCCCATTCTTTGGGTGGTCACAGGAAGAGCAAAAGAGGGAGGATGAGGCAAGGGCTGGACCATGTGTCTCGCTTCCTAGCAGTGTCACTGAAGGCAGAGCTGCACTGTCCAACAGCAGCAGCGGTGTCTGGGAGTTCCCAGCCAGGCATCCCACAGCACGCCTTCCTCTGTCTCACACCCCCACCTCTCTGAGAGGGATTAGTGTGAAGACAGGCCCACACCCGCTTAAGAATTCCTGTTTATTGTAAAGTCCCGCGCTTGGTACTCGAGCTGTGCCCGCAAAACACCAAGTACCCATTCACCTCATGAAGTTTATCTGCTTTCTGAGTTTGCTTCTTCCGGCTCCTCTGGGCAGCAACTCGATTTTTTTCTCTCCTCCTTACTTTCCTGTCATCTTCTTCATGACTCTGGAAGACATCAGCCAGAAACACTTCTGTAGTTTGCAAGGTGCACACAGAGATGCCCGAAGTCGGGTGTGTAACTTTCTGAGAACGAACACTTCCAATTTCACAGAGCTGATCCCCGGCCTCCCAGAGATCGCACGGTCCCCGCAAAGGGCAGCGCATCCTTCTGCCCCACCGCACGGGCGGACTCGAGGCGGAGGGGTGGATGCCGGCACGCTGCCCGGGGGATGCTGCGGAGCCCCGAGGGCAGTGGCACTGCCGCTGATGGGGAAAGCTGGGGACCGGCGGCGGGGACCGGCGCTCCCGCTCTGCCCGGCGGGCAGCACTTTACACCTGCCTGGCCCCAGCGCGGCCGACGAGGCGGAGGTGCGAGCAGCG
Source organism: Dicrurus megarhynchus (assembly GCA_013399195.1). Lineage (NCBI taxonomy): Eukaryota > Metazoa > Chordata > Aves > Passeriformes > Dicruridae > Dicrurus > Dicrurus megarhynchus. The sequence continues at coordinate 109,319 of VXAD01010764.1, read as the reverse complement.
GGGAGGAAAGCCCTGCTCCCTTCCCGGCTGCCTGCGGCTGGGGAAAAGCCGCTGACCGCGCCGTGCCGCGGCAGCTTTCCGCGCACTGCCGGCGGCTCGCCCTCTCTCCCACCTGGAAGAGCCGGCAGCCTCCCGGGAAAAGAAGGGCCGATGCCCAGGAGCAGCGGGCATCCCCGACGCGGCGCTGCCCGGCGTGACTCAGCCCCATGTGCCCGCNGCGGAGCCGCCGCCCACATGGCCGTCACATGGCGCCCGCCGCCACCGCGCCCTGCATCGGGAGCCCGGGACCACCGGGCCGCCCCGGCCCGCACCGCTTCCCCGCCGTGCCCGCCCCCCGGGAGCGCCGGCTCTAGTCAGCCGCCGGGAGCCGGGGGAAAGCCCGGGTCACGGCGCTGCCGGGCAGGAGCTGCCTGAAAATCCCCCCGGAGAGCCCCAGCCCCGGGGGCCGGCTGGGCTCGACGCCCCTCCGGGAGGCCCGACTCGCTCTTCCGCCTGCAGAAATAAAGTCCCCGAGGTTTCTCTCCTCCCCAGGCTGGCCCCGGGAGCCGGCCGTGCCCCCGTGTGTCTCCCGCCGCTCACCTCCGGCCGCTCCTGCTCGCCGCGCTCCTGCGACATCGGCTCTCTGAAGCGGCGGCAGCTCCACATAGGGGACAGCCAGCTCAGCCCGGGGTCATGGGTGTGAGGATACGGCATCCGTGCTGGGATAAAGCGATTTTCACTTTCGCTACTCACCCTGTTCCTTTAAATAATAAGGAAATGCGACAGACTTCTTGTAAAGCCAAAGCCAGACAAGGACTGCTGGAAACGCAGTTGCTGCAGACAAAAATCTTTCTGTTCCACTATTCAGTCGAGAGTATTTTAACAGACTGAACACTGTTTCTTTTACCTCTCGGAACACCTTCCTTGCATTTTAATTGCACAGTTACCTTGGCCTTATGCTCTGAAAAGGAGGTGTTTGCACTGACAGCTACTTCAACATCCTTGCTCTACTGTAGAAGGATCACAGAGGCAAACATGACCATGCGAGGAGGGTATGTGCCCCCAAACTGCAGGGCAGTCAGTCATAAAGCCCCAGGTACCTCAATAAATCAGATACTTCCCTATTTTTCTGGTTTCCTCAGCAGCTTGAGTCATCCAATTAAGATGAAGTTAAAGAGTTGGCAAACAGAGTAAATATAGACTATCCTTCCAGGAAGATCTGGTTAGCAGTCCATGCTAAAGGTGAGAGAACCATGCTCTCTGGGAGTCCAAGAGTCAAACCGAAGTCTCTGCTCTGCCACCAGTTTCCTGGTAGGCTCTGGGACCATGACTAAAAGACTTGAGCATGACTTCCTTGCTTTGAAGCGCTTCTTCCCAGCTCTTCCACCTCAAAGCAGCATGTGTCTTCACCCTCCAGGCTATCCATGCATTTATTTGCTTTTGCACTTCTCAGAAAGCTTCTCCAACCCTGGAGGATTGACTCCCTGTGAGTCTTCCCACCCTAATAGCCACGGGGACCACGACTGGGATGCACACCCTTGCCAATATATCCTGACCTAACCTGCATCCCCAGACTGTGCTGGGTCTCCCAAGCATCTTACAGGGCATTCCCTGGTTTCTTTAAGAGCAGTCTTGCTTCCTTCTCCTTTTGTCATCTAATGTGCCAAGAGCAAGACATTCACCAAGGGCTGCTCATGGAGGCAGCAGAAGATGTAGGTTCAGTGCCACTCTCCAGCTGAGGGGATCCAAACCAGCATCTCCTGGAAAGCAGCCCTGGCCACCAGGCAGAGTTAGTAGAGGGTGAATTGCTCTCAACTGGTCCTTTGAAACAGCCTAATCTTGCATTGACTACACCTCATGAAGTTAAAGGAAAGCAGTAGTCGTGTGGGCACGAGCAAGGACTTAGTTGGGACAGGTGCTTAAAAAGAGAGCACTGGGCTCTTGCTGCCTTTGTAGCTTAAGTCCAGTTGAAATAAACAGGACTAGAAGCCAGTATTTTCACAAGCTCGGTGAACAGGTATGTTCCCTTGCAAAAAACCCTATGAACCATGTGACAAAACACCTCAACAGCCTTCCAGAGTGATCTGTGGGAAAGAAAGTTCCCTTCCACAGAGGGACTTTGAACTCCATGCTCCAGGAGCAATACTGCCGCAAATGGCACCTGCACAAGCTACCTGACAGCATCATGAGCAGCTCACCGAAAATTTATTAGTCCTGAATAAATATCTACTTCACTGAATAATTCCCAGCAGCTGCAGAATAAGGTTTCCAGGATAACACAAGCATGGGACAAGCCAGGGGACAGTCCCTGTGAGCCTTAATAGTCTGTTCTTGTTCAGAACAAATGACAAAGGAAATGACAAGTCAAAATTTGCTTGTGGGAACAAGTTTCTACTTAGTATTAAAGCTATCTCTGGTACATCTGTAGAAATGCCTACACAGTAATTCCAGGTAGTGCAGCAGTAAAGGCAGAGCATTTCTGTGCAGGAGAGAAAACCAGCCCAGAAAGCAGCCTAGTCAGCTGAGCTTACATTTTATAATGGCAGTTTATCAGTGATTTTTGTCTGCACTGAAGCAGCCTACACACATGCAGACTGGAGTCTCTGATCACAGCTTAGCACAGCACAGCTCTTCTGGAGAATGGCACGTGTCAGAACTGGGTCTCAGAGCACCCAGGCTTCCAAACAGATGTCAGGGTCCATGTGAAGATTTCTGGAAGAGGAGCTTCCCCTTTACAGTTTGTAATCCCCTTTGTTCAGAAAGTACACACAGCAGAAGCATGCCTGGATGCTGCTCCAATCAGCAAGTTTTTCTTGGCTGGGGATGGCCCAGCCTCATGAGCAATAAGCACATTGCACAGCACACACTAACAAACAGTGAGATGTTCCGTCTCGCCCCTGAAAGCCGAGAAATTCAAACTCAGTTTGCAAATGAACCCAAGCATCCCTCACCATTAAGCTGTCTTACAAAATTCAAAGGCTATATAAAGAAAAACTACCAGACATTTCTTGATGCAATACCAATTCGCCCCAAGTTAAAAATAAGAAGTTTGGCTGTTGTGACATTTCAGCAAAGCCTGATTAGACGTCTTGCACAACACTGCCAATTCCTATGAAAAGTCAACTGAAGGACAAAAGGCTACGGGAATGGGGGAAAATGAAGTGTTTTATATATTTCTGCCAATAGGAAGAACAGCTAGTTGCAGGTATCAGTGGCTGCAGAATTTTTTAATAACCATTTGAAAAACTGCTGAACATTCCAGTGTTGAGTTTAGCTCATCACTGAACTTCCATTTAAAGGGAGGTTCTCTGACACCTTCCAGTGCTGCTTGGCCAAAAGTAGCCATCAGAGATTTTTAAATTCCTAGTTGATATGCTGCACTTGGAATCCTGATTGCTTTATCTTTTATTTACACAATCCATTTGGCCAGCATCTCCAGATGCATTTTTCTTTTTCCACCCAGTTGCAATTGAAACAAGGGCCATGAAACAAAGACCAACTGCTCTAACTCAGGGCATACATTCCCACTTACTTGAAATCCTGTGTAGGCCAACTATCCCTCAGTCTCTACATAGAAACATGCACTGTAGTGTGAGTGTATTTAATTAAGTCTTAAATCACAGTGCTTGCCCTTCTTATTTCTTACGGCATTTGTCCTAACCCAGCCATTTTTGATGGGACTTCTTCCAAGAGACCCACCTATTCCTAGCTGCTTTCTGTACTTGCCTATTATTTGCAGAGAAGAGCAGAGAATCTTCCTATTAGCAGAGGAAGTGGCCAAATACTGTAATAGTTGCCATGACAAATCTTGCAGGGCTCACCTTAGCCTAGCAACACCCAGGATCTCTGTGAAGAAAACTGTAGTGGGGATTTTCGACCTGCACCAAGCACAGGCACTCAAAATAGCAAGTGGCTGTGCGAGAAGCCGTCTCAGCCACACGTTCCACAGCTCTGCAGCTCCAGTCCCTCTCACATCCTGTCCTCTCTTACACGAGAAGCTTTGTAGCCCTGAGATTAATAACAGTTGTGAGTTCAAAGGCAGTAAATGGAACTACTTCGGTTACTCAAACCAGAATTTAACACAGATGTCTTCTGAAGTACACTCACTGCTCAGCCACCATCTATTCCAGGATTAGGACTGACAGTATTATCTGAAGCTTTGATCTTCCTTAATTGATTTAATTTACTTCATATAAAAACACACATTTATATATACAAGGACAGGAAAAATATTTACATATGATTACGTATACAAAGTCTCAGTACAGATGCTCACTTTTACAAAATAAATGATGCTACAATCTGTTTTCTTGAGAATTTTCAGTCTCTTAGACATTAGGTTGGACCTGTCTTCTTAGCACCAAACATGTCATTAATAAAGCTTCTAAAACCTCCCTCCATTTACTGTGTAAGAACTATGTTACAGACTAGACATGAGTATTTACTGTAGGCACATGCAAGCATAAACTACAAAAAGTTATAAATGGTTAAGGCACAATGCTCAGTTTAGTACTATTGTGCAATCCTCTAGGTACTAATGAGTAAAGAAAACAAAAGTAAGCTAGCTCAAGTGAATACCATTTACTGGTAGCCTGTACTGATCTTTAAAGTTTAGTCAACACAAATGCAAACACAACCCAAGTCAAGATCCTGTCGTGTGTAGAAATATTGTCCAGGAAAACCCCAGGCTGCATAATTGGATTACATGAAGTGAAATATCGGACCCTAAGATGTTGATGGTTCAATTCCTGTTCAGAAGAGCACACTGCAAGTAAATACATACAATTATTAAAAATCCATCCAAGTTTCAACAAACATGACTATAAATAAGCCTAGATGACCTACAGTCAGGAAAGGTAGAATAGCAGGGACCAATGTCACATCTGCACACGGACTTTGTTAAAACTCCAGCATCGCATCAAATCTGGTGATTTCAATATGCTGCAGTGTCAATTAGAATAAAAGCCACCTGCCTCAGTAATTAATGAAGGTGCATTAGGAGAATTAGACATTCTCCAACCTCTTTAGAGACATGCTGAATGTAAATGAGCAGTTAGTGGTTTCCTAAAAGACTGCCCACATACGTAAAGCATGCACATGAACTCTGAGAAGCACAAGGACTCAAGATAAAAGCTGCAATTTAAGAGCAAAAAATGAGTTAAATGGCAAATACACTTGCTGGATATTGGATGCTACTGCTATGTGTAAGCTTTCATATACCATCAGCATGACAGTAAAAGCAGAAACATTTAAAAGGATCAAAGAATAATTAAGGAAGCTCCCACGTATAGCACTGAGGGGAGATGAGTTTTAAGAAGAAAGATGGAACACACGGGACAAAAGTACAACTGAGATTCCAATGTGAAAACACAAAATTAGGAATTCATGCGCTGAGAGTGATCTTCCTCCGCCGCAGTGGGTAGCGCCTTCTCTCTGGGGAATCTGCAGCTTTTCTTCTTTTTAGCAAAACATAAGGATTTTTACTGGAAACAGTGTCTGGTGGTGTGACTTCTCCTGGTTGTACTAAATTTTGGACCTTGTTTTCCTCCTTCGCCTTGCAACCAGAAAAGACTTCTTGCCGCAGCTTGCAGAGTTCCAAGGTTGGTTGCCAAGTTAATGCAAGGGAAAAACCTTCTGCTTTTTCTATGAGTGCTGGAATAGACTGCAAAAACAAACCCAAGTATCTCAAGTTACATGGGAAAAGCAATGGTTACAAGGCATGCAATATGGTAATTAAGATTCTGACAGGCACAAAAGCTTCAGTGTCTGCAGAGATGATGCTCAGGATGGTGGGTGAGGGTTGGGAACGCAGAGCTGCCACCCCAATAGTGAGGTGTCTGCACTCAGAAGCCATGCAAAGAGTATGCCAAGTTGAAGTGTTCCCTCATGACATCTCTAAGCTGAGGAAGCACCACAGGAACACCACAGTTGAAGCCTAGGCAGATACTGAAGTAATAAATGTCATCCTCCAGAAGTTGTTGTACAGGTCTTCAAAAGATGTTCTATTTTTCAGATGCTGCAGGTTCCAAAATCTCAGTAAAAGTATTTCCTACAGCCACAGGGTAGGTAATCTTCCTTACTACCATGTGAGGGGGAATGCTTTACAAACACAATGCTTTACCTGCTTCAAAAGTATACACACAGATGTTTTTTCTACCAAACTATAAAGAAGATGAGTTAGAACTCTTGTTTTGTGACATAATACCATACCAAGAAGATAAAAACATATTCTCTTGGAGCACAGAGAGGTCTCACCTGTATTGCTTCGCTGATCTGTTTGGATGCCACTTCTGTCGCCTGCTTCAGATCTGCGATGTAAGCATCTACAGACAAACACAGAGCCCAAGTCAACTTCTGAAACATAACTCCTTCCCCCACTACTCACTATCAGAAATCAGACACAAAACCAGTAAAGTCCCTGTATAAAACCCAAACCTGCAGCACATCCCTTTCACTGTAACACTAAGGGTGACACCTGGCATGGTTTATCTTACTAGTATTATTCTTTACCACTCAAACTGCAGTAGAGGGTAGCAGTCTCAACTATAGAAAGCCCCAAAGTTCTTACCTAGAAAACACAAAGCCAGTATTTGACATAAAAGAGCAGTTGTAAAGAAATAATTACATAAAAATATTTGTTTTCAAAACTTTTAAGCTCATATTCCATTTGATAAAAACCACAGAGAACACATACCACTGTGGAGAACATGAGATGAAGAAAACCCATTTTAAGGAGGGCAAATAAATCATCCTATGTCTCCAACAAGTTGGCTTTTACAATAAAGGGTACTTTTTTTTTTTCCTTCTGGCTTAACTCACCAAGCATTAGCACCAAAAAGAGCCAAGCATAAGTAACATGAACTGCATTAATTCTGCTGTGCTAATAAGGAAAGAAAAAACCCCAGCTTTCAGGAACACTGAAGCAGGCAGCAGGTGCAGAACACCAGGGGAAATACAGCATATATTCGACTGTAGTAGTAATATGGCAAGATCATCAATACTTTAATTCTGTATTCAAGAGTTAAACTCTAGGCTATTATGAAACTGTTTTGCGTGTTCTCCATCCACAAAACTTAAAATGACCAGATTAGCATGGTTCTGGAAAGTAAGGAGCCTCACCTCCACTACTATGAGTTTTCTGTAGGGTTTTACCAGAGCCTGCAGTGCACACACCCCTAAATCCTGTCAGGGTTAAACACAGCATTCTGTTTTAAGTCAATCTTATTAGTGCTGCTGTAGGTAACTGAAGTCAGTCACTGCATTCTAGCCCTGGGCTACAGTGATTCTCTGCTGAAATGTGGTAGCCACCAAGAGATGGTGTTTGTTAAATTGTCCATGTGTCCAGTGTGCTGGTCAGACCTGGTTTAGGAACACATGATCCCTATGTGAACATGGACCCTAAAATGCACCATCATTCAGCTTGAAGAATAAACAGTCCAGCAGCAGCCTCTTTAAACACATCACAAAGCCCTATGGATGGGCATTCTCTAAAAGAAGGATATGTCCATAATGAAGCCCACAGAGTAGTGGGATGAGAAGACTGGTGACCTTATGAAATGGTAAGGAAGAAGTTAAGCAGAAATAATTATCTGGATTATTATACAGAAAGACTGACACACAGTTAAATGAAATTTGCCTGCAGGAGTTCAGCTTGACATAGATGGCATTATATTCCTCAGTGTTCAAGCCTTTCCAAAACATAGGGAAATGAAACAAGGAAATGAAAGGTATTGAGTAATCTAAACATTTTTGGTTTCTGGCCACTGTACTTGCTAAACTGGGATACATAAACTTCCCAAAGACTACATAATACTAAATTTCTGCACAAACTCCACGGTGTCTTTGCTACAACTTTGCCGTTACCAAACCCAAAACCAGAATACTATAGTGTAAGCTGCTACTAACTTGCAAGCAGTTGACTGACATCAGGAAAGCCTGGATTTGGACGCTAGAAACCAAAAGGAACTCAGATACGAAGTGACATTCTGTACTGCTCCTACTGGCTGCCTTGCTGCACAGGCTGGCACTACTGGAAGCAATGTCTCCCGTTTACAAAGAGGAAATGATGCTTAGAATGAAGTCACATCTGCAGGGTAAGAACTGGAAGATTCAGCTCAGCTCCTCAAACTCTGAGCACCACTGCTTGTTACACTAGCTTTATGTCATGTGCAGTAATTCAAAGTGAGGGTTCTCACTTTTCAAATTAGAACTGCATGCTAAAGTCTGTCATTTTTCAATACTTAACAACAGGCAACACAAAACTTCCCATTTCTTAAGGCCAGACTCAGGAGAGCACATCCCAATCACCCACAGCAAAATCCACCACCTTGTTCCAAGGAATATGCACAAGGCATCTTTCCAAAGCATGAAGCAAACCTACAATGTTGTTTGCAGTTCTGTTCCTTCATCAACCCTTACCAGCGGCACAGGCAGGACAAAATCTGTGTCCCACTTGGCAGGTGAGGAGAGTCAACACTGCCATCACTGAGTCCTACTCAACAGCTTTCAATTCCCTGAAGGAACTGACTGATTAGGAAGAGAGGCTGAAGCATTTCTAGTACACGTGTAAAAGGAACACAAGAACAGACAAAGTAGAATGTCAGTGATCCATCCAGTTCCCCATCTGGCCTCCACCAGTGGTGAAGCAAAGAAGTAAGGAAGCCTCCTGGGGGTAGCTGTGTGACAATTTCTCTCCAATACACACACACAGAGTGGCCAGCTGCTGCCTTCAAGTACAGTGCCTAACTGCAGGCAGCATTCAGAACAAGAGAAATGGACACAGCAAAACTCAGGCAGCAACACATTCACTTATGGCAAACTTCTAGCTTTTTAGTTAATTATTTAAACAGCCAGTAATTTTAAACAAGCTTAAAGAAAGAAAATTTCTTAAACATTTTCAGCTAGTCAGTAAGTGAGGCAGCGTTTCCTCAGTACAGCTGCCCTCCCCACAATATCTTTACCTTGACAAGGCTGAGGTCTTATCTCTGCTGGTTTTACCACAGGCCGGTAGAGCTTCTGCATATTCAAAAAAAAAAAAAAAGAAAGAAAGAAAAATTGTGAAATATCCTCTTGGTTTAATAGATATCTAATATACATACAGCAGCCAGAACAATGGAGATGGTGGTGGAATTATTTAGATCAGGAATATATTAGAGGTATCGTTTATAGATACTTAGTTACTGAAAATAATATTCTGCTTAACACAGTTACATTCACTGTAAACATATCTCCAGAATCTGCTTTAGTTTGCAGAATTCTAATTATTAAAGCATGAGGACTGACATCCAGGCATTTTGGAAGAAGCATTGCCACCTGCTGCACGACTGAGGAAAAAGAGCTGCTCTAGCTCTTCAGGAGCCATTCACAGAACCAGCATGCTTTCACAGAGCCACAAACTCCAACAAAGGGAGTTTAAGACAAAAAGCTAAGAAGAAGAAAAGTACTTAAACAACTACACTCTAGCTCTGCAATTACTTATGCAGAAGTAAGAACACTGCTTCACAAACTGTGAGTCTTGTGACCTGACATCAGTTAACTGAGACATGAAGTAAACTAATAATAAATGAATACAACCCATACTTAGCTATGTTAAAGGTGGAATTAGAAGCAACTAACAGGGAAAAAGGAAACAAAGCAAGGCCATGGGAACACGAGTTATATCATCTGCAGGTTAGTGTTCTCCACTTCAGGAGCTGTCCCCCAGCCTTCCTCAAGCAAAAGCAAGTAGGGGAAAGCTAATTATTCCTCGCTGTAGTTTTGCCAGAGGAATTTTTTCACAGTTCACAGAACTTCTTAGCAAGTTTGCACTAACAGCTCCAAGCAGAACAAACGTTGCTTGCATTAGCCTCAAACTCTGCAGAACATACTGACTGAAAACCACAGGATGATCTCTTGCTTTGGCAATTACAGGGAGATCACCACAACAAATGAGTGGTGCTCTCCAGATAAATCACATCTTCATGGCTGCTCTTTATGCCTCAGAAAGCATCACAGGATTAGCTATGGTCATGAAAGAACACAAGAAATCTTCAACCAAAAGCAGAGAAACCACTGGTACCTTTGCATAAGTAGCTGAGAAATGAAAAAAAAAGACCATTTACAGAGATAAAGTAAGCTTTCTACATTTCTTACATATATTTCTACATATTCTTACAGGGATAAACTAAACTTTTGCAGACAATTTTAATTAAAATAATCATCTAGTTGTGGTGATGTAAACTTTGAAGAGATCAGCAAGAGAAAAAAGGTAGCATGAGAGGCATTCTAAATAACTAATCCACTGTGGGACTCAGATAGCAGAAAGATTAAAAAGTCTTGTTAAACCTTGGTGTTATGCAATAGCATACTTTATTTTAGCTGATTTTGTTTGTTTATTTTACATACTTGATACATTGACAAAACAGAGAGGCAAAAAGGCAATATATGTTAGAAAATACCTCAGGTGTAAGACAAATGTGTACCCATGCACTTTTCGTTATTGTAAATCATCCGTGCCTGGCTACCCTAGAGAGTTAACATTTGTCAATTTTAGTCCTCAGAAATGCAATGCAGGCTCTTACACAACTGTATAAAAAATCCCTGTCTTCTTTAGTACAGAAAAGCTGAAGTTGGAAAGGATCTCTAAACACCCTCCTGAAAGTTGGGCCAGCTAGGGCAGGTTGCTCAGAGCCTCATCCAGTGAACTTCTGAGTATCTCCATGAATCTCTCCAAGGATGAAGACTCCACAGTTCCATGGGGCAACTTATGCCACTGTTTGACTCTGCCTCAGCCTCTTGTTTTTTGCCAAAGGAATCCTAATTAATCAGGAGGTAAGTAAAAGGGAGGCCTAACATAACTTCAGGGAAGAAATCTGGCAATCATGGACACAACTGGGTAGTTTAATGCCAGTAATTACTTTACACTGTGTGTCAAAAATCCCACAGAATTTACTGCACTCATTCATTAATCCACACTGCCTTTTTTTTCATGCTTTACTGAAAGTCATTACTTGATGTAGTTACTAGCTCCAAAAAAGTGCATAGGAAGCCAGTGACATTTCTTGTAAGTCATCCACTACACATGATACTATCCATCTGTATGTAGTGTAGCATTCAGTACTTCAACCAGCCCTTGGGCAAGGACTTCAGGAACTCAGATGTGACAAGATAAATAGGTGCCTACTGGTTTGTAAATCATGAGTCACCAGATCGAAGCAATCTGCTCAAGTTTCTTTGTGCCACAGATCCAATTCAGACATAGACACAATGCTTTGTAGCAACCCTTAGTTTACTGAAGAACCAGTTAATGAAAAAAAGCAATTTCACTTTATGATAAAGAATCAAAAGCAACCATGGGAAGGAGCTTAAAGGCCAGCATTGGATGATTAATTTCTTCAAGTTATACATGGTCAGCAGCAGCTCTATGCAAAGGTTTTCTGAAAGTCTTAGGTTACTCACCAACATCTCTTGCTCTGCTTTCATGGTTTGGATAGCATGCACCAGGATCTTTTTAGGCCACTGTTTACGCCTAGTTGCTGTCTCTACTATTAATTCATCAAATTGATCCTCCAGAATTTTAATGTTGGAACCTGAAAGTGACAAACACACAAAGTTACTGTGGAATTCTCAGACCTTTTTTTTTTTTTTTGAGACAAACTTATCAGGAAAAAGCAGCTTTAGATTTCAAATAAAATAATCATGCACGATTATCAACATAAAAATAAATGTATGTCTTGAATCTCCTTGCTAAAGCTGTATAGAAACTGGAGCATAACTTGATGTTGGCCAGTTATTTTGGTATCCCTGGGGGGGACAGAGGCAGAGAACCATCCAGGGAAAAAAAAAGTATTTCCCTATGAGCTCTGAATCTCTGAAGAAAGTCTTACGAAGCAATGGCTGTCTTTTGAGGTAATGTATTTTTCAACTGAAGCAAAGCAATGCAAGATGCAGCAAGAAAAATGGTTTATCTGTGTGATTTACAAGCTTTAAACAAACTCCCAACTGTACAAACAGTAATTGGAAGCCTAACAGATTTTACCTCACACAGAGCATGAATAAGCAGTTTAACATTTAAATTCACTGTTCCCACTAATGTGTTGAGTAAAACTTGCAAGCCATGCAATGTTTCCAATCTGGTGGTAAAGAATGGATTTTGAGCACCCTCTCTGGGTCACTCCGTGCAGAATCAAGTGATTGCAAAACTCAGAAAGCCACAGTCAAGGTCTTAAGAGTTTGTGGGTTTGTTTTGGTTGTTTGTTTCAAGATCACCATGACATCATTTAAGCAAACAGACAGGAAAGACTTAAGCCACTGGTCAACATAAACATGGAAGGCACAAAATGACAGATCTCTTGGTGACTCAAGCTGGATCAGAGATAGGCACGAGTAAATCTGTATCAAATTAAAAAGCACAATATAGTCCTTACACCTGCTTTATGCCAGCTGTGGGCAGATGACAGCATGTCAGTTTTGCATTTTGCATCACGAGATCAGTGCATTTTTGACCTTATAGTCAAAGTAGCTGGAGAACTACACCTTGTAGAACTACAACTGCAGAAACTTCACTGAATCAGAGAATAGTCTGGGTTGGAAGGGGCCTTTAAGGGTGATCTTGTCCAAGCCCCCTGCAATGAGCAGGTACATCTTCAACTAGATCATATTGCTCTGAGACCACATTTGCTCAGAGCTTCCTGACCAAAAAAACATTTCAATGTTTTCAGTTCAACAGCTCCATAGCTAGCTCAATGGATATGTATTTTCAACTTTGTGTAATTATAAAAAGCATCAAGCTGCACGCAAAGAGCACCTAATGCCAATGCATGTGAGCGAATGAACTGCACTGAAACTTTCTTTGGACACCAGATGACCAAGAATCTCCACTACTATTATTCAAAAAACAATAATTATAAATATATTGTTTCTGTTACACATATTTATATAGCAATAATTTTCAACACTTAATTTCTATATTAAATAGCAGCAACAGACAGTCTCCTAGGGTATTTTGATAGAAGAGATCTTGGTCACTGCCCCCAACACTCATGCTGGAAGGGCCCTCCACAGCTTCCTGCTCACAGTAGGGTCAACGCCCATTTCAAAACAGGTTGCTCAGAACACTTTTGTTGGTTTTTGGAAGACTCCAGTGCTGGAGACAAGCTCTCTGGGCAGCCTTTTCCAACGCTCTGTTATCCTAACAGTGAGTTTTTACTTCCTTACATCAAGTCAGAACCTCCCCTTTCAATCGGCCCCCTTTTACCTCTGGGCAAAAACAAACCAAACCAAACCAAAACAAACCCACCCAGCAGGAAACGAATGGAAACCGCCGCCTACCGCTCTGCAGCCGGGAGTCATCCGCGGCCTCCTCCCAGGGCTGCCCGTTAATGGTGACGTTCTCCCGCACCGCTGTCTCGAAGTTCTGCAGGACACGGGACAGGCTCAGAATCCATCCATCCATGGATCCATCCAAGAATCCAGCCATCCCTCCCGCGGGAAGGGCCC
>VXAD01010764.1:50593-95848 GCA_013399195.1 Dicrurus megarhynchus | reverse complement strand
CCCCCCCGGGGGAAGCGCCCCCCCCGCCCCCCCGCCCTGCCCGGGGGCCACCCCGGCACAAGCCGCCCCCTGACGCGGGTGCCAGCGCTGCCAGCGGGGCCCGCCGGGCCCTGTGCCGGCACGGGACGTTCCCGCTCCCCGCTCACCCAGAGCGCGTCTGCCTCGGCGGCGGCCCCGCCGGGCTGTCCCTGCGCCAGGGCCCGCACGAAGGGCGCGNGGTGGTGGTGTCGGAGCAGGCGGGCGAGTTCCGGAGCGTCGTGGAGCTGTCGGAGAGGGGCGAGGCCGGCGGGGATCCCGGCGCCCACCCGTGTTCCGGGCGCGGGGTCCGCGCCTTGGCGGCGCCTTGGGGATTGACAAGGAATGCGCTGCCCTCCTCAGACAGGCCGGCCCTACTTGTCCTTAAACCTGGGCTCTCTGTGGGCTCTTGGTGTTAAACTTGGGTTCTCTTGTGGTCTTTCACACTCTCACTATCTATTCTGTGCCTAGATTCCCAGGGTTTGTCTTGCCATGCCTGGGAGTTCACCCCGTTCAAGAGGTTTCTCCAGAGGAGCAGCGCAGTGCTACTTTGAAGGTAAAGCACGGCCTCTAAAATACTGCTGGGACTTTTCAGGACAGACAACAGGATGCTCCGGTCTGCCTGATTTACCTTCAGGTCTGCCCAGTGGCTTTTCTGTGCTCTGTAATGCAGGAGACCCAGCGGACCAAATCCCAGGCTCTCTCAGCACATCTATTTGTCCATGTTAGTCCTTAAAGCAGAATTGTTCACTGGAGTTATCTGGCTGTATTACTGCAGTGAAATGGTTTTAAAAATCCCAAGTGTGCTTTGCTTACAGCAAAGAGCATATGCAGGTGTCCCATTGTTAACACGGGAACTGGAAAGCAACTGTTTGTGGCCTTATCCTGAAAATCTCAGGGAGCCGTCTGCAGCTGTTTAATGTTACCAAGCTATTTATGGGCCTCGTTTTCTGCTGCTACTGTGAAAAGTTAGCTTATAAGTAGCAGTATTTAGAATAGGGGATATATATACATATAAATATAACAATATATGTATATAATGAAAGGGTTATTAAATAAAGAAGGTAACTCCTTCAGGTTTCTAAAATCTGACTGCACAGATCACAGTTCTAAAGCACAGAATTTCAGAACAGCGAAGGAAACTCCAATTTAATCATAATGCTGGGTTCATAACCCTTTCCTCTTGTAAGGGCAGTAAGAGTTGCATCTTTTATTCTTGCAGGATCTGGATGCTGCGCTGCCTCTTATAGAACTTTACAAAGACAAATTGGTGGGGATTGGAGAAGTGAGTGGAACTCCATAACTTGTTTAAATCTCTCCAGCAGCAGCTGTCACTGGAATTACAAAAACTGAGTCAATGCTTGTTTTTCTGTATGTGATAAGAATTGTTATCAGCCTGAACAAGCACTGAGTCTGACTGGTAGTTCTCTTAATGTGCTTTCCCTTATAGATTTGCCTGATCCCCTCTTTTCCTTCGTTATCATTATTAAAAAATAGATGGAATTTATGCTGGTAAGAGTCGTAGGAAGATTACATACTTATGCTATCTCATGTTATACCCAAAGGCAGATCCTCCTTGCCTTCTTCTCTGGCAAAGTTAGGCTAAGCTGTGATTTCAGTACACCACACTGACTTGTACAGTTCTTTTTTTTTAATCCTTCATCTGTCTGTATCCATCTGTTGTCTCCTGTCTTACATTTGTTTATAAATGAATTGTGGCTTTAGGATGGAGTCTGTCTCTATTTGCGTGTTGGTACCACAGGGACTTATGTCTGGTTCTGCACTGGCTGCAATAAAAGCAGGTTTTGGCAGAGCTTTGTAGCTAAATTTGCCATGTTGTACTGTATGTGAAGGACTTCTCTTTGTGTAACTGTGAATGGGATTGCTTTGACAAACTTTAAATTTTGCCTGAACATGTTTAGATCAAAAAAGTACAGAATAATGAGTGATTTTTGCTAGATTTGGACTAAAGCTATGGGTTTAGAAATTTTACTTATACTGGAGATCCATATTTGAGACTTAATGTGACATAATATTCAATAGAATATAACCCCCCAGAAAACCAGTTACAGACTAAAATGTTAAATACCTTTGCTAGTAGCTGTCTGCCCACAAATGCTTTCACAGTTTAAAAGCTTGTGGTTGAGAATGGATTCTTTTTTTGAGTTAAGCTGCAGCTGAGCTCATTTTAATTGCAGTCTCTAGTACATATATTTTGAAATGCTTTGCAGTTTTGAGGGAACTTATGCCTTTTATATGTCTAATTATGGTTTTGTTAAGTGTTAGGTCTGTAAAACTTTTTCCCTTCTCTTCTTGCACTGTAGGTTGGACTAGATTTCACTCCCAGATTTGCCAGCACTGATGAACAGAAGGAAGGACAAAGACAGGTTTTGATCAAGCAGATTGAGCTGGCAAGAAGACTGGATTTGCCTTTGTAGGTTTTGTTTATACTAGAAGGAGAATTTGCCAGATCTCAGTAACATGTGGAAATACTTCCCAGGATTTATGGTTACTAAGGTCCCACAGAACTTTTCTTAGGTGGATTAAACTGGCATTAGTGTCCTGTCAGTCTCCAATTTGAGATTTAATTATAGAATTTTCCTTATGTTTGCACTTCTGTACAGTCATCGTATGTGCCTTGTTCTTGCTGTGTTGTTCCTATATCTTCACTGTAGCTGAAATTATTCATATATATGTCTCTGGGGTCTTTTTTCTTGATAAAAGGTGTAATACAGATTAATTATTTTCATCCCAAGATACTGTTAGTTTGTTTGTGTTTGCAAAAAAACGTATTTGGCCAAATTTCCTAAAGCTGGGCCTCTCCTTGCTGTGCAGAAATGTTCATTCCCGCTCAGCTGGAAGACCAACCATTAATCTCTTGAAGGAACAAGGTATGCTTTTAATGCATTTCCTCTGCCATGGCTTTTGCCAACAGGATTTCTCCAGTTGTGCCATGTCCTCGCATCAGTTTGTGTATGTTAAATTTGGGAGCAATAGTGCAGAGATTCTGTGCTCGTTCTGTGTGGGACCACGGTCCCATTGGAAGCTGACACAGCCCTACTGTTCCTTGCTGATGATTTGCTTTGCTTTGTTTCTCCAAGGTGCTACCAAGGTGTTGCTCCATGCCTTTGATGGGAAGCCGTCTGTAGCCATGGAAGGGGTGAAAGCTGGGTACTACTTCTCCATTCCTCCTTCCATTATAAGGAGTGAACAGGTAACGTTTTGTCCTGGTTCTGGCTGGGCTCTGCTCCTTCTCCCTGCATTGCACATTTTTACTTTGGCTGAATTTCTGCCTGGGGCTTTTGCCTCAGCTGGACTTTGGAGGGGGAATTCTGGCTAAACCAGCTCAGCTATTCCTGAGAAACAAGGGGGGTTTTTTCTCATTTTATTGTGGTTTCTGGTGAACTCTCCTTCGGAAGCTTCTGTCACTGTATTGTTTTACAGTAGGGACATGACATATAGGGAAGGGCGTAGTTTCTGTGATAGGACTGGTTTCTGTGACAAGCTCAGGAAATGTAAGAGAGGAAAAGACTTGATTCAAGGGGAGGATGCATGAGGGATGGATATAAGTGGGGATGAGATTAGGAACTTAGGAAAGCACACTGGGGTTGAGAGGTAAAAGCAGAGATGAGGAAAAGATACACAAATATTATATGCACAAGACCCTGCAAATTAGAATTGCATTGGCAACTAAAAATTGGGTGTTTTGTGCAATATAACTGTGGGATTTAATAAATAACAATGAATTCAGTGTTGAGATAATAGTACTTCAGATATTTAGAAAACAGGAGACCCTAATTTGAAGAGACTTCTTCAGCAGCTCCTGGTGTTCTTGCTTCCATTCCGAAATTGTTGATACAATGTAGACAGTGGCACCAAAGTCTTTTGATGTTGCCTTTAAATGCAGGGGATAGCCTCCCTTCATGTTTTTTCCCCACAGGTTTAAGTGCATAAAGCATTTAATGGCTGTCTTATTTCCTTCAAGAAGCAGAAGCTTGTGAAACAGCTGCCTCTGGAAAATATCTGCTTGGAAACTGACTCTCCTGCTCTGGGACCTGAAAAACAGGTAAATGATGGGAGGGAGGGACTTCTGTGTATTTGTATCCAAACCCACACCTTTTGGAGGTCAGCTGCTGGCACAGGAGAGTGAAGTAGTGTAAGCATGGATACAAGAGAGGGAAGAGGCTACAGAGGGAACATAATCCAAGTGGAATGGATACACGTTGTTCTTCTGCCACACATGCCACAATGTGACTGAAGTTGTGTCAGGAAGTACTGAATCTGAAACACCTGTGATCTCTAGGGCTCTGTAACTTGGTTGGTTTGTTTTTCAGGTGAGAAATGAACCCAAAAATATTTACATTGCTGCTGAATACATTGCCAAAATTAAAGGAATTCCAGTTGGAGAAGTTATAGAAGTGACTACTCAGAATGCACTAAAAGTTTTCCCCAAACTTCAGCACTTTCTTCGGATATAGATTCAGAAACTGAAATATATGATGTTGCAGAAAGTATTACTTGTAGTGTAATTAATAAAACCAGTGTGCATCTTGTGTTAAAATGGAGTTTTGCTTTTGGAAGCAAGCAGTGTTGTATAGCTGGATAGGATGAAAATAGGGAATTTCTCAAAGGCCTTTGGTGTGCACCACATTAATCTCTTGAATGTGATAAAGACACATTGTTCATTTGCATCATGTCTCTGAACAAATACTTTGTAAAGAAGAGCACCATAAAATTGTCAGTTTAGTTTCTCAGCTTGCCAGCTGCTTCTAGTCTGGGAGATGGCTACTGTGCAGTGCTTGATGTCCCCTTCATTCCTTATTGCTGCTGACTGAAAGCCACAAGCTGTGGACCCAGTCATGATAAGAAAGCTCCTGTTACAGCTTACAGACTGCACATCCCTTTCTGAGCCATCGAAGAACCCAGCTGGCTGGACTCTGAGTGGTGGAGAAGCAACATCTTTTCAAAATACAGTTGGAAGGAAAGAATTATAGCCCTTCTACTCCTCTCCTTTTCCCTTGTATAAAGTAACTTAACAGTTGCTAAGATCTTGGCTATTTTGAGAAGGGTTTTCTTGGATTTTTAAAATATTTTGTTTTTTGAATTGTGTTCAAAGAAAAAAGCCTGGGTTTGGTCTTAGTTCAAGGACTTACTCCTCTGACTGCTCAGTATGAGGAGATACAAGATGTGAAAGGGAGACAGGCTCAGTTTTGTGATATCTTGGAGGTGGTCTCTGGATTCTGCTATGCTAGTCACTGTCCTGAAAATTGAATCTTGTGATCCCTTACAGCACCTGTGTGGATATGGGCCTGTGAAATACTGATCAAAACTTGATTATAAACCAGGAATTGAATGAGGAGGGTTTTACATGACACCCAGCTGCTCTGAGGACCACTAAGGAAGTGGAGGTTTTCTCTATTAATGGGCAGTTTTACCAAGTCAGTGAGGAAAAGACACAAGTGTTAACTTAGTCCATGACCACCTCAGGGAGTGGGAAGGGGCCAAACCTTGCAATGTAAGGGATGGCCAACTTAAAGTTTTGTTTTCCTCTACATTGCCTTCCTCAGTTTCTTAAAACTACACTGTCAGGAGGTTTTTTTGTTGTCTTTATCAGAACAGCTCTGTTCGGCCTTTTGACTAGAGATAGCTTATTCAATTTAAAGAAATGTTTCTAAACAGTTTTTGGCATGGAGCAAACAACCAAACTTGTATAATTTGTCTCTATTACAACATGTATTTAGAGCAGCGAACACATGGATCTTTGCTGAGAGTTTGATCCAGAGGAGTTAGAGCCATTCCTTATCCCTGATCTACAGTCACCGTTTCCACTAAATTGGGTGAAGGACAGGGTTTGCCTCCAGATGGTGCTAGGGAACAGGTGTGCAAAAGTCATCAGACTATTGCTGTGATTCACTTAATGATTAATAATCATGTCATTGGAGATGCTAAACATGTGATACCAGGCAGCCTTACGTGTGCTTCCTGCTGCCTGTGTGTTGGGAAGGCTCCCAGTATTGCTTGGAAATGCAATTATGTATGGATACGCTCCGGGTAAGAAGTCAGGCAGCATCCAAATGTTTGCAGAGTTTTGACCTCATTATTTTTCCCTGTGGAATCCTTAACATTGGATGAAAACACTGGTTTTGCAAAAAGGGGGGATATTAAGTAGTCTCCTCAAAATCTCTGTCTTTGCAGGGGGGTGGCATTGCTGTGGTTCAGCCTTAGCCTTGCAGTAGGATGATTCCTGAGCGCTTGAATCCCTTTTGCTGCTGCAGAAGCCTGGAGCTCACACATCCTGCAGCTCCCGTGTGGGCAGGGCACTGCGGAGGGTGGGCAGTCCCTGGTGGGCTGTAGGGGCTCTGGGACAGCCCGTGTCCCTGTTCCCTGCAGCAGCAGGCCTGGAGCTGCTTGTGGTGGTGCAGGAGTGTGGTTGAGGCTGGTGAAGGAGGCACGGAGTTGTTTCCCCCTGGGCCAGGGAGAGCTGGCATTGCAGCAGCCGTGGGCAGGGCGAGCCTGGCAGGGCGCCCATGGCAAAACAAACCGGCTTTGTCCTCTCCTTAGACCTGCGGCGCCGGAGCTAAGTCATGGAGTAGGTGACCTGGAGTTCCAGAGAAGGAAAATGCAGTGTCATTCCCACCCTGCCTTGGCATCCCTGACACATTACAAGGGTCAGAAGCAGCACCCTTTTCCCAGTGCTGTTGGTTTGGCTGTGCGAGCTGTGCCCCAGTCCCTGCAGTCAGTGCTGGGGGTGGGCAGCAGGCACTGGAAATAAAATGGTTGCTCTGCACAGGAAACCCAGCTTTTTAAAGTGCTCACTCAGGACTGGTGATAGTGTAGTGCAGTGAGGAGGAGGAAGTGTGGTTTCTGAACTGGAAAACATCGCTGATCCTCAGCAATCATTCTGTAACTTTATCTTGAAAGGGGAATTTAACAGAGAGCTTGGATTTCTGCCTGCATTGCCAGGCTTACACCTGGCCTGGAGGGGCTGGGGAAGGCAGGATGGCTTTGGGGGAGCTGTGTGGCTGTACACTGTGAAGCTCTCCATCCCCACAAAGGCTGGCCTTAGCAACATCAGTGCGTGTGCTGAACCCTGTTGCAGCCTCTCAGGTGTCTGGATAAACCATGCCTTCCCCTAGGTAGCATAGGACACTGAAGTGGCCAAGGATGTATTGGAGGAAGGACACAGTGCAAATTTAGCTTTTGGGAAAGTTATCGGCATCCCAAGTTTTCTTTTCAGCCATGCCATCAATTTTGGGGGTCACATAGAGCCCAGGTGACCTCCTTCTCAGAGAAAGGAATGGCACAGATTGTCTGCAGCAGTGTCGAAAGAGGTAGATCCCAAGCTCCATCTGATACCTTCAGCCATTAGCTTTCCTTGGGATGCTACAACCAGCCGATCTGGTTGCACTTTGCAGGACTCCCCATGTCTCTTTACCTTGCACAATGTACATGAAGGGACAAAAAAACCAAGAAACAGCTCAATCTGTGCTCACTTAAATAGTCTTTGGGGCGCTGCAGCTGGATCATCTTCCCAGGGCCTTTCTTCTGAAATTTGTTTTTAGCCATAGATTAATGGGACCTGAATCTCCTGAACTCTGGGACAAAGTGCTCTGAGTTTTTCTGGACTCTGACATGGGAGCAAGTGAGGAGATGGTGATGAGGTCAAGGGGACGAAATGCTGTTTATTCCTGCTGTTTATCATGGTAAGAGCTTAGACAAATTGACTAAAGACTTTTACTGGAGGTGCTTCCAGCAGACTCCTATGCAATGCATAGATAGGCTCTTTAGAGGCAAAAGCAAATAAATAATTGCCTGGAAATGCAACTTTCATCACTTATGAAGTTCTGCTTTTGTTTGTTTTTTCATTAATGCAGGCTGGGGTTCGATCTTCTGTTCCCATTACAGAGCAGGAAAGTGGATTTGAGAAAGTCACTGGCTTAGCATAAAGCTTTATTGTTCTCCTCTTTGCTTTCTATATGCAGTACAAAGATACCACTGAGATCAAAGACAGGATATGAATTGCCATAGCACCCAGTTGTCTCAACATTTTCCTCTTCAGCAGGTGGTCATCCATCTGTTCATTTTCCCTGCTGGGGCTGGCTTTTCTATCAGTGTGAATCTCTTGGGGCATGGACATAACCCTCAGTGCACTGCATGGTGGCCCCACCATGCAGTGAGAGCCAAGTGCCTCCTCCAGGGGCTGGCGAGTTTTTGTGGCCCTTTGAGCTACTGTGAATGACAAAACAATGAGAAACCCTAGCGAGGATCATGGTCCTGATGAGCCCTGGGGCAGGAGCTGATACCCATGTCCCCAAAAGCTTGATGCTGTGCTCGGAGAGATGCTGCTAGGTGCAAGCACAGGAGATCAGAGCCACTACCCTGCTCAGGTCTGCTGATGAGAACAGGGGTGTGGTTGCCCTGAGGAAGCAGAAAGGATGAGGCACTGGAGTGCCTCTGAGGCACGGCATTGAGGACAAAGAGTCTGGAGGAGCATATCTGATGTCCTACCAAAGTGGCAGGATCAAAAGACACGGATTTTGTCTGCAGTGTCTGGGTGAGATAATACGCCTTGTACCTGCATTCAGATGAGCCCAGCCCGCCGCGGCAGAGCACCGGCTGTGTTGTGGCTGAGCAAACCTTCAGCTGCCCGGTACAAGGGCGAGTACTGCTGCCTGAATGACCACGGATGACATGTGGGGAAGCAGGGCCACATCCCCCTGTTTTGGAAGCGCAGGGGTGAGACACGGAAAAGTGATGGTTTCGGCAGTGTGACTGAGCCCCTGACACCCCAGATATCACCTGGCAGGCGGGCTGGGCGAGCACACAGGCTGTGCCTGGGCTGGCTGATACAGCCTGCCTGCAGTGCAGGGAGAGCTGTTTGTGCTCCCCACGCTGCTCAGTCCCTCTCGACCGAGCCCCTCGTGCTGAGGAGCAGCAGAGCCCTCCCCGTGGCCGCTGTCCTCTCCATCTGCTGCAAGGTCCCTGTGGCTGCCTGCACTTCCTGCACCTGGCCCACCCTGGCTGCCAGGGAAGAGCAGCTGACGTGTCCCTGCCTCCTCAACCCCCCACAGACATCCTGACTCCATCCCTGTGTGTGGTGGGGTTCATCCCATTTGGAGCAGAGCAGATGGGCAGTGCAGCACCACAGTCCAGGTGAGGTACCCACATGTATTTTGTATTTCTGTGACAGAGTGTGGACACTGGGTTTAAGTTGTGTAGTGTTCCCACATGGGCTTTGCATCCACTCTTTTGGCTGTGCCAGGGCTGTGCTTTGTCACCAAAGAGTGCAAACAGATGCTGGTTCCTTGTCGGTGCCCAATCACACCTTAAAGAACATGATCCCACATTAATAAAAGTTGTTCCACAGGCAGCACAACCAATAATCCTTGGGACTTTTTCGCCCCAAGGATTTAAGATCTCACCACAGCAATCCCAATCTCCTACCCATGTCCTGTGATGCTCCCAGTATAACCCAGCACTCCCAGTGCTGTATTTCCAGCTCCTTGTGTGTCTCCCTGATCTCTGCCATGGTACCACCAGCTCCTCCATGTACCTTCTGGGCTCTGCCCATCACAGTACCTTGGCTTTCTTCTATGTCCCTGATGCCATGATGATTTTTTGCCTTTTCTTTTATACCCCTTTTACACCTTTTTACAACTTCTGTATTCCTTAGTGCTTTTGCCTACATTCTTAGACTTGTTTGTCAAGCTAGGAGACTCAACATTTTAGAGGTTTCGTAGCTAGGGATCAGTGTGCCCCAGACCCCAAGGTCCTCTCCAGAACACATTTTGTAAACTGAGATAGAACCATCCAGGGGAAGGTTCCTTGGGGAGGGGGGCTCATTTTAGCCTCTCATTGGGGAATCTATTATAGATATGCTAATTAGTAAAACCTATGTTATACCAGAGCTTGGGGGGAGGGAAAGTTTTTGCAGTGTACACTGAGGTGCATTCAACCTGGACGTAGTGCACCTAAGGATCCTTAAAATAAATACCAAGGTAAAATCCCTTTTTCCCTTCTAACCATGCTTGACTCTTGATTTTAAGACCAGGAAAAGGCATCATCCTTCTGACCTCCCTGTAATTCCCCATCTCTCTTCCATTATGCCTCCCCAAGCCTGTTGGATCTTCATTTAGGCAAGATTAGTCAGGGTAAATCATGTTTGGATAGCTGCTGGCATCAGACTCAGCAGCTGGGTGTGTGACTCCTCTTGGGGGCCTTGAGAGGAAATGGAGACACTCGGCGTCATCTACATGTCCACAAACTCCCACAAACCTTCTAGGGAATTTGTATCTCCTACAGGTCTGTCCCTCTGCCAAATTTTGTTGATCATTGTCAAAACCTCTGAGTTGTGGATGTGGACTAAGGGTCAGCATGACCACGTTAAGTGAATTCCATGGAAATGTGTGTATGTTGGATGCTGCATCTCCTGGGTGGAATGGGACCTGTTGCTTGGAGCCTCCCAGGTCTGCTCAGCCTATGACCACTGGTGAACCTGTGAAATGGGCCTGGGGTTATGTAGCAGGAAGGTCTGTCTTTGTGAATTGCGCTGCCTGGAGAGGGCAGCTTTGAAGTGCTGATTGGCACTGGCTTTATTGTTATAAACATATAGAGAGAGCATTTTTGTGCTCAGATCATTTCTGGACACACAACAAAGGGTGAGGAAGCAAACAAATGGAGTGCTGTGGGAACAAGTTAAATGGAGCACCATGTGGGGAGTTTCAATCACAACATCACCAGATAATTTCCTGTTTCTCTAGGGGTCATTATTCCTGCCTGGAAAAGTCAGGGTAGAAACTCAGCTCTGTACTACACAGGACCTCTGTGCTGAGTGGAAGCAATGGTGAGTGCACGTGCAGTGGGCTAATGTGGTGTGTAATGTGCACAAGCAGATGTCAGCCCTGTCCAGAATAATCCTCCTGTGCTCCTGGTGAGTGCAGCACATCCACTGACAATCCACGTGTGTGATGTTTATCCACAGATGGTGTTTCTTGACCAGCACATGGAGGCTGCTGTGGTTGTTCCAAAATGGGTTCTTTCACTTTCCTTTCACCCAGTGTGCAAGAGGCAAATCCACACACAGAGTTGTGGTATTTGATTTATTTACAGTTCTGTGCAGAAAGCAAATCCCAAACACGGCCCCGTACCAGCCACTTTGAGGAAAGTTAACTCTACCCCAGCCCAAACCAGCACAATAGCCCAAAGTGATGAAGGGCTTGGCTGAAAAGGCAGTGATTTGTGGGACTGCTCTGGAAGGTTGGTTCAACAAGACCTGTTCCCTGGCACTGACAACTGCCTTTCCTCTGGAAAGGACACCCCTCAGGACCAGGCTGCCAGAGACCTAATGAAAGGTTGCTCAGAGGTTTCCCAGCACTTAACAGGATGAGGCTCAGTTCAGCCAAATGATGAAGAATGGGGCCTTTCTTCCTCTGCTCACTAGCAGAGCTACCTGGACTATCATCCCTCCAACCCTCTTTGAGTCCATCTTTTAATTTTGTTCTCAAAGGGCTGAGTAATTAGGTTATTTAGAAGCTGTCAGCAACACAGGAGGCTGGCAGCCTCTGTCCTGGACTGCGGTTTTCATGGTCTGCTTTTCAAGTTGTACAATAATGCAGTTTTGTATTGTGGCTTTGTTTGCCATGGCTCAGCTGGTTTTTTACAGGCCGTGGAACCTGTCCTGCTCCTCAAGAAACACAAAGATAAGCTGGTGGCCATTGGTGAGGTAATCTGCTCTGATTTCTGCAGAACCAGAGTGTGCTTGATTTGGCTATGTGGAAACTGTCTGAAGCTAACTCAGTGTAACCTCTGACTACTTACATTACTCTGCATGGATAGATGTGAAATGAGTTGAGACTAAACCCCAAAACTTCATTTTCCTGGCTAAAGATCCATGCAAGAGTAAAATGAAAATTGCAAAATTCCACAAGGGGGGCATATTGATAGATGTCTGAAATGCTGGTTTTCTGCATTTTTCTGCAATGGAGACATTGTAGGCAAGCTAGTGAATCTACTTTAATCTGTGCCAGGAGTGGTTTTGCAGCTGGTACCACATTTTCTTGATTTTTGTTATTCATCTGTTACTATATTTGCAGGTTTGTTGTCTCTTCTGCTCTTTCTTCATTGATAAAACTTCTGCCGCTCTCCTGAGAAAATTAAGCTAGCAAAGGCATTAGATCCCCACAGTTTGAAGTTCATCGCATTTCATGAAGTCTTAGATGACTTTTTGTGTGGATTGGGCTGGACTTCGCTCCATGGATTGTGTCCATGCTTCAGCAATGTGAGGAGCAGCAGAGAGCAGCAGCTGGCACAGCAAAACAATTGGACTTGGCTGTATGAGTCAGAAACTTTCACACAGTGTCTCCTTCATACATGGGGCTTTAACTAGGCTCAACACCTGTTTCCTGCATCACAGCTCCACAGGCATCCCCTAAAGAACACTAGTGATTGTTTTGAAGTTTATCTAAGTGTTCAATGAAAAGATAACCATACTTGTGAGCACTTACATCCAGGAGCATGCTGTCTTTGTTAAAAGTGAACTAGAAAATTGTTCCTTTCCAGCTGTGCCTCTGATGAGGATGTGGGAGACTTCCTAGCCTTTTCCTCAAGATTCTCCTAGAGGAGACTTCTTTTTATGGTTCTTCCTCTCAGAGGCTCAGGGCTGCTGGTTAGTACAGACCCAGTAACATAAGGAATCCCAAAGTACACCTGAACAAGTGTGGCAGATGGAAAATTAGTGAAACAGAGACCAAGGAAACACTGTAACTTTGTGGGAGGAACGGTGAAGGTAGTGGAGCAAAACAGCCACCGCCACAGCATTACCCAGTACAGTGGGGTTTTTTTTGAATTAGGAAGGAAGTATGATTTCATAAGGTATTTTTTCTCCCTGTGGACTATTTTAGGCAGATATGTATATTCCAAATTTTACTCATCTAATGGGGAAAAATGCATCATTCCCACTCATTAAAAAACACTCATTAAAATAAAACATGACAGAAGACCATAGGACAGAAAAAAGTGCCATGGACCTGGAAGAGAGGCAGCTGAGCAACTGCAGTAAAGACTTTTCCTTTGCAAGTCCCACTGTGGACCAGGAAGGTGCTAACTGAAAGCTGTGCCCACTACCAGTCCTTTGGTGACTGGTAAGTTATTTGGTGGTCCTTGCCTACCTGCCAGTGGGCTGAGGGAATCTCAGCAGCCATTTTACCCTACGGAGGGCAGGGTTAACAAATCCAAGCTCTGCATTTTTCAGTGGCTGAGTACTGCTTAAAATCTTGGAGCGTTCTCATCCTCCCGTAAGAAAATTTGATACACAGGGTTTGGGTTGCTCAGTTCTGCAGCCTGATCCCAGCTCCCTGGATTTTGTATGTACACTGCAGATGTTCAGGACATACTGCTCCATAACTTTGCTGGGACACAGTCTGTCATCCTGGAAAATGTACAAGCTGGTTATTATTTTTCTTTTCCTCTGGAGGTTATTTTTTTCCCCCTCTTGCCACTACAAGGCTTGATCAGGTTAGTCCTTGCAGAGTTCCTGGAAGTCATTTCAGCAGGGTTATAATTGGATTGCATGCGCCTTGGCCTTTTGCCCTCTCTTCCTACTATCATTTTCCAGTATCTGAATCAATGTAGAAGGAAAAGTGATACTAGCAGGGATGAGGAATTGGCTGTGGTTGCCATGAAACATATTAATGCCCATGTTTTCCTTTGGGATGATAATGAGACACTGGGATTTTTTTGATTTTGGACAAAAAACATGAGACAGAGAAGTCACATAGCAATTTGAAGCTAAGCCTCCTATAGGCTGTTGTTTTGAAATTAAACTGCCCATTTTGAAACTTGAGGCACATTTATTTTTCAGTATTCCCCAGAAAAAAACAAACACTTCCACACTTCTGAAGGGGAAGTTCAATATGACATTCTCAGTGAATGGTTTGGTGTTCGTAAATAAAATTTCCCAAACATGTAAGTATCTTCAGTTCCTCAAAAAATGCAACCTCTCCCAAGCCAACCCCTTGTCAGGGAGCAGTGGGAGCTCCACCTTCACCACCATCCATCCCAACATCACCTCTGGGGCTCTGTTCTTGCCCCAGGCTCTGGCTGCTATCACCTCTCTCTGGTCTGAGGAAAGGGAACAAGGCCTTTTGCTTCCAGCACTGACATTTATCCTGGCAGTAGCTGAGATGAGAGGAGAGTCACCAAGATTGCCAAATCCACCTAGGTAAAAGGAGGCAACACTGAGCTCTCCCAGTCCCTTCACTCAGGCTGGGAGGAGGGATGCAGGGATGTTCCTGAGCACAGTGCTCTGAACCTGCCAGCCAGCTCATGGCTGTGATGGTCTTTCACCACCACGTGAAACTGCCCTGTGTCTTTCAGCAGCTTTGTGAGTCTGCCTTCTGGCATCCAACATCACCTTTGTCCTGTGCATAGCCCCTGAGGTTGTTGTGCAGCCAGCAGAGAGGAGCGAGCACTCAAAGCAGAGTTATTCCCAGGACCCAAGTTATTTCCACCTCATTCCCCTCCTAAGGTTTCTAAAAGCTATGAACTGTTGGTACTGTCTGAGGTCTTAAGGGACACAAATACTCTGTTCACCCTGTGTTTGCAGTTCATTGGAAATACAGGATTATCTCCAAAGGCTTAAACAATCTGAATGCCATTCTGGCAGAGCTGGGATGTATCTTGCATGTTGCTGTATGGATTGCTGTAGTGAGACTGCTTCTCATTCTCTCATGTCTATTTTCCCAGCTGCACTGGTGCAGATAAGAATAAATGGCCTCAAGTTGCACCAGGGGAGGTTTAGATTGGATATTAGGAAAAACTTCTTCACTTGAAAGGGTTTTTGTGTGTTGGAACAGGCAGCTCAGAGAAGTGGTGGAGTCACCCTTGCTGGAGGTATTTAAAAGACATGTAGATGTGGCACTTGGGGACATAGTTTAGTAGTGGACTTGGAAGTGCTGGGTTAACAGATGGACTTGATGATCTTAAAGGTCTTTTCCAAAATAAATTCTGTCACCCTATATTTAAGAGCCACAGGGTACTCACAAGATAGAGAAACAATTTGTAAGTCAACACTCCAGCTGTTGGGCTGATATCATATGACTGCTGCTCCAGTGAAACACACTGATGGATGTGTTTGTGGACACCTCAGGGATGTCAGGTGCTGGGTGAGTGCTGGAGGTGCCGAGTGCCCCCCATTCCCTGTGGTGCCATCAGGAGCTGGGTGTGGTGCTGAGCTGGTCAGTGTGCAGGCTGGAGGTGGAGCAGAAGGCCAGGCTGTCCCCTGCTCTACCATCTGGATGAAGCAGATGTCAGTCACATGCAAAGGGCTCCACATGCTCTGGGGTTGTCCTGGCACAGGAGCTGCCCACTGTCTGGTGGTTGATAGGGGCACCACATTTGTCTCCCCTGACAATGAAAGGGAGGGAATTTTCTGTGAAAGATTCTGGCTTTGCAGCTAATCCGAAATAGTTTCTATCTTGTGGCTGTGATGCAAAAGACTACTGTTCAAAAGAGTCTTTGGAGAACACTTGGAGTGCTTTCCCAACACAGGAGAGTCCCTGGTGTCTGTCTGTCTGACTTCCTGTTAAGATGATTAACGTTGCTGGAATGTTAATGCATTTTCCATAATGTACTCTCACAGCCAGGGTCTTGGGCAGGCATCTTTTATTGTTATTCAGTCTAAACAAAAAAAATTCCTGCTGATTTTTAGTTAAGCTGAGGTCAGCCAGCATCTTCCCCATCAAATGCATGTGGACCTTTAAAGGCTCTCTTCCTGCTGATAACTTCTTCAGAGAGAAACTGGGAACTTCAAGCTGTTACTAAATATTTGGTTTTCCTCAACAGTAAAAGTAGCAACGCTTCTCAGGCTTGGGTGAGCAATCTGTCTCTAAAACACATTTCCATACCAGGCTCTTAGTGCCTCCAAAATCACATGTCCCTTCCATTTAATTTTTGAAGGATCTGTGTGCAAGGACCAGTCAGGTAAGGCGTAATGAATCAGGCAGGGAAAGAGAGTTACACTGTGGTGTTTTTTCAAGAGCATAGCACTTTTTGTTGTACCTCTGACTCATCCTAGAAGTGAAGATTTTATTGCTGTTGCTCTGAGAAGTGGTTTCACCAGCTGATTGCTTCACCATTCCTATGTAGATGGGCAAGGAGCAGGAGCTCTCAGTGGACATTCTGCATCCACAGAAGGCTACCTCTGACTTAGTCACTTGTGCTACAGCCAGCAGAGAAAACTGTCACATTACTGAATTTTTCTAAGCTGAGTTGCTAACTGGAGTGTGTTACTGGAATCCTGCAATATCTCCCAGGTGTGCTATTTGGGATGGGATGAACTGCAGCCCAGCAGTTCCTCAGTCCATGCTCACTCAGACGCATCTATCTTCATCTGCACAGCTTCTCCAACCCCTCCTGTTCCACAGCCTTCTGATGGTCCAGGTTGGTGTCACTTAATCTTCCCCACAGAAGAGATTTTTGGTTGTCTTCTAGTAAAGAAATGAACCCACGCTATCAGGATTGCCAGACAACACACTGCTGTGCTGGTGTCTCAGTGGAGGGAATCTGTGACGTAACACTGAAAATGCCTCCAAGCCTTTCCCCAAATTTAATAACCTTCCAGTGAATGAGTGCTGATCAAAAATGAGAATGCTCATCTAAGGCAATCCTTCTACAGATCATGCATTTTATTAATTTTTTTTTGTGGGCATATACACTTTTCTTACTGTGTTTAAAGGATTCAGATGGAAGTTACACTTTTTGTCATATATGAAGAGCCTGTTAATCTTGGAGAATAAGAACCCAATACATTTTGCCTACTATATTTGTTGACGTGATTTTTTTTGTATCCAAAACTTACTGTGTGTCTGTAATTTTTCCCCTGCTTGCTTTGGTAGGAAATTCAGGGGTAAAATTCCATTACATATATGAAATTGATAGCTAGCTACAAAAAGAAAAGCAGATGGCAGCTGTGCAGAAGTACCAGATGTACATTTCTGAATCTTTTGTGTGGATAGAGACACCCAGGAACACAAATTTCTATTGTTTACAGTAGAGAAGTTCATTACCCTGATAAAATACTAATATTTTAAATTACTAAAATATTAGTAATATAAATTACTAATATTTTAAAATTCAGAGCTTTTCTCTGATACTTAAGAGTGCATTAATATATTGCTGTCAGTACATCAAAAAGGTGAACCCAGGCCATTGGCAAACATGCCCACTGTGGGCAGTCATATTCCCAAAGTGGGGCAGCCAGGCAAACTCCTGGAGCTACAAACAAATTTCAGGCAAGTGCCTTGAGTAGCAAAAGCTTTTCCTTCAGTTGGGGATTCTGGCTTTATCCATGGGAAGACTGGGCAAATATAGCTGGGATGAGGACTGCATAGGAGGAAGAGGATGTTTACGTTTTCCCCTGTATTCTCTCTGAGCTTTCCGTCAAGATATTTAGGAATGTGACTCTCCAACTACTTTCTTTCAAGTCCAGCTTTTTGAGATATGTTTAATATCCAGCTAAGATAGTTCATTTCTAGCTCAGTTGGAACTTCAGATCTTTTGTTCTGAAATCCCTTTCTTAAGCTGCTGTGGTTTTCTTTCTTAAACAACTTGTCTGGGAGACAAAGACCTGGTGCACTCCTGTCATGTAGGTTTTCTCTGCATGGAGAGGTCAACTTCTGCATTGAAAATCATAACCAAGAGATAAATGCATTATAAAATGAAGTTTAATGTTTTTTTTTCTTGCAGACTGACATACATGGTTTGAAACACTAAAAACCACAAGATCTGGAAGCCTTAACTGTGTGTCTGATGTACATAACATTTCTACAGTTGTTTTAGAATTGCTGGAATTTTGGCAAGATTCTACAATCTCCATTTCAGGCTCCTAAACTTGGCCTCAAGTTTTACAAAGATGGACTGACCTGTGGGGTTTTTATGGGGGGCTTAGATACCATTTTGAGGTTTGGAAGAAGGACATAACTAGGAATTGATATCACTGAGATAACCCAGCTAGGGGTGTCCAAAAGCTAATAACACCCTGAAAGCAACACTACACCTGAGATTCCTGCATTTTGTGAAATGCCCTGGACTGAAACAAAAAGGCTCCTTCTGAGCCATTTTTTTGTACAAAGATGCAGTACCTGCAAGATGACTTTTTAGTTTCAAAATAGTTGTGAAAATACACTGTTCTTTCAATGGCACATATGCTACAGAAGGATCAACAACACCACTGCAATTAAGAATTCTGCATTTCTAATTGCTTTTTCACCTTCTCCAGCCTGAAAATTTAAGTGTTAGGTCCCTGCCTGACTTCTGGAAGTTGGATACAAGAAAATAATTTTTGTGGAGTAAATTAGTATCACTTACTTCCCAGTGACTGCCTGATACAAAGAGGCATTTTGCCCTTTTCACAGCATTCAGGAAAATAACTTTGTTAATGCTTGGGTGTACATGAGAAATTTCTGGCTCTATCACTAACAGGAATATTCAGGAGAGCCTAAATTTTCAATTAGAGGGTAACTTTAATAAGGGGTAGCAGCAATTTTAAGCTAAACAGTGCTGTAAACCTTGATATCAGTGCTCTGTTTTTAGCTTTATAAATTGTCCATGAAATGTAGAAATCCAGGGACTCACATTTTGAGTGAACTCCTGCAATGGATGTTTCTCCTGGGGTAACTTCTCTTGCTGGGCAACTTTGTCCTTGGCCCTGCTTTTCATACAAATGGTTATAAATCAGGAGCAATGACCGTGAAACCTATGAAATACAGCAGTGTCAAAACACAGGAGATAAATATCAAAGCTTTGCCTTGATCCTGTCTATTTGGTTTGCCTTTTCATTTCTTTTTTAGGAAGGTACCTCTGGAGATTAATGTCCCGAGGATGCAAATGCATTGGTTGTACCTCATCAAAATCAAACTGGTTTGATTTCACTGAGGTAGTAAAGTGTAGCAAAGATGGATTTGCCTCTGTGTTCATCTGTTGTAAATAAACTTGCTTCTTTCTGGAAAGTCTCCTTCTGGGAGTTAGCTTGCATCCAGATCCTCTTTCCACTGCCCTCCTTTTCTCTGCAGTTCCCTGGTGTCTAGTTACTGCTTCCGTGCAGGAAGCACATGACACTGTGTGTGCGGAGCCATTGGGCGGAGAGGGAAGCCAGATGATGCTCCGTGGGCAAGGCAGCAGTGAAACCCAAGATGTGCCAGCCATTCTTAGCACAGGATGAAGTCGAACCTTTCCCTGAGGGAATTAGCTGGCAGCAGCTCTGCCTGCTGTAAGCAGCCACGGGTGCAACAGTAGGCAAAGGAAGAATGGGAGAATAAAGCCTATTTTGCTCTGGTTTTAAGGAGTAAATGTTATCTTTGGATGGACTTTGAGATCATCCAAAATTCGAGGGGAAAAAACGTTAAATCGGGTATAGATCCATGTTTGTGCCTTCTTCCAAAAGAACAGGAGTCATTTAGGATGCTGATGCTACATCTCTTCCACCCAGCCAGTGTCACAGCCCTTTCCCTGACCTCAAGGCCAACCCACAGCCTGTGCCAGAGATCATGAAGGGCCATGTACTGCTGCAAGTACTGGCACAGACACAGTCTCAGGTGTGTTTTCAGCATACAATGTGTAATGTGGACATACATTCCTAAAGGGAAAGCCAGCTATTCTGTTGCTTTGATAACGTTTGTTTCAGTTCCCACTACACTTCTTCCTCTTGAAGTCCTGTTAATAAAAAGCTCTACTGCTACAATACTTAGAGCAAGTCAGGCAGAGGAACTGGGAGAAATTTACCAAGCATCTGATCTTACAGAGGAAAAGTAAAATTAAATCAGGCTTTTTTTGGCATGAATGAGAGAGGCAAGAAGGGCCTGAATCTGACATAGGTAACTTTATTTTTACAGATTCCTTGCACACACCTCTTGTTTGCAAATTCAGGACTACTTCCAGTAGTCTCTAAAATTCTATGGTGCCTGCAATCATCACTACCATTGCTCAGCTAAGTGCTCAGGGAAAGCAAACACAGCCAAATTAATAGTTTAAAGCACGTGTCCATATTATTATCCATACTGTAAATAAGATCAGGAGCTGTGGCTTACATAGGTCAACTGGTCTCGAGTGAAATACCAACTCCTAATTAGTGAGGGTACTTAAGACTGGTGGCTAAGTGTATCCACAGTCCAGACAGATCTGATTAGGCTCTGACATACCCATGAATAATGTGCAGTGTGTTATTTGCCGAACACATTCCAAACCATTTCCCACAGAAACCAGTAAAATACTATTAACACTGTTAACAAACCTAAATATTTCTGTGTTTTTCTATTATGCTTTGGAGGACAATCTGTCTTTTTATTAGGGGATGCTGCCTGCAGCAGCCGAATTACAAACTGTGACAGGGGCTGCCAGACACTGCTCCTGTGCAGACACGGACCCAGCAGGGTTTGGGGGAAGATTGCTTACTGAAGTGATATCTACCCGCCTCTGCACATGAGCCAGACGGCCAGTTTTCTGGGGTATGTGTCAAATCAAATTTCAGAGGTTGAGTGGAAACAAGGAATGTTTTGCCTGCGGCTCTGGAGGCAATGAAGGACTGGGGTGGATGCACATGCCCTGATAATGCACCATACTGATCACCCTCTGCTGCAATTTGGGCCTCTGTCTCTGCCCATCCATCTCTTATCACTTCGGTACATTTCTCTGCATCACCACTGCAAAGAGACAAATCTTATTATGGCAGGGGAAGGCCTGGGAATTTCCCAGAATGTGCTGGAAGTGGTGTAGCCTATGTGTCCCTGGCACAGATGGTGCAACAGCCGAAGTACCCTGCCCTGTGCCCAGGAAGAGGGGTCAGGGACGGGCCACAAAGCACCGGTCTGTGCCCACCCAGCCCTGCCTGGGCCGGACACACCAGCCACCAAAATGGTGACAGGAAGGAGCTGACGTTGCTCCTTCCTTGGAGATGTTGTGGGGAGTATTTACATCAGTACCATCTCCATGTGGTTCTCATGCACCCAGCCGAAGTCACACAGCCTTTGTAAGCTCAGTTTAAAAGACTGAAAGAAGTGTGTGTGTCTGTGCGTGTGTGCACATACATCACTCAGATGTTGGGACTGAAGTGGATCAGGACAGGAGCAGGAGCGCAGGGATTGTGCAGATAAGGAACCACGAGAAAGGTGGACAAAGAAAAGGGGAGCGGAGGTGTGAACAAAACAACCACCTCTATCTATGTATATCCACCCACATCCCCACGCTCCCAACCCTTCCCAGCGGCCCGGGCTGCGCTGCCGGCGTGCTAACCCCACCGCGGCGACGGCAGCGCGGCTCCGCACGGCCAGGCCCGCCCGCTCTCGGGGCCGCCTCCCGCTCCGCCCGGGCGACCGGAGGCGCGGCTGGAGACGCGGCTGTCGCGGCGGCGGCTGGCGGTGCTGGCCGTCTTCAGCTGCTACTCGCTGGTGAACGCCTTCCAGTGGATCCAGTACAGCATCCTCAGCAACGTCTTCGCCGGCTTCTACGGCGTCTCCTTCACGCAGATCGACTGGCTGTCCATGGTGTACATGGTGGCCTACGTGCCGCTGATCCTGCCGGCCACCTGGCTGCTGGACGCCCGCGGGCTGCGCCTCACGGCGCTGCTGGGCGCGGGGCTCAACGCGCTGGGCGCCTGGCTCAAGTGCGGCAGCCTGGCCCCCCAGCGCTACCCGCTCACGCTGGCCGCGCAGGCCGTCTGCGCCGTCGCCCAGGTCTTCATCCTGGGGCTGCCCTCCCGCATCGCCTCCGTCTGGTTCGGCCCCACCGAGGTCTCCACCGCCTGCGCCGTGGCTGTGCTGGGCAACCAGGTAGGGCCGGAGGGGAGCGAGGGGGGCTTTGGAGAAGTGGGCTTCTTTGGAGCTCGGCATCGAGTTAAAAATAAGGTGCTTAAGTGGGAAAAGGCTTTCTCCAGGATATGGTTTTGGGAGAGTGGACACGTGAGGAAGCGGGGCCAAGCGCAAGGTGATGCTGCGTCCCGCGCTGCCCGGCCAGCCTGGCTGTGCGGGGGCCTGGCCATGTGGCAGCATGTGGCAGCTCACACGCTTCCATCAGCTGCCGGCAGTACATCAGTCGAGACCCTTTTCAGAAGTGGCCCTGTTCCACTTCCTCTTCCTCTTGCATTTTGGCATTTGGATTCATTTGACTGAATCCACCCCCACTTGGAGGGGTGTGAAGTACGTGAACTTTCATGAAGAGCCCCAGCGCCAACATATATTGGTTTCTGCTTTTTAAAATATGGCCTCTAATTGCCAGGTGCCAGTAGTCAATACCCTGGTGACTCGTGAAGTTTTGTGTAACGCTGTGATAGTTCACATCACTGTGGGGAGCTGATAACTGAGTCATGGATTTCCTCAAGCTCCCTGGTCCTGGCCAGTTTCAGAGAGCTGGAACAGGTGCATCTGAATGCACAGGTGCAGGTATGATACTTTTTCCTCCTATAGCCTTGTTCTCACCTCGTGCCACTGTCCCAGCATTTTTTTTTTTTTCCCTCCTGTGGCAAAAAATTGTTAAGATTCAAATCAGTATCACTGGTGCAGGCTGAGGTCATAGGTAGAGTTTGGTTAAGGTAACAGGGGATTTGATTATTCTCATGTGAGTCTAATGATTTTATGTTTGTGCACTTTGGATTGTGACAGTGGTGACATTAATGTTATATATTTACAGTTAGGGCAGTAACCTAGCTGATTCCTCATTAGCTGATAGCTGGCTGTTTGCAGTTTTTCCAAAACAAGGTTTTTTTGCATCGAGGTTTTCCAGTGGACATGTCAACTCTCCCTTTTGAACTGAAGATTTCAGAAATTGTTGGTTGTTTCAGCAGTGAGGCAAAAGTTTTGTATCTGCATCCTGGTATCAGGTTAAAGGTTTCTTTGACAGCTAAATTTCCACTCTTCCTGATGTGCACCAGTCCTCCCAGTAGCAAGGTGCGTTTTCAGCTCTGCAGTAGAGGGTCAAGTATCCAGCTTGGAGTCTGAAACTGATGCTTCACTTGGATGCTGGGATGTGGGGTTGAAGTGGTGCAGGACAGGAGCAGGAGAGCAGAGATGGTGTGGATAGGAACCCTGAGAAAGATGGACAAGGGAAACAGGATCAGAATGCGAACAAAATAAGCCGTAGTTATTTCTGGAGTGTGTTTCCCTCCAGAAGCTAGGACTGATGTCAGTGTGCCTGCTGAAGTGCTTGCTGGTCCTCCGTCAATAGATCAACAGAATTCCTCTATTCTCAGGTTTTACTTCCTTAAAAAAACCCCAAAACTCTCAAAAGCTAGATTGAAAGAGTAGCGAGATGCCAAGTTAGGCACTTGGAAGTTACAAATAATGTTGTCTGTGTATCCCACTGCAGTTCCCTTCTGCATCCGCATTCCCATTGGGTCTCACTGTACTGGATAATTGCACAAGGTGAACTATGTAACAGAACAGGTTGCTATAACCCACCGAGCTGTTGGTCATCCGACTGCTTATCAGATACTGTGTATAACTTCTGAGCTACAGCCAACACAGCCGGGACCGCAGGCAGGGAAGGAAAATTAGATCTCACCTCTTGAGAGGCTGATAATTGGCAATTGGAACACAAATCACTAGGAAAAGTGAGGTACCTGTCAAGGGTTCTTAGGCGTGCCAGATCTCCACAAGCGTTTAAAATCTTTAATGAGGCACCCCAAACTCATTGGAACACTTCATTCTGGCCTTAACCTCTCTAGATGTAAATGATGGAAAATGTTATCTCTCAACTTTGTTGGAATAGTGTGGGTACTGTATGGGCTCCTATTGGGGGAGAAAAAACAATACCTAAAGAAAAAGGTAACTGTGTGCTCAGTTCATGTTTGTAGGGTTCAGATACTGAAGGGTGAGCACAAAAGGAGGCAAATTCTTCATTTGACCACTGGATACTGTGTAAATCTGATGGCCTGGGGGGAAAAAAGGTAGCAAAACCCTCATCAGGGCATGCACAAAGGATGCTTTGTAAGCACAGTTGCACACCTTTAATGTGTGTACTTTCTGATTGTTGGACTTGCTGCTCTAACAGTTTTTGGTGCTCTTTTAAAATTTAATTTTATCTAAAATAAATGTTCCAACACTTTAAAATGCCATTTAGTTTTGGAGGAGCAGAAGAGAGAAATTGGAGAGTAGTCTTAAAATGTTTTAAAATGCTTTATATATATATATATATATATATATATATACACCCAAAATTTCAGTCCCTGTGTTTTGTCTCTTTAATTAAAAATCAGTTGTTATGTTGGAGTTTACTCCACATACATACCCACTACCACTTCATTCTGTGATTTTTATTTATTTCCTTAGCAATAATTGTTAGGCTTTGTTTTGTGTTTCTTAATAAGGATATTCCTTTTCTCTTGCTTTTCTCTGCTCTATCTGTTATGCAGTAAAACTTGCAGTCAGCCTTTGTTACTGTAGTGGCAGGACTGTGACATCAAATGGAGAAGAACATTTCTACAAGAGTAGCTGGAGTCTTGTGTCATCTCTAGCCCTTCAGTTACAGGATGACTGATACAAATTTATGTTCATGCCTGGTACTTTCCCTTTCCTGTGAAAGATTCTTGTATAAGTACTAGGTGTAGTGTAAATATATACACTAAGTTTAGTACTGTAATTTAATTGAGAAATGAAAAGGTTAAAACCTGAGTAATGGAA
This sequence comes from Dicrurus megarhynchus, assembly GCA_013399195.1. Taxonomy (NCBI): domain Eukaryota; kingdom Metazoa; phylum Chordata; class Aves; order Passeriformes; family Dicruridae; genus Dicrurus; species Dicrurus megarhynchus. The sequence continues at coordinate 71,171 of VXAD01010764.1, read as the reverse complement.
GATCTGATTGTAAAACAACATTGAGAGCAAGTGGCTCAGAAGTATGATACTAAAGTTTTATTAATGCTTATTATGATAATAATTCTGAATTCTACCTGGTAAGACTTTTCACTTCTGTTAATTTTATGCTCACAGGGAAATGATTTTTAGTTTTCTTTTCTTGCTTTACAGCTTGGTACTGCAATTGGCTTTTTGTTGCCACCTGTTTTGGTTCCAAATACACCGAATGATATTGATCTTATGGCACATAACATTGGCATCATGTTCTACGGAACAGCAATAGTGTCCACTCTTTTGTTCTTCTTAACAGGAGTTGGTAAGTGTTTAAATTACTGGAATTTACATGCTGACTATGGGGAGTATTTACAACATCTCACTTAAAGCAGCTGACTGCTCAGAGTAGTTGAGGTTACAATTTTTCCAGTTTGTGTTCACTTACCTGTTGTGCCAGGGTTAAGCAACAACAATTTCACTCTATGTCATGCTTCACATGGGGTGATCTCTTTCAGAATATTTAGTTCTCTTAGTTTCTTTTCTACAAGGACTTATGATATAATGTGAATTCACTCTGTTATCCTACATTTCAGATACAATTCTGATGCATTGCAGATGAAGTCTGTCTTTGACCATATTTTGGTAGCAATCAGATGTGACCAAATAACACATCCTTTGTGGATGTGACCTAATTCTTCCATGAGAAAATCTAGAATATTTTTTTCTTGGAGGTGTTAAAACTACAAGTCAATCTTCTGAAATTCATCAAGCTGAAACACTTCCAAAAAAAAAAAATTAAAAAAAGAAAAAAAGCACATTAGTTTGGTAGAGATTAATCAAAAATTGTTCCTTCTTTTTCCCCAGTGTTTGAAGAAAAGCCCAAATACCCTCCTAGTCACTCTCAAGCAGTCCTGCAAAATAAACCTCCTGAGGATTACTCCTACAAGCAGTCCATTATTAACTTGTTCAAAAATATTCCATTTATACTTTTGCTGATCAGTTATGGTAAGTGTGCTATCTGCCCATAGTCTGGCAGAAAGGTTCAAATGCGGGCCAAAAGCACATAGAGTTTTAATTGTGGGGGGTTTTTTATGGGGGAGGGAGTGCCAAACTTTTATTTACTCAGGGGCCAGTGCTGGCAAATCTGTCAGGGTGCAAAACACCCCTTATAGGTCCAGTGAAGAGATTTTACTTGGCACAGAAAAGGTTTTGTGTTGTGAGTCTTAAACATCAGAAGATGAATTCTTTAGGGTAGCAGATCTGCATGGCTGCACCTGGAATGACTGAACCTTTCTTCTTGGTACTACAGGTATTATGACTGGGGCATTTTATTCTGTCTCCACATTATTAAACCAGATGATAGTAACTCATTATGAGGTAAGTTTCTTGGATCTTATCTTTATCTTTTCCACTGTACATTTGCAGAGGTGATGATGTTTTTGTAGGTGCTATGTGTGCTCAGACTTTCTTTTATACTTCTGTACAGTTTCTTGTACCATGCAGCTATGGGAGTCATAGGAATGTTTGTTTGCACTTTTGACTGCCAAGAGGTCTGAACTTGACTCTGAGTGGAAGCAAGTTATTAATGAGCACCATATAAATATTTGTTGAAAGGGAGAAGAAGTGAACGCTGGGAGAATTGGCTTGACACTGGTGGTGGCAGGAATGGTGGGTTCGATTATTTGTGGTTTGTGGCTGGATTACACTAAAACATACAAGTAAGTGTGGGTAGGCATGTGTGGGGTTAGGGGTAGGAGAGCGGTGCAATTGCATTAGGAAAATACTCCAATGTGAGGGCTGAAAGGAACTGCTGATGAAATACAGTTTGTCCCTAACCTTTTAGTGGCCTTGATGGAGACAAGTTTCTGAGGCTACAGCAAAAGCTTGAGACTCTTACTGGTCATTGGCCTAAAGAAATGAGGGAGCAGAATGCAAACATGCAAGGGGTTTATCCATCTACTCCTGTCTCTTCAGGAGAGTAAGGCTAACAAGGAAAGCACTGTAGGTCCTACATACAGGGGCCAGGTGGCCCAGTGGGCTTCTTCTCCGAGGAAAGTATAAAGTCTCAAAGCCTACCCTGCATTGTTTTGTAAAATGGCCAGTTGATGGATTCTCAATTTTTTTATGTTACTACTGGTCCTATTATTAAATGCAATGTTTGCTTCAATTCAGGGGATGACCATGGAGCAGAGCTCTGTTCTGGGGTAGGAGCTCCTAGGTCCATCATCCATGGTGTGCTGCCCCCAGGAGCGAGCACTGCCCTGGAGCAGTGTTTGTGATGCAGTAGTTCTCCCCTGTGACACATTATGTGCCTCTACAAGCCTAATAGATGTTAATGCTGTAGATTGGCTTTGTTTCTGCATGTGTTTTGGCTTATAAATATGTGCTTTAAGAATTTGGAATACATCCCTTATTCCAGATTCAAAATAAATAGAACACTGTAATGAGATTTGTTTGACTTGCCTCTTGGTAGGCTGACTTTTATTGCTAATAGTGTTGGACTCAGCTGCTCCTGTGTTGATGTATTGTGCAATGGGCAGCACTGCAGAATGGCCAAGAGGGACCACATAGTGGAGAACTAAAATAGTCCTAAGGTAGTGGTATGTGCTGTGATTGTCCATTCTTTGAGAGTCTGAGTAAGTGTCCTTAGCCTTGAGTGAAGCAGCCAGATAACCAAGACAATTAAGAGTTCAGGAAGGGATATGTTCTCACTGCATGCTAAGTTTGTGGCAGAATTACATGAAGCAAATTTTACAGCTTTAGAATGCCAGTTCTTAGGGGTATGTAATGTTGGTGTTATTCTTCCATGCTTCAGCAATGTGCTATGGCCTTCTGTTAACAATGTTAATTTTTTGTTGTTGTTGTTGGGTTGCAGGCAAACTACTTTGATTGTTTACATTCTCTCTTTCATTGGGTTGCTGGTATTTACCTTCACCCTGGACCTCGGATACCTTATAGTAGTGTTCGTGACTGGAGGAGTACTTGGGTGAGCAATTAAAGAGCACTGCAAGACTTACTGCAGTTCTGTTCTGAAACATATTTAAATGTTTTACCTCGATAATTCTCCTGAGTATTCTGTCACCACGATCTCAGCCTATGCCTTTAGCTCACAGCACAGGTAGGGTTTACTAGGGTTTCACCTTCTGTTACATCAGAATGAATCTAAAGTAACTCACTTTTCAGTAAATTTCATTTAACATTTTTATGGATCTAAGAGAGGTCTCTATGTGGTCAATTCATTTGGTTCCAGTTCAAAAAGCTGTCTGCAGTGAAGTTGAAGCTTTCTCTTGACCATTGTGTAGGAGATTAGTGTTTAAGTGAGCAGATCTAGGAAGACTGGCTTCTCTACATTTTGATTAATCTATACTTTGATAGCCCAAGCAACATGCTGGTTGCTTTGTTTGCTCTGAAGAGCATGAGCTCTGCTCATAGATACCTGATCTAAAAGCCTCAAGAGCTGAGGGAATGGTGCTGTATTCAGACACAGAAGCCAAGATACAACCAGAAATGGCTTGAGAGTTTCAGTTTAAGAACCAGTCAACCAACCTCAGCTGCATTAAGCCCCTTCTCTTCCATCATTCATCGGTCTCCTCAGCTTCTTCCATAGCAGCTTCCAGCAGGTGTTCCAGTGTACAGCCTCACTCCCTACTCATGGTCTCTTTTTGTCCTCCAGCATGGATATTTGGGCTGATGAAATGATGATGTTTGTGTATGTCTTTCATTTGAAAGTAATTGGCTTCACGTATGGAGTGGCTTGTGGTCTAGTTAGAAAAGGTTGTTTCATATGTATGGTGGTTATGGGAAATAGAACAAACATGTTTTAACAGCTTTGTCCTAAAGAGAAAGATGTGCGGCTAAAATTCTTGGTTGATTTTGAGGGAATGAAGCAGTCACTATTATTTGGAATTACTGAATTATGTTAAGTCATGACACGTGACAGTTCAGAATACCAGTTAATTCATAATACCATATGTGTATGTTAGGTTTTCTTAACTGTAGTAATAGATGAAGGCCACACCTGTCATCCTCTTACTCTCCTCTTCAACAGGTTCTTCATGACTGGCTATCTTCCACTTGGGTTTGAATTTGCTGTGGAAATTACATATCCAGAGTCTGAAGGCACTTCCTCAGGTCTCCTTAATGCATCAGCACAGGTTACATCATTTTATTTCTTCAAGCAAAGTAATGTTCAGGAAGGCTGCTATGCTTGAGTCTAGGAAGGCTTTCTTAGACATAGCTACGTCTCTGCTGTATTGCTATAGTCCTGTTTTTTTTAAAATGTGATTTCTATAAGATGTGACCTGGAACTTTTAAAGGTAAAATGATGACTCTCTTCTGTGTGATCCTAATGAAGTTACTTGTTTGTTCATAGATATTTGGAATTGTCTTTACGCTTGTTCAAGGAAAGCTCACAACAGACTACAGTCCTCGTGCAGGAAACATCTTTCTTTGTGCTTGGATTTTTGTGGGCATTATTTTAACAGGTAACTACAAGTGCAAGTAATGATTTCTCTTTAATGTAAAAGTGTGGATGTTTTTAGGATGATGTTGCTAATATATGGACAGCCATCTGACCCCCATTTCTTGAGACATGTCTTGAATTTGAGACAGATGTCCATCTCCAAAGTGGGGTGAGAAATGGAAAAAAATGTAGAAATGGAGGCAGTTTGTAGTTTTCCAAATGCAGGAAACTGCTGATGCACTCTGGAACTGTGCCAGTGACTTACACATGTTGACTTACAAATGTGCTGAAAGTGCTGAAACTACCAAGCTTTGCTTTAAGTTCTTATGGTTTAAAAGATTTTATTGTCATTTCCTGCTTTGTGTGCTTTGTGATGAGCAAGTTCAAATTGTCAGTGAGTTCAAATTGCAAAGAGCGAATACGGGTATTTTGAAAATGTACTGAAAGCAGCTTCTGTATGCTTGCACCGTGCAAACATTTCCCTTGAAGTGCATGTCACTGCAAAGGTCTGAACCAGCTTTCCTTTTTCCTTTTTTTTTCAGCCTTAATAAAATCAGATTTGCGAAGACACAATGTGAATTCAGGGATCATGAACTTGGACGTTAAAGCTGTAAGTGGTGACCCTTTTACCATGACTTTATTACCTACTTGAATGGTTGACTTCTACTGGCATAACAATATTAGCTGCAAAAGAGGGATTGACAAAATCTTATGAGTGTTTCCATGCTGTTTTTGAACAACAGAGCCATATGGGATGCTGCCCTCAGATATGTTTTTCTCCTTAACTCCCATGCAAAAACAAAAAAATGTCTGCTCTCACTTTTTTTTTTGACTTTTTTGAATATTTGAATTTTAAGTGGCTAATAATATGATTTTATTGCTTGAATTTTGCTTTTTCTTATGAGCAGGTAGCATTGTAAATTGTGAAGCCTTTTTGTTTATTGAGTTACGAGGCCATCCTATAGGCTAGGTATTTTATTTGAAATACCTGCAGTCCCTTCAGCTGAAGTCAGTGTCTGATAAACAGAAGCCATGCTGGAGTTTCTATAACTGCTGCATAACGGGCTGGGTTTGTTCTTCTGCTGAGCACCCTCTCAGTTTAAATGAAGAGTGAGCATAGCACTTTCTGATGATCATAAGGTTCCACGTCTCAGCAGCTTTTCCAAACTAGTAGAGTTACTAGTAGAAATAAAGCTCTCAGTGGAAAATTTTTTCAGTGCTGTGGTTTTTTGATAATTTGGATCAAGATACGGGACAGCTTTTTGGAGTCAGACATTGCAAGATCATCTGCCATGCTTCTTTTTGTGTAGATGTCTTGCATGTCCAGCACCTTTTGATCATCTGTGACCAACTGCACACTGTTAGTGTCTGTATGAGGTTCAGGAACTTCCGAGCTGGTGCTCTCTGAGCTAACTTGAACCTGAAACCTGTGCAGCTCTGTGTGCTCAGTGTGGCATCCTGTGGATTTCCCAGCACATGACTCATCTGCTTTCCATTATCACCTCGTTAATTATCCTAGATCGACACACAGCTTCATTCATATTGGCCAGGGTGTAAGAAAAGCTGCAGTCCTTGCCCTGATACTGCCATACATGTTTGAGACCTGCCTGTGTTAATAATGTTCAATATCACTTTGATACTGAACCTTGATCAAGATGCTACTGTGGTTAAGTGTAACAGAGAAAAAAATGGGAAGTTAATCTTCATGTGACAAATATTTATATGCAGTAAATATATACTTTAGAGTTATACTAAGACACTAAATTCTATGTTTGATCTCTCTTTTTTATTACAAAAAGAAGGGAAAATCGGGTTTTCTATATTTGCTTAATTTGGCTCATTAACTGCCTATACTATTGGAGTCCAATATAATTACCCAAGAATACTGAGTCTGAGAATAGTTCTGTTGAGTAACAGCTTAATTCCTGTTGTGTTTTTATTTTTTTATCTCCCTCTTCAGGTACCAGTTGACAGTCCTGTAGAACCTGAAAGCACTACATTAAAGATTCAGTCAGCTTTATAAAGCTGCAGGAAGGTGACTTAGAAACGCACAAGTTTGATTAGATATGGAACAGTATGAATTAGTGTCACCACTGGATTTGTGTGTATGAGTAGTAAAATGTGTTTGTTGATATTGGTGGTAGTTGTGTGTTGGAAGCTATGAAGATGCTCAGTTCATTTTGCCTAAGATGCAAACAATTCACCTTTGTATGGAATATTTATTTTAACAGTTTTCAAGTTTTGCAGTTTCATTAGTAAAGAACTGTGTGAACATTCTCCACAGTAGAGAGACATGTGCATTCAGGATGCATACTTGAAAAAAAATCAGGAATCCTGAAGTACAATTGTCATGATCAGAAGTATCTAATCTTTTTTTTTTTTCAGTCTTGCTGGTGCATTTGAAAAGTCAAAGATTAGAGAGCTGTACAGCAGGAGGATGCTCACGAGTTCCTTTTTTATTTTAAATGTATCTGTATTTTAATATAAGCCAATGAATCCTTCTGGGAAAGTGATAGCACAATACTGAAAACAAGAGATGATGTGTGTGTTTCATACTGGCATCTGACATTTCTTCTGCCTTGAAACTTCTTTATAGGTATCAAAAGGCAGATAAGAGAAATCACTGTTCTGTAGCTTCACTGTAGCATTTCTGGGGAGATTTTAAAAGTTTCTCACTAGATAAATTGGAGAAAAAACATTTCTTATTAAATACAGTAAAAAGGAGGACAAAGGCCTTTGATATCTCTATTGTGAAGTATTTATAAGCAACGGAACACTACCACACAAGTTTCCTCCATGGAATATTTTGAGTGCTTTCTCAGTTGAAGAGAGAGGAGTACGTGTTTACAAAGAGCCGGTGCCTTTACTTTGTAAAGAAGATCCCTGCCTCATCTTGAGTTTAATCAGTGCTGCTGAAAAAATTCCATTTTGTGTGTTAAACCTTCTCTGAATATTTGTGGAGTATCAGAAAATGTGTTCTGTCCTTTTTATGAATTGTATCTCTTGTCTCATGTGAAATTCCTGTGCTTGTGTAACTTAAATCATGTCTTTTGCAGTTTGTTAAAAGCTGTAAGGATGACTGAAAGGAAAATAGTGATATTTTCACTTTCTCGGATCAAATATTTTCTTTTATACCATCTTAGCTGCAAAATGAGCAGACTTTATTAACAGTAACTTTTTGTTACTTCATTTATCTGTATTTGGGGTGGGGATTTCTCACTGTAGTGCTTTTGAAAATGTTCTCCTTTACCTTGTGCTCTATCTACACACCCACAGAACTGATAGCACTATAATAATACTGTTGCTGGGAAAGTCAGACCTGGGTTAGTGGACTTTTTGCAAACATTTAATTGTGATCTCAGTAAGCTGAGCCTGCAAGTTCAGTGCCATCAATTATGCTGTGTCTTTGAGTTCCCACAGATGCAGTGCCATCCAGAAGGTGGAATCCTACCAAAGTTTTCCACAGATTGTTACAGTTGGATGTGGGGAATTATTTAACTCTGTGCTGGTTTCAGCTGGGCTACAGTTAATTTTCTTCACAGTGGCTGATATGGGGCTGTGGTTTGGATTCGTGCTGAACACAGGGTTGATAATACAGAGATGTTTTTGTTCTTGCTGAGCAGGGCTTACATAGAGCCAAGGCCTTTTCTGCTTTTCTTACATCAGAAAAGGCGAGGAAGTTGGGAGTGCAGGGGAGGTTGGGAGGAGACACAGCCAGGACAGGTGACCCCAACTGACCAAAGGGATATTCCAGACCATCTGACATCATGTTCAGTATAAAGAGTGGGGCCAGAAGGAGGAAGGGAGGGATGTTTGGAGTGATGGTATTTTCTTCCCAAGTAGCCATTGCACTTGATGGCCCCCTGCTCTCCTGGGGATGGCTGAGCACCTGCCTGCCCATGGCAAGCAATGAATTAATTCCTTGTTTTTCTTTGTGTATGTGGCTTCTGCTTTCCCTATTAAGCTGTCTTTATCTCAGCCCATGAGTTTTCCAGCTTTTACCCTTCTGATTCCCTCCCCAGTCCTGCTGGTGGGGAAGGGAGGGAGCAAACGGCTGCCTTAGGCTTGGTGGATGGCTGGGGTTAAACAATAACAAACTCCAAGATAGTCTCCAAGTACAATGAATATCATTAAATGCTTTTCTTTTTCTTATTCCACTGTAGACTCAGAGAATCCTTTTGTATAAAAAGGGCCCTGAAAATGTATCTTTCTAAGCTTAGCCTCTAAATGTGATGATCTTGACTTAAACATTTTGTATGATAAATGCTTTAGACAGGGGAAGAGCTATCAGAATAAACTAAGTGTGCTTGGAACACTTGCCTTGCCAAAAAGGGTTCATGTCTCTTTACCAGGTCCAGTGCTAGAGAGAATATGGCCAGGCCTTGCTGCTCCTGGAGAGCTGGGCTCTTGAAGAGTCCACTGCTGAAGTGGCTGAATATAGGAAAAGTAACTCTTGGATATTCAAGTGGCAGGCAAGGGTAAAGGAGTGGAAGTAGAGATGCTTTCATTATGTCAGTCATTTACATTTAATGACTTGCTGTGATAGAAGCTGCCCCATCAAGGGATATACATGTTTTCAAAGTTTCTGCCTTGTGACATATGTGGGTGGCTTTTCCCTTTGGAAAAATGAGAATAATGTGTGCCAAAATATATATATATTTTTCAGCAAGATACAGATTCAGAAAATATTTATGTTCATGGCCCATGGTTGCTTTGACTTCTGGTGTTGCAAAATCTTAACAAGATAATATTTTTGCAGTTTTGGGGAATTGTTTTCAAATGTCCAATACAAAGTCTTTGGCAGTATCCAGAATGTTTCCTGACCTGTTCAGTACACACTGTTAAAATTCAAAGATTGAGTCTCTTTCTTTCTTTCTTAAAATTTATTTTTCAATTCCTTTCTTCACTACTCGCTTCCAGTTTCTTTAGCTATGTTCAGCTGATTATTGAAAAAATATTCTAGTTCTGGCTCCTTGTGTTTTTTATCTTCTGCCAAATTACTTGGCTACCTTCTGAAAAGGTCCAAACGAGATTTTGGCATGCTGAAGACCCTGCTGGGTCCCTGAAAAGAAAATATTCCTAATAATGAAGGCTTAATTACATTCTGGATTTAATATTCCCCTTCTAAAAGGAGCTTGAAAGTTGGAAACCTGGGAGCTATTTTCAGGCAATGAAAAAGTATTTAAATGAAAGGCTCAGCAGCAGAATAAAGAGCAAATAAAGAGCAAATCAGTATTTTTTATGTGATAATCTTATCATCTGTCTGTCAAGAAATTGAGTTTCTAGCTCATGGCAGAAATAAATTTGGAGTAGTTGAGACTTTGTGGTTTTTGCTTTTAATTTTTGGGTTTTTCAACGTCCACTCAATCAAACATAGAATCATAGAATGTTAAGAGATCTGAAGGGACCTTAAAGATCATCTGGTCCCAACCCACCTGCCATGGGCAGGGACATCTCCCACTAGACCAGGTTGCTCAAGGCTGTATCCAACCTGGCCTTGAACAACTCCAGGGTTGGGGTGTCCACAGCCTGCCCTGGCAGCCTGTTTCAGTGTCTTATCATCCTCAGAGTAAAAAATTTCTTCCTGATATCTAAATTGAATTGCCCCTGTTTCAGCTTGTAACCATTCCCTCTTGTCCTATCACTACAGTTCCTGACAAAGAGTCCCTCTCCAGCTTCCCTGTAGTCCCTCTTCAGATATTGGAAGGTTGCTATGAGTTCTAGCCTTCTCAGCCTGGAAATTCCACGTGCATCTGGAATTGGAAATAGGGTTTCTGACTCTTAGCCTTGAGATCCTGGCTCAGCCCTCCAGCAAGAGTAGAGTTGGGGGCTAAAAATCCTAACTTTTTAAAGAGGCAATTGTATCATGAATGGAATTGCACATCAATGAGGAGAGGATGGTGTAAGAAACCAAGTGAGGAGAGGCATCCCAACCCCATGCATCAGCTTTTGCTTTTCAATTTACTTTTTTAAGTGTTTCAAGAGAGCTCTAGAGGACGCAAGAGAACACACACAATGGGGAGCGTGAACAAGGGGGCAGCCCCCAGGTTCCCAGGGGCCCAGCAGGCTGTGCAATTGGTAACTTTCAGCTACAAAATTCAGAGATTAGCCTTAAAATTAACTCTTTGAGTTTCTTCCCAGCCATGTTAAACTTTTGGTAATTTCAGTGGAAGAGACTTGGAGAACATTGACCCATTTTTATTTAGGATTCCTACCACGGCCTTGAACCCCTCATTTCTGTTGGCTGGGTGTGAAAATACCAGACCTGTAAGGCATAATCTGGACTTGCTGGTAGATAAATCCCTCAGAACAAGTATTTGTAGATGGGTACTTGTCTTTAGTAACACCTGTCTGTTGCTAAATGCCCATGTTTTATGAGGAAGAAAGAACAAGGGAAAAAGTAGGAAGAATACATATGAATCATTTCAGATTATATATAGGGCTTTCCTCACTTCAGCCTCTTGGTCATCTCTTTTGTTCAAGGCAGTCTCTTGTTTCAGAGACAATCAGTGGAGTGCATAATTAAAGATGCCAGCCCATGTTGCCTGATGCAAAGTGGTTTTTTGAGAAACGTTTGAACTACCTTGTGCATCTACAACCAAGTGAAATTGGGTTAAGCTGTAAACATTTATTGTTTTCCTTTTCCATTTTGTGAACTCACTAGTTTTCCTGTGTGAATGGGAATGTGTGACCTTTACAGTTATGTTTTTCAGTTCCTGTATGTACCTCCTTCCCAAGTGTTACAGGCTACTAATGTTTCATGGAGCACAAGCTGCCATTGTTCACAGTAATATGTGATTGCCCCCGGCCCCGCCATTCGGTCTGAAGTCTGTGAAGAGGGAGAAGTGACGTTAATGCAGGAACTCAAATGAATTAAGCAAAAAATTTTCCTAAGAGAAATGTATTTCTATGTAAGACCCATTTTATTTACTGCTCATGTCTTTGTTCTACTCATGAAGATAACAAATATGTTTTGCTGTAATATTTTGGTTTTGTTAGTGTCCAGTTCTTTATTTCAAGAGAAAATTAAAAATTCTTAATGAATATTCTCTGATTGCAATATTGTATGTATGTGTATATGTGGATGGCATCATTCCATATCATTATATGTTACTAATAAAGTGTATAATGCCTAAATTGATTGGAGCCAACATTAACATTTTTGGCAGCTGCTGATAGAGCTGCTAATCTAAAAGTGATTTTTTTTTTCCCCTTAGAACCTGCCTTTTAATGTAGGAAAATGTGTAAGTGTATGACTTACTGTGTAATTAATAAACATACATGTACATGCAGAGTGCATGTATGCAGGGCATAGAAATTTATTCTACACAAGACTATTGGCATCCTGAGAAATTTTCTCGGGGCATGGAATTGAAGTACTAGCATTGGTAGTTGAGTTGTACTGCTCTAGCACAGAGATTTCTCCTTTGCTTTGGAAAAGGTCTGTGAGGAAAAGAAAGTGCAAGTTAACCCCTAAAGCAGAGTGATCCAAAGGCAGCTTCTTGAGGGTAGTGCAGATACTATTTTACTAAAGCACTTGGTTGCAGAGAGATTATCTGGGGAGAGAGGGTAGGATAACTTCTTAGGATAAAAGTGAGACATTGCATTCAGTTATGGCTAAAATCAGAGTTGTCTTCAGTGGGAGCACAGCAGAACCCTTGTGAACACTCTGCAAAGGTTCTGTCACTTACCCTCAGGCATTTAGCCCAGCTGTGAGCCAGGCAAATTTAAGGAACCTGCTTCAAAGAAAGTAGAGTCACGGTAAGAAAATGTTTTAGGTTTTTTTATCTCACTTCTCCACAAAGCTGGGATTCTCTCTCAGCTATTTTGGTATAGGAGAAGCTTCACAGAAGGAGGTTGAATGTGCTGCAGAGCACAGCAAACACAAGCCTTGTGTCATAAAGCAACACTAACATGCAGTGCAGTACTGGGTTGAACTTTCAGGTGGGTTCTTCATTTTACAACCAGGACCACAGGGTCATGCTCCTCCTATGGCACCTCTATGAAAGCTGCAGGCAATATCCCCATTTAGCACTGTAATTTAAATTCCAGGAAGGAACAATCCTGGAAAATTGTTATTCCCTAAAGTTTCTTTGGTGTTGGTGTTTTGGGTGAGTTTTTTGGGGGCGGTTTTTGGTTTGGGCTGGTTGTTTGTTTTTTTTTGCTCAGATTCTCAGTCCTTGAAAGAAAATACTAGAAACCTCATCAGGTAAATGGGAGATGTGAAGCCATCCTGACTACAATTAGTGAGATAATAATTTCTATAGCTGGGAGGAGAAGGCCCTGTAATCCAAAGCTAACAAGTATTACCCCTTCCAGACAGTGATGTGGTTTGTGTGTGGATAAAATAGGCAGATGCTTAACAGTCCAGCTGCTTTCTGGGGTGGAAAGGTTTCTTAGAAGTCTGCTGGATTTCCTTCTGTCTGTGCTTCACAATGAACTAACCCTATCTGACCATGTTCTAAATCAATATTTACAGCTTTATTAAACAACAACTTTTGGAAAACGAAACAATAATAGCCTCAACTTTGTAGAAAGGACTTCAGCAGGTATGTCACAAAGGCCGAGTATAGGCAATGGTTAGGCATAATTACTGATTTGTGAGTAATTATATATTTGTGAGTAATGAGCTAATATCTGCTTAATATCAGGGATCGAAATTCAGCCTCTAGGATGCTAATTTCCAGTGTTTCCTCAGTAAACTGCTTCTGCTTGTAACAGTGTTCAGACCATTAAAAAGGCAGTAAATAGTATCTAAAGGGCATTATTGAAGGCTTCAGAAGTTTTTTCTAGCCTGCATTAGGCTGAACCAGAGAGTTCCCACTTTCTTTTTTCAGAATGGGGCAGTCTTAAGGTTTCTCCAATGTTGATCACCAGTTTGGATAAGGTAAAAGAGGGACTGCAGATGACTGCAGAGTTAGTTATTCTTTTAGAAATCAAATTTTCCAGCTTTCTGCCAAGAGAAAAAGAAGTTAAATATAACAGCACAGTTTCCAAGGCTGTGCATGGTGTTTTCTCCATTAAATATTGGAAGGTAACTTGATTTTCTCAGAATAATTCATCAGCTGGTTCTGAAAAACCCTGCAGGCATTAGACAGAATGCACATCCTGTGTGGAATGAAGAGGCACTGTCCCACTGGGGTGAGAATGACTCACCCAAGGATCATTAACCGGCTCCAGGGACTTGAATTTATGTTACCTTCTGCTCCCAATGAACAACTGAATTTACTTCGGGGTCTAATGCTAAAAGCTTTAAATTCACTTAGAGGCTACTGCCCAAAGCCTAGAAATACCATGATTTTTCATCTTGTCACTGCCCCACTGAAGCTTCAAAAGGGTAGAGAAGCCCTCAAAGGCTCGGAAGGTTGACAAAGTTTTCCAAACCAGACTGTTTCCAGGGGAGCCACAGAGGTCCCCCAGCTTTTGGGGAACAGAATGCCCCATGGTCAGTGTGATTTTTCTCTGACCTACTTCATCTGATCAGAACGTGAGGATCTCTTGAGGGTTGAAATGTCTCTGTGCACCAAGGGCATTAGAGAGTCTCCTCAAAGTGTGCAGCTTGTGTGATTACACGGCATTCCTGGGTTTGATTCCAAAGTCAGAAGGTGCTCTGTAGGCTTGAGTTTGCTAGTTACCTCTGAGAACTACTATCATTCATGTCATGGCAAATAATGAAGATGACTGAAAAAAAGTAATTTTGCTCCAGATTACTGTATTTCCTTTAAGAGCTTTATTTTTAAAATGACCACAGAATTTGAATTTTACTGTCACCTTCAGGCACTTCTGCAGTGTTTTGATTACTCTTCAATCATTTGCTGGAAAGGGGGACTCTTAATCGGCAGAGCACTGTCTCCCAGGGATGCTTGAAGCGATGCTTCAGATCAAAAATTGTTTGATGAAATCATCAGTGTCGTGATGACACCTTGTTGCACCATGGCATTGAGAACAGTAAATCACACATTTCTCTTTGCAGGTTTCACACAGCATCTCGTTTCAAAGGCTTTTGGTGTTAGGTTGTGACATGTTCTATTGCTAGACTTAATAACTTTTCCAGTATACTTTTCTTTCTTCCTGGAAAGAAAATGCATATGAGGAACTTTAATACATAAGGATGACCTTTGGTCAGTGTTTCCCAACCAGCATCATACTATTGCTAGAGGGCACAGATTATACCATAGCAGAACTAGATTGTTTAATTTATTTCTGAACAGCAACAACAATTGTGCTTCTAATCTTAATCAGGCAGGGGTTTATTGCAGTACATTCCTCTCTCCACACAGGCAGGGATGACTCAGGTGCTCACTTGGCAGAGGAGGCAAGTCCTGACTCTCACCTTTGGTGCCACCACTGGCAGCTCCCTTGTGACAAGGCCTGTGGGTGCTGACGATTGCTGAAAAGAAATCTCATTTCTAAGTAGCAGATTTTTTTCAGCCACTGCCTTGCTTTATTACCTGCATTTTTAATATGCAGTTCCCCTGGAAAAAAAAAAAGGTGACTGTGCTGGGTAGTTTACCCTCTGACTAAAGGTTAAAGAAGTAATTAGTAAAAAAAAATATATATATTATTGCCAATATTTATGGAAGGTTATATTAGTGTTTTCTTGTTTTTGTAAGCAGAATTTGCTGCAGAGACCAAATCATGTGATATGTTGACAAGTAAGACCTTCACAGCAAACTATTGACATAATTATTTTCCCAACCTACTGCAATGTTTGAGACTGAAACTTTGGAACGAGCCAGAAGGAGTAAGGCAGGCTAATTGGGATGCTGATGTAGTACCAGACAGAAACAACAGTTTCACCTGTATCTGATGCCATCAGTTGTAGACCAGAGTGAGGTGACTGTAGGAAGTATGGAAAAGGCTATTTTGCTGTCAGCAAAGGCTCAGTCAGGTTACTAGGATGTGCTAACCTGCACTTGGGAATGGAAAGTGAAAATTTGCAAACCAGTTTTGGGGAAGGTCTGATTTGTAGGCTTTTCATGACACTTTGATTTTTTTTTTAAGGTTTTAAAAATCGTTTTTAATGCCACAAAATCTAATGGACTAGTCTGAGAACAACTGGAGTCCAGCTAGTCCCATCTAAAATAAACACTGTAATGATTTGTTGCAGTAGCATTATTGCAGGAGATCCTGGACTTGCTCAGGCAGAAATCAAAACATGCTGCTGAAGTTCTTCATTGGTGGAGCCAAAGCAGCTGATGGCTGTTTTTTCTGCTAGACCATTGCAAAATAAATAGTGTGTTAAGAGTTCTCAGAAAGGGCTACCTTGGGGAAAGCTCCAAGGAAGCACACCCTCAAGCATTTCTTTCATAGCTTCGCTTTTTTTTTTAAGTCTGCTTTACATATTTATTTTCCCAGTGATCACATGGAAATTTTATAAATACAGAAGGTTGTTCTTATTGGTTACGCAAATTGCTCCTGCAAACTTGTATCAACAGCCATTCCCATATTGCCATGGTTACATCCTTATCACAGTTTGACCTTTTGTTTCATTACTGAAAAAATCCCATTCCAGTGTAACATTCAATTTAGGAAAAAAGCCCCAAACAAACAACTTTTATTTTCGTTTCAAAGGATCAAATGAGGTCACTATGGTCTTTTCAGGAAATGGGCCAATATTTGCATTGCAATAATGCAATTTACTTACAGCAGGCAACCTTTCTTGACCTGTGCTTTTCTGCTGCCCTCTGCAAAGCTGAAGCACCTTTGTAGGATTAACCACTTTGGACTGCAGCTGCTCTGCTGGCTCATAAATGCAGAGAAGGCCATTAAGATCCCTTGGCCTGACTTAAGCAGAACAGTGTGACCAGGCTGGTGTCAGGAAAATCCACAAACGCCAGAGGTTTATGGCCAAAAAGAAGACGGAGGGGTCCTGCAACTTTATTCGAATAAAGGGAGAGAGTCCACTGGGGCACATGCCCACGGGGTGTTCTCTCTCGAGGTTTCGGAGGGGGCCGCTTCCTTTTGTCCTAAACTCCTGGCTGCATGTTGCCCTCTTCCTTTCCCCACTGGCTGAGGCATTAGGAAGGTACAGCCTTTCCGAACTGCCTACCACATATTTCCCCCTTGAATCTGCTATTTTACCCCAAAGTTCAGAAGTTCAGGCTTGCGCAGACCCTTGTCTGTTTCAGGAGCCAAGCTGTGTGGGCTCTGCAACAAACCTGCTGCCCAAAGATAGTAGAGACATTGAGACCCATTTCAAAGATGTTAACACCCGCACCTTCACCCATCAAACTGTGAAGACATTAGCTGTCCTCTCACTGGGAACACTCTGTGAGGTACCCAGGCTTCAGGCTTTTGCACTGAGTGCTGCCAGCTAGAAGTACTGGGCACATTTTCTGCTCCACCAGTAACTGATACTGGTACAGGGACCTTCAGTGTGCGCAGAACACTTAGGTCCACTTTTACTGACCTGGGAAAAAACCCAGGTCCAGATCTGTTCTCTTACCATCTGATGGAAGGAAAGAGGAAAAGATAAATAAGCTTTTGCTTCCCAGCACTGCCTTGGATGGCAGCAGATTTGAACATCCCCTTCTTGCACAAAAGAAAACTTTGTCTGTTCCTAGGAGGGCTGGAACAGAATGTGTCTCCTGCCCCTGCTGGCTTGACTGCTGGAGCAGCTCCCCACTGCCTGCCTGCAGAGGCATCAAATGCACCAGGGCCAGCTTTGCGGCATGGCTGTGGCTCTGAGAAGGGCACCATTGTGGACTGGGACCAGAGGAATTGGCCTGGCTTGGAGGGGTCCAGAGTACAGGTTGCAGAGCCAGGGCTGGCCAGGCAGGGCAGGGGCAAGGGCAATTTGCTGACCAGCCCATCTTTTGCTGCAGTGCTGCTGCTGGTCTTGTTTCACTGCTGGGTTTGTTGCCCCCCTTGTGGCCCTGGTAGCACAGAGTGGCATTCCTGTTCCCAGTGAGAAGTATTTTCACATAGCAAGGTTTGTTGATAGCAGAGTCTGGACAAGGCCTTACAGAGGTCTTAAAAAAGGCTGGAGCTGTGCTGGCAAAAGATCTGCAGAGCAGAAAACCACCGAATTTCAAAGCAGCAAAGCAGGAGCATGGGCAGTGCATGAGACCTCAGAGGCCATGAGACAGCAAATGACACCAGTCGTCCATTCCCCAGCCTGGCTGCAGCTCCCTCTTCTGAGGCCAGGTCAAGCTGGAGCTGCTGCCCAGGAAAGCCTCCTCCTGCTGGCTCCTCGCACAAGAAGGGCTGTTTGGAAACAATGGGTAATAGAGGAAGTGTTTTCCCAGATAAGCCCAAATAAATACATGAATGAACTTCCTCTGCTCAGTATCACAGGGCAGTGAGGGTTCGCTGCATGGCCAGGCTGAATTTGTTGCTGTTTGCAAGAGGATGCGTTCTGAGGAAGGGGATAGTGGTACTCCTTGTGGGGGTGTCTGGGTGGCACTTTGGAGAAGAAGTCTGCTTGGAAAAAGTGCCGATGGTGATATCACCTCGCTGCCATGGTGCAAATTAAGAGCTATTAATTTTCCTACACTTGGTTGTGTAATTGCACTGCAGGGCCTTTTGAATGCCGCATTTAAATGAGTCTGCAACTGGAAATAATGAAGGTTAAAACCCTCTTACATTATGATTTTATGATCAAATTAGTTCCTTTGACCCGGAAAGCAGCTGGGGTAGCAATGAGCTCTGCATTAGGAGTAAGACTGTAGATTTGAGGTGGTGTTCAGAGCTAGCTTTAGAAAGGTACATCCATATAAAGTGACTGAATTTTGAAGTCAAAAAGGTCTGGCACACTGGGACAGAGGCTGAGCAGGAACCTGGTGTGAGAGGAAGAGCTGCAAACAGGGCAGGAAGCAAAGCAGCTCTGCTGAGAGTCACGGTATCAAAATTAGGTGACTCCACGAGGTGAAAGCCATTGGATACTGGGGGCGTGATGCATATCCCATCCTGCTTTTACTCAGCTTGAATGTCTGTTCATAACTAATACCAGGGAGGACTTTGGCTAATCCAAAGCAGCATTATTCTATTTTTACTCCTAATTTGTAGCTGTCAAGAGGGTTATTAAGACTTTCCCCTAGTTGTAGGGACTTGGGGACTCTACTTTTATCTTCTTAGGCTGTTGTTTCAAAGTTGCCTTTAGCTTCAGGACCTCAGCTAACTTCTGCCCTGTCCAGCCCACATCTGGCCCTGGACACACTGGCTGACCTCTGGGAGTTCAACTTGTCACTCCTCAGCCTGAAGAGTGACAGCGAGGAGCTGGTAAGAATTTTCTTTCTTTCAGTCCTGATTGGAATGCTGCAGACTGCTGTTAAAAGAGCTGTGGTGTCCCAACTTTGCCATGCCCCTTACCTCTCTGGCCAGGGAGAGTCCTTCCCTCTGGCATGGAGCACGTCCTGACATGGTGGATGCAGGAGGGTTTGAACTGCAAAGCACATAGCATCACTCTAATCTTCACCCTTCCAGGGTGGCTGAGAAGTGGGTGGGTGTAGGAAAACACAATCTGAAGCTTCCTGGCTGCTCTGGGCAGTGAAGCAGCACTGAGCAAGGCTGTGACAGCCTCAACATGATTGCCTGTTCCAACGGGGAGCAAGGCTCTGGGACATACTGCCAGCTTGTGTATCAGCATCCTTGAGGATGACATTCCACTGCATAATCCCAGCGCTCCAGGCTCTGTCACGTGCAGTGTGCCCCTCAGCTGCTCACGCATGGATGCCACCACCTGCACAGTCCCATTCGTTCTAAGATCCAGGTCTGAATGATTTTCAAGCTTTCCCCTGGCTCTGCTCCAGTGAACTTGCAGACTTTCTCAGCCTTCTTTTCTTTGCACTGTCTTGCCTGATCCTCCCTTGGCTCCTTGAGAGCCCTCTCCTCTGTGTCTGCAGCCATCTGCAGCCTCTCTGGGTCTCTGTGCTTCATCATCTCCCATCTGGAACTCATCTTGGTGTACTCACATCTTGCTGATGTTCAGCATCATCTGCGCTCCAGAAGGAGAGACTGTGCTCCCCCTGGGATCCTGCTTCCAAACCCAGCGGCGGGGTGTGTGTGTATCGTCTCTACCCAGCATGGATGCACATTTTCCCTCCAGTTGCAGTGTTTGCTTGATGATTAGGGAAATGCAGGATATAGTGAAGAGGGTGAAGACTTCACAGGAGCTCTAAATCCGCTCTGACCTTTCCTCCTTTCCCCTGGATTGTGTTGCCATTTACTCACAGAGCCCCCACATTCAGCTTGGTGGGTTTCCTAGACCAAAGTCTCCTGGGCTGAAAGCTGACACTGGGCAAGCCATGTAAGCTGAAGCCCTTGATTTGCTTTAGCTGATGGAACAGCTTTTCTCTGTCCTCCCTTCTATTAAACCTCCTGATGAGATTCTGGCATACCATGTGGCCAGGGGACAGCAGGGAGGATTACTGGTAGGACTCGCAGAGACACCGGCTCCTGTGGAGAGTGATTAGCGACTCAACACAACACTCCTGGCTCCTGAGAGCCTTCGGGAAGCTGATTAGGGCACGGCAGAAATTTATTCATGTCTGGGAGCTGGGGAGATCAGAGTGGCAGCAGTATCTGAGCGCATGGACAGGGGATGGGAGAAATTTTTCAGACCAGTTGTATCTGATGGGGGTCACTCCTAGCTCTGGGAGTTGTATTACACTGACACTGTGCTTGATGTAAAGAGCTGAAAATTCCCGTCCGAGCGTGGCCATAGCCATCAGGGCACAGTGGGAGCCGGAGAGGGCAGTACCGCCGGCGAGTTCTCTGCCCGGGCCTGGGGCGCTCCTCTGCCCACGCCGCACAAGCCCCTGGTGCCTCTCTCGGCAGCGCTTTGCCTTCAGGCTGAGATCTCACTGCCACCACCGAAACGCTGAGTGCTTAACAAGGGATTTTCCAGCTCTGTTGGGAAGAATGGAACAGCCCAGCTCTCTCCGATGAGGCGTTTCATCCTCCGCCGTCCGTCACGCAGTGGGGACCGCGACGCACGGCTGGGCTCGGGCTGGCAGGGCTGGGCTCGGCTTGAGGGGATCGCCTCGGCTCGGCTGGGTTCGGCTGGGCTCGGGCTCGAATGGGCTGGGTTCGGCTCGACTCGGCCTGGCTCGGCTGCGTTCGGCTAGTCTCGGCTCGGTTCGGCTGCGGGCGAAAGCGCTCGGACTGCGCCGCCTCGTT
>VXAD01010764.1:35733-50461 GCA_013399195.1 Dicrurus megarhynchus | reverse complement strand
CAGGAGCAGCAGCGGGACGGCGGCTCGCTCTTCCTGGTAAACAAGAGCGGCTTCCCCATGGACGGGCAGACCTGGGAGCGGATGTGGGGGCACGTGGAGCGGGTGCACCCCGACGGCGGTGCCGTGGCGGCGGCCATCCGGAGCGCCGCCCGCCTGGCTCGGGTAAGGCGAAGCCCCCGTGTGTCCCCTCGTGCAAGAGGAGCGGGTGACCCAGAGCCCGAGGTCCGCGGTCCGGCGGCTGCCGCGTTCTGTGCGGTTCGAGCGGCCGGGGAGGCTCCAAGGCTGGGTGGGAGGGTGTGACACCGCAGCCCCGAGGATGCTCTCGGGGCAGCGGGAGAAGGATGAGGCATCTGCTGTCCGAAAGCGCCCAGAACGGGGTACGGGGGCTGCGGGCTGCTTAGGGGCTGGAGTTGGTATTTTGGGGAACAAGTAGGAAGAAAATTACTCCTTTTAGCTTGGGGAGAAAAAAGCAGAAAACAAAAGTTAAAAGAAATCTTCGGGGACTGAGTGAAGCACTTCGTGCAATTTGAAGCAGCTTTTTGTTTTCCTTTTGGAACACAGGCATTTCCTAAAACACAGCCTTGGTCTTCAAATGTAACAAAGGATTTAAAACTCAGACAATTCGTTTCCAGTATGTGGAAAGATTCCAAATGCTTTTGTCTTGTACATTCCTCAGTACAAGCCCCAGACAGCTCTGCCTCACCCAAGTCTTTTTCCTCCAGCCAGCAAATAAAATGTTGATGTCTGCTGTTGTTCCAAGGCTTCTTGACACTGTGCTGCATTACTGATCGTAATGTCTTTAACACTCTCTGCATTGGCAGACTTTGAGCTTGATTCACTCCTCGCATCTAGCAGCATTTATCTGAGCTGACCGCTGAAGTCTGGCTTGATTCATACCCCTCTGCGTGCTGGGGTGAGATGGTCGGGCTGCTGTTGTCATGGTCCGGGCTGTCAGTGATACTGACATGAACCATATGCCTGTTCTTTATGTGGAGTAGAAAGGAAATTCTGTGCACAGGGAAGTTGAAAGCTTATTGCATAGGGCTGTATTGGGAAGGTGCTTGTCAAATAAGATGCAGGCTGAAAAGGCCTTTCATCTCTCTTCTGCAGTGTTTAGTCCACTGCAGGTCCGAAAGGGATGATCTCTCTCCACTCTCCTCTCCTTGTGCTGGAACCAGCCTTTGTTTGGATGGGGGAGCATATCCAGCTAAAGAATAATTGGGTTATGCTGAGTTTGTGGTTCCTTGGTGTGGTTCATCTTGTACTTACACAAGCACTTGAGGTGGAAATGAAGGGGCAGGGAGACGGCAGAACTTCTCATTTCAGCAGCCTGACCAGCTTATGCCGGTCTAGATGGACTGCAAACCTGTTTGGTGTTAAAAGATGGCAAAGCACATGCTAGACTTGACTTTCATCCTTCACTTCCCAGCTCCAGAGCATGTAACTTTTACTAGTGGCACCCGTGGTGACTGACAAAGCATCTGGTGGGAGACACGCCAGTGGCTCCGATGTGCTGACATGCACACTGTATTCCTGTGGGAATGTCCTGGAGAGCATTGCCCATGGCTTCTTCCTCAGTGCTACTGCACTGGGCTGACTCTCTGTAGCATGTGCTGAAGCTGGGCAGAAGAAAAACATGTTTTGAAATCTGCCTGGCCAAATCATTTGATGCTGATGATCAGTGGAGAGTGCTGTAGGATTTGTACTCCTCCAGCACGGCCCAGAAGCAAAATCCCTGTTACAGTGATTAATTTCTTCAAGGGCAGGAGAACCTGGTGCCCTCTGTGATTAAGTAGCTCTTGCTGGCTAAGTGTGGGACCTCTGGGGTCAGAGGGTGGTTTGAGGACTACCTGGCCCTTACTAGGGCCAAGACAGCTCAGGTGAGCAAATGAAGTTTAGGAGCAGGTTTTTTTGCCACAAAGTGGAGGTGGATTACTAAAGTTTTGATGGTAATTTCTGGGTCGGAGTAGGAATGTGAGGGGAGACTTGTTCATTAAATGGTGGTACAAATTTTCTTAATTGGCTTGTGCTGCTGGGTATGTGTCACCCTGCAAAAGACCAGGTACTGCTGTTTGGGAGTGATGAGGGAAACTTGTGCCTGTGAGAAGATGATTTGTAATCTGCTTGCATTGATAGTTGGTTCAGGCTGAGTGAGTGGCATGTGCAACTGCTCCATTTCTGCATCTGATCTGTTCTTAATCCCTAATGATGGGAGAGAGTTTTCATCCCCTCTCCAAGAAGCTCCACTTGATTGCTCTAATCATCTTGTTATTAGTCTCAGCAATCATACATGCAGGGTGGTAAGTAGCTTCTTACTGTGTCAGTGAGGTTGTCCTTACCAGAACAAATGCAAGCTGCGGAGGTGCAGGGCTGCATCTCTCTCGGGAGGCACAGTCCTCACAAAAAGCTGCCTAGTCTGCAAGAAGGGCAGTTTTGGAACCTGGGGGGTTCCCACCTCTGACTGTTGGCTTGAGCTCTGGGAATAGTGCAGGCTCACAGTTTGGAAGGGCTGTGCAATCCTTTACCTGTTCTGTGATCTTGGAGATACTTGGAAATCTTAACAAATTAAACCTCTCAGCAGCTTTAAGGACTCTTGCCTGTCAGCTTCATCCATGCTGAGTAACAGTGTGCTTGCAGGGGGAGCTAGTAGAAAATGACTTTCTGGCCATTAAGGGAGACAGTGGAATCGGGCAAAATGAGTTTCACGCAGGATGTCTGTGGTGACCTGAGACTACAGCGTTTCCAGCCATGGGATGAGTCTCCAGCTCTGCCACGTGGTCTTGCACTGCAGCAGCTCCACTGTCTCTGGAGCTGCTGTTCCTTGGAAAGACTGATATATAAGGTCAAGGCTTTTCATCTGACTTGTCTCTGAATTTCACTCGCTTTACAAATTCATGGTCTGTAGTGCTGTGTCTGCATTTCCTCTTGCCATCCATGACCTCCTGCTACAAACCCTTACCTGCTCCTTGCTGCTGTAGATGCATACCAGGAACTGCCTCCAGTTGCTGCATCCTCAATCACAACAATGCTGTGCTTTCCTTCAGTTGTGGTATCGTGCAGCCCTGGCTTCTGCTCTGTGCTGGGTGGGTGCCCAGGATCGATCCTCCTGCAGCTGGGGCAGGAATCAGGGAGGGAAAAATGTTTGGAATGTGTGTGGCTCCCCAGTGCCTGGCCTGGCTGGCAGCATGGTGTGTGTGCTGCCTGCCCTGCACTGGAGAGAAGAGAGCAGTGCTGGCCTGTGTGGGCTCAGGCTGATGGATACTTCACCCTCCTTGCCTGAGATCTGGAGGGGCTTGGGCCTCCTGGCTCAGCAGGCCTGCTGAGGTAACTGAAATATGTGCCAGCCAGTGGGAAAACCCTGGTTCTCTTTACCAGACTATGCTCTGGTGTCTGACACGATCATGCTCCTTGAATGATGATGTGATCACCCACCTTGGAGGTGGGGAGCATCTCACTTGGAGGTCTGAACCTGTCCCCTCTGGTGAGGGTGGCCACTGTGGGTTACAGGAAGGGCTGTGTCTGTTCACACTGGTGCTATCCCTGTGGGGTGCTGTAGTGGGTCCCACAGCTGGGTGAGGGCTGGGAAAAAGAGGAAATCCCCACCTCTGAAGCAGCCAGGCCCCTCTCTGGCTGGGACTCTCATTGTCTTGGTGTGTTGTGTAAGTGCAATGCATGCATCTTGAGCTTCTGTATCTTTGAAGCAAAGGATTGAGTATATTGGAGCAGAAATGGCCACCCCGGGGAAGGTGTGACAGCTCTGCCATAATTCCCTTTGTCAGCTCCTTGCTGCTTCTGAAACTTCAGCCTTATCTGGTGTGTTGAGTCCAGGTCTGCCTTTGTGCTGGAAGGCACAGGTGAATAATTCATCCAGACCAAAGGGGCTGGGCAAGAAAGGAACCTGTGGAACCAAAAAAATGCCTCTAATGAAGAGCTTAGGCATGAATATCATGATTAAGAAGTGCTAATGCGTCTTGCTCATAATTCCCACTGGTGAGAGGAGAAAGCCCTTGTGTGCAGGCATGCTGGCACCCGTGTAGCACTGGGATGGCGGGGGCGAGCTGGAAGCCTCGCCATCTGCTTGCCACTTACAGTATGTTTCTGTGTGCCAGTAGTGTAGGAGTCTCTGGTTTGGTTCTTTTTCCCCCCTTCTCCGAGATGTATTTACTATTTGACTGTAGTAACTCACTGCGTGTGGTAAATGCTGGGTTTTGGTCGCCTTGGGATTACCGGTGCTCGCTCTCTGAAGGCAAACACACAATCTTAACAAAGGTGAGAACTGGAGAGGAAATACCATGCCACCTTGAACTTGCTGTTCTTACCTGTAATTGCTGACTTGAAGTGTATTAAGGACAGTGATATGTCACTTTTTGAGCTTTAAACTATCGTTACAACTATGTGGGCCCACAGATGCTTTTCTTTGCACCTTGTCACAGCTGCCTAAATTGCTGGTTCCTGAATTTGAATCCGCATTGATATTCAAATAAACTGCTTCCTCCACTGTGTTTGTGAGAATTGTGCTAACTTCTTTTTAGCCATGCTGCCCACTTTAATATCTGCTGACCCCATGTTTTGCAGTCTCACCCCTAAAATAAGTGGACTTGGGACAAGGCTGTGCCCCTTTCCTGCATGGCTGTAGGCTCAGGAGCCAAATAGCTGTGGGGATTAAACATGGATTGAGGGCCCGCCTTCTTAAAATGCTTAGGCACAAGCAGATGTCTTATGAGATTTTGGAAAAATCCCATTATGTTGCCAGTCTATATCTTAAAGTGTCTTAATGTCGTTAAATATTTGGGTCCCAGGTGGTCTTCTACGTACCATGCTCTCCCTCCCTGGTAAGCATGCTGCAGACACATGGCAGATGGGAAATTATGCAGCCTGGGATCCTTGTCTCCTTTTATCTTTCTCTTGTGCTAAAGGAGGCCAAAAATTAGACTTGAAATGGCTTCCTGGGGGAGGGAGAACAGCAGAGTCAGTGCTGGGACTCTGCTCATCCAAACTGCTCTGTGCTGGGGGGGAAAATGGGAAGCACAGGCTTTCTGTGCTGGACTGTCTGCCCGCATAGGGTGGTGTTTGAGGGATGCTGGCAGCTCTGAGGGTCAGCCTGCCATGGCCTCTCTGTGCAGGGACAGGGGTCTGCTGCTGGGGCAGCCCCTGTGGTCAGCAGGATGACTGTGCCTGCTGCTTGAGTTCATGTGGGGTTTAGGCCATCTGTGCTGCCACACTGTATTGCACTAAGCACATGCCGCTGCTCGAGTAAATCACTTATCTGCTCTGCGGGGGGCAGTGGCTGTCTAACCTCTTTATCTTTTTTCTTGTGTCCAGCCCTCGGTGCCGCCAGTGCCAAACTACAAGCTCTCCATGTCAATCCCAGAATGGCTCCAGGCAATACAGACCTACATGAAGATGCTGCAGTATCCTTCTCGAGCGTGTGGTCTCCAGAAAGAAGGCTGACTTGTGCCTGGTGTGAATTAACAGAACTTTACTGAAGCTTTAGCTGGTTGCAAGGGCTTGGGATCGTTTGGGGGTAAAAGGACGCCTCCAGGGATTTGTGATAGCACCAGCAGCACTGAGCTTGTCATAGCAATCCTCTGGGAGATGTAATTAACTTTAAATGATACTGAAAAAATTAACTGAAGTGATGGTGGGAAGAGAAGTGCTTATTTTGAAGTTGATTTATGAGGATATTATGATCAGACTGTGATGCCTGGAGAAATAATATGGCATCTTGTCATAAAGTGACTAAGAGAGAGACAGTGTTGTGGCAAACCCTTTCTCCCTCTGCCTTGGCAGCCCCTGTGGGCTCCCTGAGGATTGCCTGTGTGCTCGGCTTGCAGGAAGTGCTTGTCATTGGGGTGAGGGGCACAAGCAACCGTCCTGACCCCAAGGTGGGCAGGCTTGCCTGTGACACAGGAGCTGACCAAAGGGATCTCCCTTCTAGACGTTCCACCTTGCCTGGGGGATTCATCAGGGATCTACACATCTGGCTGGCCTCTCTGTCCCTGCCCCATGCCCAACTCCTGACTGTTTCCATTGCTGACAGATAATTTCAGAGAAGGTTGCTGGCCCATATGCTGCTCTTCTGTTTCCCTTTTTCCCTGAACTCTGCCTCTGTGTGTACATGTGTGGGGGGAAGCTGTGGGGATGAGGAATGAGTGTAAAGTCCTGGTAAGGATTAAGAAAGGGTATGGGTGGCAGCTGGAAGAACATCCAGAAATAGCAGGCGCGGTTAGCTTGGTGGGGAGTCGTGGTCGGGATCAAGGCGTCAGCTGGGCCTGGAGCTGCAGCAGCTGCTGTGGGGAGGGAGGCTGGGGCCTGCCTGCTCTGCAGGGGGATGGAGCATTTCTCTTCTTTATGTCAGCCACTCGGCCAAGAGGCTTATTGCTCGCTGGGATTGTGCCAGAGAGGATACCAAGTCATACAGAGCTCCAAAAATTACATTATCCCCCACCTCACCCCGCAGTGGTTTTGAAATCCTGTATTCTGCTGTGTAGCAGGAGCAGGCCTTAGGCACAGGGTTTGGATCTGTGTTCAGAAAAGCTTCAAAGTGGGCTGGGGAGCAACATCTGGGCTTCCTTTGAGGGCTCAAAGAGGATGTATGCTTTGTTCAGAGCACCCTGAAAGGGCCTCATCAATTAGGTTTTGAAGGCAGGAGGGAAGTAAAGCCCTGTTTGTGGAGAGCTCTGAACTCTAATTGAAGTCAGTTCAGAGCATCCTGTTGAGAGCTGGAGTTTTTATTTAGGCTATGGTTATACATCCAGCAGCTGTGCTATTTATGCCTTGCAAGCAGCTCTTTGCTTCCATGGGGTCACCTGCCTCTGCCCTGGTATCTGCCTTGGTATCTCCAGCTTTACTGGCATGAACATTCTAATGGGAATAGAATTTGGGAACTAGGTTAGAAAAGAGATTCAACTGGAAAAGTAACCTAGCAAAAGTAAGGGCAGTGTGTTTTTTTTTACAAAACTTTGTTGAGTTTTTTGTTTTGTTTTTGTTTTTACTGAATGGATTGGTTTCCTGGTCTGATTTATTGCATTGCTGCTTGAACAGCAATGCTCAAGGAGCAGGGAAGAGGCTGCTTTTGGTGATGCTGCTGTGTGGCAGCCTGTGCTTCTAGGTAAGTGGTGCTGAGATTTGGTTGACTGTCTGCTGGCATAATTTGTGATGAACTTTTTTGCTGTCCTCATAGTGTTAACTAATGACCTTGATTTGCACGTAGCTGGTTGTTTTCATTTCGAGAACATTGTATTTTTTAGAGAATGATTAATATTTCCTAAGTGTAAATGGATGCACCTGCAATGGTTTTGGTTTACAGGTCATAGGTGAGCCATGTGGCTGATGGAGTTAAAAGACTTCTAAAGGAAATAAGTTTTTTCAGACCATGGATTATGTTGATTGGTTTGGGTAGGCTATGAAAGTTTTCTCTTGTCCAGGTGGGAGGCTTTTCTTCAAACTTGCACCGTAGTACTGAGTGGGACCTAGTGGAAAAGAGAATTTATAACCTTCAAATGCCGAATTTGAGTGTCATTTTAGATGGACAACCTTAATACCTGACTCGGCACCTAGTGCTGTTAATAGATCATAGAAAAAGACAAGTGAAAAGTTTTGCTTTATTTCACATGCCAGTGTTTCATATCTGAGGGTCAATGGCCTTTACTGCCTGTTTTGTGTTTCAACAGGAACTCAAAACTGAAATTCACCTTTTGAGCAGTGTTACTTTATTGTTTGACTGTTCAAGTTACTTTTCTTTAACAGATGAAATACAGATACAATCACACAGGAACACAGTTCTTCGAGATCAGAAAAACCAGACCTCTAAGTGGGTAAGTGTCACTGGAACTGGTCTAGTGCCCTTGTCCCTGATCACCTGGCCTTTAAGCACTGCAGCACCATGGCATGGGAGGGCTGTCTGCTCTGTGCCACAGCTTCTCTGGGAGGGCCAAAGCTGCCTGTGTTGCTGCCTTTGCGAGGAGTGTCCCAGCTTGCTGCCGGGTGGCAAATGGACCATCGAGAGCCAACAAGTGGAAGGGCTGTTCTTGCGCAGCAGCTGCGTGGGAACTGCTTGGCTGCAGGCCAGAGTTGCATGCACAGGGGTGGGAAAACTCTCTGCTTATTGGTGCTGGGCTGGGCTGTTTTTCTGAAAACTGATTAAGTCCTGATACTCTGGTTGTGCTGTAATGCCCTTTGCAGGTGGTAGGAAGGGATTAGCTGTGCAAAATGCAGCAGGAATTTTGACATCCTGGGCACAGTCGTTTTCCCTGGAGGCTCACAATGGTCTGTTTAAGTCGTGTCCGTGCTTCTCCCTTGCTGCTCATCTTGCTGCTCCTTCCATGTGGTGGACTTGTGCTGGTTGGTGATGAGTTGTGCAGTGCAAGTATGAACATGTGCCCAGGGAGCCTGGCAGCAGAGAACTGGGGTCTCTTGCATGTTAGAACTGCATCATACTTAGGACAGCTCTTTAACAGAACCCAATAAATTAGCAGGTCAGGGCAGGAAGGGTGTTGACAACATTATGCTTTTATTTTAGGGTGGAATTTAGATAAGCAGAATGTAATTACTCCCATAGACTAGTCTGTCTCTAGCTCTTCCCAGCTCTCTGTCATTAATCTAATGGTCCCTCACTCTAAAATTCCAGTTCCATCTCAGCTTTGTGCTTCAGGTTTTCATCTTGCTGACAGCAATCTTTCTCACCTCCTTTATCTAATGTTCACTGCTCTGGTGGAACTAGTTTAAAACAAATCTTGTGCCTTGAATGATAGATGGGTTTACAGAAGCTTAAACCAATTTTCAAGCTGCTCACTCATTTTCAAATTTGTCCCATTACTTTTTTCAAAGGAAGTGAAGGATGAAAATGAATTATGCTCAGCACTTACCACTTAAAAGGTCGTCGTCTTCCTGAGCTGAATAAAAGCCTGCCTTATGAGGATGGTGCTCTTTCCTAGAAGGGAACAGATACAGTGCTCGCAGCTGGAGATGTGCCTGTGGCTTTGAATCCTCTCCCAAGTGGAGCCATTTCCTCTGTTTATCTGCCTTAGAGGTTGCTTGGGAATGAGTGTCTGACTCCTCTCCTTGTCTTGTTGCTGCTAGGAACTTCTTCGAATGGGGTGGCAGCAGGACTTCTGTTAAGGAGTTAAGGATGGTGCTCCTGGAAATGCTCCAACCCCTCAGGGGCTGCCAGCTTTCCAGGCACAGTTGCCTGAACATGATGTGTGCTGGACTGGAACAGTGTAAAGTCTTGAGACCTGTGCTGCTTTGCTCCTGGATTGGGTAGATGGGAGTGCTGGGAAGAGTGGAGCTGTCAGGAGCACGTGTTGCTGCCCAGATCCTGTTGCACTGCTGTAGGGCTCCAACACTTGTCTGGTCTTGGTTTCTCCAGTTTTGAGGAGGAGAATGCATGCAAGGCTGTCTGAAGTTCCTGTCATTTTTATGAAACCAAAATTCCAGTTGTTTTTATGAAACTTAATCATTTCTGGTTTAGAATTCAGATCTTTTAAAATTCACCTGGCCAAGTCAGGAGGATGGGACCAGACTATTTTCAGTGGTGCCCAGTGACAGGACAAGGGGCAATGGACAGAAACTGAAACTGGAAGTTCCATCTAACTGTGAGGAAAAAAATTTTTACTTTAAGGGTGACAGGCTGCCCAGAGAGGCTATGGAGTCTCCTCTGGAGATTCTCAAAACCTACCTGTGCAACCTGCTCTAAATGAACCTGCTTTAGCAGGAGGGTTGGACAGATGATCTCCAGAGGTCCCTTCCATCCGCAGCTTCTGTGATTCTGTGTGAATACTGGTTGATTGCTCTGTAATTTTGAGGTGTGCATGAAAGCTTTCCTTTCCTTCATTGGTGTGCAGGCCAGTTTTCATCAAAGCCGAGAAATCGCCTACACCCCAATTTTTTTTCTTTCTGGGAGGTGTGTTCCACTTTGCAAGAAATCTGCTCCCAGTATGGCAGCGACAGGCGTCTTGTGCTGAGGTGACAGGAGCTGCTCTGAGCAATTTCTGTGGTGTGAAAGGCCTTGCTTGCTGCAACACAAAGTTTGCATTTTCAAGTTGATCGGGCAAGATGCTGAAAAGCCTCCAGTTGCCACTGGCTCTTGAAAAATGAGGCTGTTCCCAGAGCTTTATTGATGCTAAACATATTGCTGATTTCATAATGTGAGGGCTCAAAGCTAATGAAAGTATTATGAGATCTTTGGCAGCCTCTCTTCAAGACAGCAGTGGCTGGACACAAAGAAGCTGAGTACTGGATTGAAATTGAATATTCATAAATTCATGTGAAAGTATCCTAAAGCAGCTGGGGCATATTAATGAGTTTTTCTATTATGGAGGGAGGACTAGATATTGTAGAGATTTACTGCCAGCATCAGTGTGATGTATGAGAAAATAAAAATGCATTGCTGAGCGTAGGAGGAAGAGCATAAATTATCTACAGGAACTCATATAGTCTTGCTATAACTCAGTATTTACAAACTCTTTAAGAAAAAGTCACTCTTATTATCAGCTTAACTTCAGCTTAACTTTTAGAGTGTCAGACACCACGTGGATTTGTCTAGACTGCAGATAGCACTTTTGGAAATGTTATATTTCTGTTGGCGTAGCTGTGTGAGTCAGGGTGGCAGAGCTGTGAACCTGTAAACTTTGTGTGCTGTTCTTGTTGTACAGGCAAACTGTGTCTGAAAATGTGTCTGGGTCTCACCTCTCCTGAGCTCGCTGTATTTGCACAAAATCCAAATTTACAGGTGTAGCTACATCTACCATAGGAGTGCTTTGCTAATACAGGTATCCTAACCTGGGGCAGTGCCCTTCACTGGCTTCATGATGTACCTCTTTGTGCTAAGTAGGTCAAGGGCACCCCGTGAAGTTCAGCTCTGCTGATCCATGTGTGCATGCATGGGATATGAATGTTTCAGACACCAGTAGGACTGGTTTTCCTTTTCCCATGCAGGATTATTATACTATATTACGACTTTTGTTGGTACTACCAGTCTGATAAAAAATAGTAGTTTTGACTGACATAGCCACTCTTTTTAAAACTTCCAAGCTTTGATCATGTAAGAGCTTTAGGAAAAAAGTGCCTGTAAATCTAGTAATATCTGTAACTGTGAATTCAATGTCAACAAGCTGTTACTACTGGGTTTACAAGGAGAGATAAGCCCTCTGGAAGCTTCTGTTGTAGGATGCAGGCGTGAAGCACAATGAGAAACAAATCTCTTTGTCCTGCACAGAGTATCTGGTGAGGTGCAGTATTGTACTGTTCCCTCCAGTTACGTGCCAGCTGAACAGGGGGACCTACAACTGAAGCAGAAGCTGATGTTTGGGTAGGTTCTGTAGTCTTTGAGAAATCAGAGCCCAGAAGCTGCTCTGTGAGGAGTGAGAGACGTTCGGTGGCTGCGGATATAAAAATGTGTAATCGATTGCAGTAAAGGAGCGCGATAGGAGCTGTCACGTGGCAACGATGCAACCAAATAACAGGGAAGGGGAGACAGGAAATAATGCTGTTTCCACATACCATGTTATTAAGGAACACTGATGGGGCTGTAAAGAAAAATGGGCTCATACCATTTCCAGATAATAGACTGCAGAAGGCATTTGAACATCTGCTTCTCTCTCACACAAAGGGGGAATGTTACAGATACGGTGTGGTGTTCAGCATGTGGTGGAAATGCTTTTGCTGTTGAAACACTGTTTTTGAGAAGTTTCACAAGATCTGCTTTGCTGTTTTATCTCCTTTTGCTCTTGTTGGTGCCTTTCACTTCTCTCTTGGCTTCATTATCATGAATGAAACTGTCAGGAGCCTTAGAAAAACTTAGGAGAGGGAGATTTTATGGACCTCATGCAAAGTACATGTGCCCATGCAAGGAGAATTTTATGGAAAAATGTGCTGGAGGATCTCACTAATAAAAAATTTGTTCAGTCTTGTAGGAGTCTTTCTGGTGAAGGTAATGGGGAACCTCTCCTAAGCATGGTCACCTCTGAAGGGACTCAGTGTGATCGGTGCCAGCTGGTGAGATCATCCAGTTCTGGGCATGCTGAAAGGTTTTAAGATTTTTCTAACCTGTATATGAAATTGGGTGCCCAAGTGAAAAATCTGGGAGCAAAACGAATTCATGGTTCCCATGAGCTGTCTTTAGACACTGCCATTTTAAACAGAAAGCATCCTTAAGAGGCAAAGTCAACTCCTTTCAGGGCCTCTCTTACTGCAGAAAGCAAGGGAGATAGTCCTGAATTTCAGAAAACACTGAAAGAAATTTGAATCAATTAACAAGGAAATATCACTATCTGCCAAGGACTAGATCTTGAGGAAGGAACAAGCATCCTGTTCCTGTTGGCTACATTTGTTAGAGGCAGAAATGTTCACTGTGGTCTGCAACAGAGATCTGCCTGGCAGACGTCAGATGGTGGTGTAAATGCCACAAAGGGAAGCTGCAAGGTGCTTGTCTTTGTAGCAGTCTCCCCTAAGTTCCTGGAAGAGATGGGCTGGCCCCCGTGCTCACTGGAGTGTGGGGAGAGGGTGACTCTGGGCTAATTCCCAGCTGTCTGATGTAGGACTGTAAAGAATAGCTATATATGTGAAATCTTTTCAGGTAACTGTCAAGATTTAAGGAAAATCCCAGAAGCAAACCGTGCTAAGGCAGGGAATTGAAATGCTTGATGCTATTTTTTAATTCTTTTCTGCCTTCCTTGAATCTCCTTTCACAAGTTTAACCGTGCAGACTTTCTGGTCATTATTAACATCTGAGACAGTGTGATAAGAATTTAGGAGAGAGAGAAAAGAGGGAAAGGACAAATCAAAGAGTACCTGTAAGGAGTTGTTTTCAAATGAGCTGAATGGTCTGTCATTTGCCATAGGTCATTTGCCAGGGATCCCTTAGAGAACTGACAAGCAGCCTCCAACCATTAATATTTGTGTTAGGGAGCGTGGGGAGGGTGGGTCCTGGGGAAAGCAAAGATAGCAGCCTTTAAAAAGAATAAGGGAAAAGATAAGTCTAGGAACTTTGTCTGCAGTTCAAGGGAAGGGAAAGGCAACGTTAATATTGTTGGGCATGGTTTGTTTCTGAGAATTTCCTTCTATGAGGGTGTAAGAGCTTTTGTCAGCCAGGGAGAAGATGTGGATGTAATAACTCCTTGTTTTAGTGTGGCGTTTGATAAGGCCACGTCTTACCTCAGCAGATAAGGCAGGGACCTTGGGTCTAAATAAAACTATTTAATGTAAGGGCCCAACTTGGTGAAAAGCAGCACGTAGAAAGTGTCACTTTACCAATCTTGCCTAGCAGAGATTGAGTTGTAGTGTGCAGTGTCTATCCCAGCTCAGTTTTTCCTTAATGGTACGGGTAAGACTCATTGTTTGCTGATGGATGGTTTGCAGTCCGGGCTGGACAAGGTGACAAGGCTTTGAAAATTGAAATTGGGATATTCAGAGTGATCTCTCAGGCCGGAACAAACAGGAGATAATTTAGTGAGGGCAAATGCAGAGGAGGGTTTGGGAATAGCCAGCTGTGGAGAACAAAAGGCTAGTTTTGCAAAGAAGAGCTGAGCTTAAAAAAATAAAAGAAACCAAACAAAATTCACCAAAAAAAGCACAACCAAAAAATCCCCACCCTTAACAAAAAAAACCCTCCCAACCAACCCACAAAAAAACCCCACCAAAAAACCACCAGAACCCGATTCAGTGTGGGCCAACAGGAAAAAGCCAACAGCACGCTGGCTTGGTTGCAAATACACACTGAAAGGTGGATTCAGAAGGAAATTGGTCTGTTTGTACTGTTGTGGGCTTAGCTGAAGGACTGTGAGAAGTGAGTTGGTTGAAGGGATTCCAAAACTGGAAGAAACAAACATTGTCCTAAAATCATAACCTTAGGGAGAAGCTTTCAAGGGGGAGTGAGGGAAGAATGAAATAAAAATTGGTGTCTGCTTTCTCATGTTCACAGAGGGGAGGGTAGATTACAGTCTTTTGCATATACAAATGTCTGTAGCAAGAGGAGAGATTATAAATGGTCTCCATGCCCACTGTGGAGAGCAGAAATAGCTCCTGATAGAATTTGCAAAAAGGGAAGGATTTAGTTTAAACATTAGGGGACCTTCTTAGATGCAAGGTTAAGTATAGGATAGATTAGCTGGTGGGTTCCTGGGCTTTTGAGAAGCCAGTTGAAAGCAGACTGAAAAATAATCTGTGAGGAGTGATTTAGATTTGGCTTGTGCTACCCTGGGCAGAGCAGTGGCTTGGGGATTCTCCAGAGGCTCTGCTTCCAATACAAACACAGGGTTTAAGGCCATGCTTCGACTCAAGCTGGTTAAAAGTGGAAGAACTCTCCGTGGCTCTTGAACTGGGTCATGCACATAAACCCTGCGGTCCGTGCTGTGAATGCAGAGAGAAAGCAAACTGCAGAGTATTCCCTGGGATTCCAGGATGGATGTGTGTGAGGGCACAGCCTGCCCCGGGGGTGCAGGTGGACACTGGTGGTGCCTCCTGAGCGGTGCTCCCCTCGCGCAGACCCTCGTCCCTGTCCTGCTCCAGAGGTGTCTCTGAGCTGCCAGGTCCCGCTGCAGCTCCTGGATCCAGGTGCAGGTTGCTGTGTGTGCCTGAGGAGATGCTGGCCCTGCCCCTGCCCCTCAGACCGTGTTAACCAGGCATAGGTCACAGTAAATGGCTTGAAGATAAATAACTTTACAACTCCACATTTTTCCTCATGATGCACATTTATAATCAGCTGTCTTTCTCTTTTTGGTGTTTTTTT
>VXAD01010764.1:0-35705 GCA_013399195.1 Dicrurus megarhynchus | reverse complement strand
TTTTTTTTTTTTTTTGTAACTCCCATGTATTTAGAAGATAGGAAATTCAATGGGTTATCTTGTTTATGGTTACCTCCCACGCCTCATCTGCACGTAACACTTCTGAGACAGAGATGGGGCTTTGCAGTGGCCACTGTGGTGACCAGCACTGGGGAGCCTCTGTGGGGGATGAAGGAGCCCCATTGTGTGCCCTGGCTGGGGCTGCTCTGTGCTTCCAGCAGTTCTGTGGGGCTCTGTGGCTGATTGTGAGTGTGGAGGAGGCAGGCAAAGTCTAATTAGTCTTCTGTACTGCAGGCAGAGTGTAAGGGGTGGTTGTTTACAAATGAAAAGATAATTTCTAACTTGGATAAATGAGGCATGGAATGGCTGTGACAGGCTGTAATAGCAGTGGAAGCTCTGTTGTCACTTGCACTCAACACAAGGTTTAAAATGCATGAGGTGGGTGAATCAGCAAGTGGGGGAAACAGACTCTGATGGTTTCAGATGCATATTTTCATAATCTTCTCTAATACAAATATTTTTGTCATTTAATGCTGTGTTTCCTTACAGTAGGGATCTGTTTACAAAGCTCTTCCCGGGGAAAGGATACGGATAGAGAAGACTGCAAAACAGAAGTTATCCTTTGGCTTAGTTTCCAGCTGTGCCTTTTTTAGGAGGCAGTTTTTTGGTGTATCATGGGATGTGCCTTTTCTGGCCTTTTTTAGGCTCCTTCCAGTTTTTTTTTTTTTTTTTTTCAAACTGTCCAGGATTTCAGGATCTGTTTGTGGAAGGGGATAGGTTACCTACTAGGTTAATAGTGCAGTGTCAGTCTGGCACAATGGCTTTCTCAGCTGACCTGAGGTTGCTTGTTGCTTGTCACAGTGTTGTGTCCCTGTCAAATAATTGTACTCCAGAGAGTCTGGAATGTAACTAAACTCTGGGGACATGCAGAAGCCTTGGCATGCAGGAAATTGTGGAATTTGCCACTTTCCCTGTCCACAGGAGATGTGAAGCAGCAGCAAGACAGTAACTCAGCTTGCAGTGGTGTGAAGTGTCTGTGTTGGTAGAGCTTTCTGCAGAGCAGGCTTTGATAAAAAGGCAATAAATTGTGGTCTGCAGCCATAGCTATGGGATTATGGAGGCATTTGTAGCTTTCAGGGGGCTGTGTAGCCATCCTCTCCTGGTTCGTTTTTGGTTTGGTTTTTTTTCTCTCTAGAGGAGAGCCAGGGTTGTTTTGAAAATAAGCTAAAGTCCTGCTCTGGGATTTCCATGACTGCCAGCTTGTGCAGTTCAGCGGGGCTTTGTGTTACAGTCTGAAGTGGTGCTCATGGAGTTGCTGCGAGAGGCAGAGAGAACTGCATTCCTCCCCTCTACCCCAGGAGGCTGGAAGGCACTGGGATGCCAGATACTTTTTTTTTTTTCTCTCTTCCTTTTTTTTTTCCCTCAGTCATTCTCCAGAAGTCAAGAGGACTCTGACAAGTTACTGAAGGGGAGAATCAAGTTCACCAGCTCTTGCTGAGATAAGAACTGGAGGTGCCTGGCTCTTGCTCTATGAGAGGATTTTTTGATTGCTCTAGCTGGAAGGACTGAAAACTGTTTTGTTTCTGTTCTAGGTTAATGGAGACAGCAAAAGAAATGACCAGGGAGTCCTTACCTATCAAATGCCTTGAAGCAGTTATCCTGGGGATGTATCCTTTTACATGCCTGTGACTTTTTGCACTGCAGCTCTGTTTAATACACTGCCCCTCCTGGATGGTGTTTGAGAGGGTCGCAGCCAAAGGTGAGTGCCAGCAGCTTGGGGGGCTGCCCTGGTGTTGATCGCTAAAGTTGCTGAATTGCCTGGGTTTATAGGTAGGAGTTGGGATGCCGTGTGCCCAGGTCACAAGTGTTGTGATTTGGCCATGCAGACTTTGCCTCCTGCCCTGGTAATCTGCATCATGTCAGGATCTGACCCAAAGTGCCCAGATAAGTACCTGTCTACACAATCCTTGTTTTCTTTGTTAGCATTTCTCTGTTGGTTGTTGTTGGAGCTTGGTAACACCCGAGGAGCACGGACTCTCTTCTGTGTTTGTCTGATGTTTACGTGGCCAAGTCATGTTAGCTTTTGTCTCCCAACCCACAGCTGTGCTTTGTGCAGAAACATGTGTATTATAGTTAAATATTTGAGCTTCCCCTTAACATAATGCCTGCTTCCTACTCAGTCTTCAGTCAGTTAGACACTGACTTGCTTCTCCGCCCTCTTGTGCTGTCACTGATAGATCAACCTGCACCATCCTAAAACGCTGGAGGAGGGCAAGGCAGGGCTGCAGGTTGCCAGACACATCTCGTCAGAAATGATCAAGTTTCATTTAAAACAAATGCCAACCCAAAATAAGCCCCGGAGCAAACCATCTCCTGGGATGTCTCTGTGGCGTTTTGCTGGCTGCTGCTGCCCCCTCCCGTGGGAGAAGGAGCCGGCAGAGCCTGGCAGGTGGTGCCTGTGAGAAGGGATGGCTGCTGGGGGCTGGGAAGGGGATGTGGGCTGAGCAACGTGCGCCAGGGATAGGCCTCGGATTTGAGTCTGAGAGGTGGCTCTGGCTGACAGGGCTTCCCCTGGGAATGCTGACAGGCTCTGCATGCAGCTGGAGGGATCAGGGTCCTGGGGGCTTGATGTCAACAAGAGACTCAAAGCCCCTTCAAAGCCCTTCCAGAAGGAGAAATCATAGAATATCCTGAGTTGGAAGGAACCCCCAAGAACCATTGAAGTTCAGGCGCTGTGTTGTCCACATGCTCCTTGAACTCTGTCAGTTTGGTGCTGTGATCACTTTCCTGGGCAGCCTGCTCCAGTGCCCAGCCACCCTCTGGGTGAAGAAACCTTTCCTAATATCCAACCTAAATGTCCTCTGACACAGCTTCAGGTCATTCCCTCCGGTCCTGTCACTGGGCAGCACAGAGAGAGATCAGTGCCTGCCCCTTCTTCCCTTACGTGGGAATTGTAACTGCAGGGAGGTCTCCCCTCAGTCTCCTTCAGGCTGAACAAGCCAAGTGGCCTCAGCCACTCCTTGTGAGGCTTCCCCTCAAGGACCATCTTCACTGCCCTCTTTTGGATGCTGTCTAATAGGTTTATATCCTTTTTATATTGTGGCACCCAGACCTGCCCCCAGCACTCGAGGTGAGGCCGCCCCAGTGCAGAGCAGAGCGGGACAATCCCCTCCCTTGCCCGGCTGGCCATGCCGTGCCTGATGCACCCAGGACAGGGTTGGCCCTTCTGGCTGCCAGGGCACTGCTGACTTATATTCCCTTTCTGTGGTGCTGCTCTCCAGCCTCTCATTCCCCAGTCTATCCGCACAACTGGGTGTGCCCTGTCCCAGGTGCAGATTCTGGCACTTGCCTTTGTTAAACTTCATAGGTTGGTGATTGCCCAACTTTCTGATTTGTCAAGGTCTGTCCTCTCTGCCCTTCAGGGAGTCAGCAGCTCCTCCCAATTCTGTGTCATCAGCAAACTTACCAAGCATACCTTTGAGTCTCGCACCCAAGTAATTTGTGAAGGTGTTGAACTGGCCTTGAAATGGAGCCCTGTGGAACCCCACTGCCGAGTGGTTGCCAGCCTGATGTAACCCCATTTGCTGTAACCCTTTGTGTCTGACCCGTGAGCCTGTTGCTCACCCATTGTGTTGTGTATTTCTCTAGATGTATGCTGGATATTTTGTCCAGGAGAATACTGTGAGTAACAGTATTGAAAGCTTTCCCAAAGTCCAAAAGTTTACATTAACTGGTTTCCCTTGAAAGTGGATCTGTTATGCTTGCCCTTGTGTCAGGGTTGTGTCCCAAACTGTTTGGGGATGAAAGGGATGCAGGGAATAATCTCCAGGTGGAGTTGATGATGCTCTGCAGTGTCAGTGTGGCTTGCAGTGCTGTATTTCTAGCAGAGAATTGATTATTCCACATATCACAGGAGCAAAGGGTGATTAGGGGCCTACAGAAAACCATGATAACCTAAAAGTGTTGTTGCTGGTTTTTCTGCTTGCCTCAAACCTGACTTGTGGGTTCAGTTTGATGGTTTTGGGTTTTATTTTGAGGAGTGATGGAAGCAAAATATTTGAAAACTATATTTTATACTATTTGTTGTAATTTGAAGTTTCTTCAGGGTTAATATATGTATGAATTTTTCTGTCTCTAGATGCTAATTAAAAAACCTCAAACTTATGGCAAGCTTTTTTTTTTTGTAATCGAGAAGGTTTAGTCAGGGGAGAGCATGGGACAGGCTTGTCTTTCTAGGACTTCTGCTTCCTGTGTTGGAAGTCTGTGTGAGAGCAGGGACTGTCTGCTGGCTGGTGGTCCAGTAACAGATGCATTAAAGTTTAGAAGATTCCTGCAATACAAACCCCAGGTATTTTGCTTGAGGTGTGGGTACACAGAGAGTGTAGCAGTGGTGAGTGGATGGGCCTCCTGAATTTGTGTGTCTGGGAAGTGGCTGGTACGGAGCCTGTGCCCCTATGGAACCTCGTAGTGCCGTGATGCACATGCAGCTTGAGGGGTTTTGGGAGGCATCTTTGTCATGGCACGTGGGGAAGTTTGCTGGTTTTTGTCAGCCATGAGATTGTGATCTTCAGCATTGCCCTCTGGATGCAGACATGGTGAGGCCAGCGGCGTTCCTAGGTCCGGTGTTTTCCAGAGAAGATGTGCTTACCCTCTCCTGAGTGTCCAGCCAGTGCCTTCACACAGGCCTGAGCCCTCCTGTGTGTGTGTTAACCTCTGGTTCCATGCCATGTCTCTGGAAATGAGGTACTGCTGGTAATTTGTGTGCTGGCAGGCCTTGAGTGTTGCTTGGATACTGGAAAAGCACAGCCTGCTGCAGCGGACCCTCGGCGTGAGCCCTCCTTCAAAGGCCGGCTCGCGCAGAGTGGCTTAGCGAGATGTCGCTTTAATTGAGCTGCTCGCTGGCTCGTGCAATTGCCTTTTACTGTGTGACTTCTTATAAAATGCTTCTATAATCCCTCTTGGTGCAGAATTAAGTTTTGCATAATTGCCTATGCACTTGATCTTGGAGCGTTTTTATAGGGCAGTGAGGTACTGAGCTGCCCTGTCTGCACACACCAAGGAAGCAGCTGCTCTGAGATGACTGAAAGCTCAAACAGATCTTCCAATATTATTTTGCAGCAGTCTGCGCAGCTCTTTTTCTCTGTGCAGCTGTCTGAACTGGCTTCATATCTCTCTGCTTACATGATCTGCTTGTCAGTGCCGAACCAGAAGCATTCCTCCTGCTGTCTTCCCCAGGGCATTTCTCAGTTCAGTTGTAAATCAGCTGAGTAATGGTGCGTTCAGCCCACTCTTTCTGAGCAAAGATCCAATTGATTTGAGCTCATGAAAGGGAATAGTAAACCAGAAAGTGCCAAGGGAATTTTATCTGTGCTACGTTCACTTTATTAAAACGTGGAGAGCGCAATATCAGAAGGGGAGAGGGAAGCTGCACACTGCATCCCTCCTCGGGGAGTGTAGCAGAGCGCATCCGCCTTGGCTGAGCATAACTCACTCCCGTTGCCTTCAGCATCCTTCTCCCAGTTCATGTGAGGTAACGCTTGGACCCGTGCAGGGTGTTAGACCCCCTGGCCAATAATATCATTAAACAAGGAAAAGAAGAGCAAAAGTGTCTCAGGAGTGAGAAATTACTCAATAGCTTCTGCACTGTTCCTTCTGCGGATGCAATCAGTGGACGATATTTATCACCACTGGAGACCTGGGTCCATCCATCTCCTCCAGCCCAGCAAGTACATCCCTGGGCTGGGAGCAAGTGTTTTTGGTAAGGGGGAGAGTTTCTTGCAGTCATTGCAGGATACTGATGTCCGTGTAGTGCTCCTCTTTGCCTCCTGCATGCTTGTCTACAGCTTGACCCACTTGCTAACTGAAATATGGGAAAGGAGGATCCTGCTGAACATCTACAGCCCCTCTGGTAGCTGTGAAGAGCTGGGAGAGAGCTTTTAACTGCTTGCATTGTCATGGTCTAATTTTTAGATAGTCACCTCTGACTGCAGCCAGGCATTGGAGAGTAGGTTTCCCAATCCAGGGGATGTCAGCCTGGCAGTCCTGCTTTGGAAAGCTGAACCAGATGCTTGAGCCTTTCCAACGTGGACACTGGAGCTGCCAGGGGGAACTCTGGGCCCTCTGTGTAGACAAGATCCAGATGTAGGCTCAGTAGCGCTCTGCTTCACAGTAAGCAATCCTGAGCCCATGGGAAATGCTGCCTGACTCCTGTTGGAAACCTCTCTGAGTGTTTACTGCTGGTGGTTGGGGGCCCTCTGAGCAGTTGCTTGGAAAAACAGCTCTTCTGGTTGTACTGAAGCCTTATCAGGTGGTTTTGAAGTGCGAGGTTGACTTTCCTCCTGCTCCATATCTTGTTCTGTGCTGTGCTAGCAGCTTCAGCATTGCTGATGTAACTAAAGCTGCTTCCTTGCTCCCAGCCTGCTGCCATCCCTCCAGCTTGCTGCTGCCCAGTGGCACTTGCTCATGGCCCCAGCCCGTGGGAGTGACAGGAGGGGGGAGAACCAGACACACTGTAGTTTTCTGTGCTCATCTTGACCAGACTTCAGCAAAAAACACCCTTGCTGGGCTCTTAAGACATGAAGCTCTGCCCCTTTCCAGGTATAGATTCCAGCACTTGCCCTTGTTAAACTTTGTGTGGTTGGTGGTTGCCCATCTCTCCAATTTGTTGAGGTCTCTCTGCCCTTGAAGGAGTCAACAGCTCTTCCTAGTTTGGTGCTGTCCCCCAAACTTACTTATTCCTTTGAGTTCGGTGTCCAAGTCGTTAATGAAGATGTTGAGGAGACCTGGGCTGAGGGTGGAGCCCTGCAGAACCCCTCTAGTGACTGAACTCGGGGCTGATGTTACCCATTCACTGGGACTCTTTTGTGCATGACCTGTGAGCTTCTCGTGCT
Organism: Dicrurus megarhynchus; assembly: GCA_013399195.1. Lineage (NCBI taxonomy): Eukaryota > Metazoa > Chordata > Aves > Passeriformes > Dicruridae > Dicrurus > Dicrurus megarhynchus. The sequence continues at coordinate 28,815 of VXAD01010764.1, read as the reverse complement.
TCAATTTCTGCCTGTTGCCTCTTGTGCTGTTGGTTGGCACACCGAGAAGAGCCTGGCTCCATCATCTTGATTGACATGAAGACCCAGGATCAGGAGGCCACTGAGCTTTGCTGCAGCTGCTTTTGCCCTCTCCTGCTCTGCACTGCTTCTCTATTGTGACATGTAATTTACTCCCCGACTCTCCATCCTGCAGTTACAGTCCCAGCTCAAAAGTGTGATTACAGCTGCAGCATTGCTGTGTGGTTGCCTTTTGTTTGCCACAATACAGCTCTCCTTGGGCAGAGCAGAAAGGCTGTAATAATGATGCATGGACAGAGGGGAAGATCTGACGTGCCTTTCCAGCCCATTTGCTGTGTATTTCATCTCGGGTGGGGACTCTCATTAACCAGTCCCTCAGCAGAAGCAACCTATACCTAAAGGTTAATTTCCACAGTGGTTGTTGCTGGGTTATTTGATGGTGGGTAATTTCTGCCCTCAAAAGATTCTTTTACTCCTACTAAGTATTTAATGAGATTAAATTGCAACTTCTCTGAGACCTCATGGCAGAAGTGTGTATGTGTGGCGGGTGGCCACCAGAGCTTTGTATGGAATTAATAGAAAGGCACTTGGGGAGCAGAGAGAAAACCCTTTCATAATGATGGGGAAAAATAGTGGCGATGTTTGAAAGCTTCATAGGTGTTAATAAAAGATAGTGCTTTTTCAGCTACACAGAATGATAAATACAATGGGCTTTTGCAAGAATCAGTCTGTAGGACACAAATTATTGTAACGTGACTTTGATGTACACAGGATGCACCTTTTAAGACCCGAAGCAAGGTGACCTTTTAAATGAGGTGAGTGTATGCTGAGTTTTCCAGTTGACATAATGGCGCTAGGACCCATTCTGCCCTTGCAGTTTATTTATAATCTTTAATTATAAATCATCTACTGATGGTGGGGTGGAGGTATTTTTCTTGGAGAAGCTAGTCCTGAGGCAGCAGTGATCCAGTGAGACCACCTAAGGCACATAGAGCTGTTTCTGTTCTGTGTTGGTGTAGGTGGTATCGGGGTGGGCTTTGACAGTCGCTGCAGGGTGTCTGTGTTTGATGGCAGTGGGGCAGCAGGTGGGTGCACGTGGCCTTGGCTGGGTGACAGATGTGTGTGGCAGGGAGGGCTGTGCTCTGCTGTGCACAGTCTTCCAGACTCGTGGTCATAGAGACAGTGAAGTGCCCCGTGAGCTGAGCCCACAGTGTTGTCTGTTCCTTTACCCTCTAATATGTTTTCTCCAGGCTGCTAAAGCTGATGACATCTAGCACTGAATGCAGCTAAACATGTTTGATGTGGCCCTGAAAAGCTTCCCTGTGGCTGTTCTGAAACTTTTGTGCCAATGTGTTTTTCTTGGCCTGTTTGTTTGTTTGTGAAACTCTTTGCTCTTGACCTCAGATTCTGGGCAGTTCATAAGTCTCTTATTAGTTGGTCTCTGCATTTACCCAGAAGCCAAAAGTTTAAATATGTGAAATTCTACAAACACTGGGTGAAATATCCCCATGAGAAAATGGTTTAGAGAGAGATGAGAGCCACTGGATGCTTTGCATGCATCCCTGTAGAATGAAGAGGTGAAATGTGGGGTGCAGGCAGGGGTCAACAGCCCAGGGAGTCACACTGGTGGTGAGGTGGTGGCATGTCAAGCTGGGCAGAACCAGAACTGAGCCCAAATTGTGTTTTACAGTCTTGATACAAAGGCTTTTTGTGCTCTCAGTTTCCCAGCAGCTGTTGGGCAGCCGTGCTATGCGGGCAGGGGAGGAAGGCTGCTCACAATAACATCCCAGGATATCTCAGCTGTGCAGTGGCTCTTGTTTCACTGCTGTTAAATACCTCCTTTTTGGGCATCAGGCAGGGAGAGGAGGGGATGCTGGCGATCCCCAGAGCAGAATCCTGGTCTGAGCAGGTTCCTGCAACTTCAGTGGGAACTGAGCCCACTCGTCCATCTGTCAGGATGCCCTGACACTATCCTGGCAGTGCTGCCTTTTGGGCTGCTGTATTTTGTAGTGGCAGCACCATGACTAGCTGACTCAGGGGATGGCTCCAAGGTTACAGCAGGTGCCTCTGGCTGGAGTAACCCCAGGCTGGAGCGTTTTGCTCCAGCCTTTTCTGGCCATCCCTCCTCCATCCCCCAGGCGTGGGTGTGGGCCTCAGCTGCAGAGGGGAAGGGCACCTGCTGTCCCAGGGGCCAGGTGCCAGCATGTGGAGCCAGGGTGAGTTTCAGCTGTCCCAGGATTAGCAGCAGGGAGCTGCGTGCAACGTAGGTGCTGACGCAAAGCTGCTTGCGTGAGGGATTCTCAGCCTGTCCTTTCCCTGGCACGGGCCAGCAGCCTCCCAAGGAGGTGACCTGCACGTAGTTCCCCTCTGAGATCACACACTACACTGGCACGGAGCTTGGTCCTGGCCCCTGCTCGTGGTACCTTTGAAATGGCCAGTCAGTGATTCCAGGGACAGGGTTTGCTTTTTAAGAGCGTTGTTTCTGACCATGTCTCTGTGCTTATCTAATTAGTTATCTTATCTCAGAGCTTTGCTTTGGTTCCTCTCAGCAATGTGTTACAAGGGTGACATGCTAAAACACTCAGTATGAGGAGTGGCAGTGCTGAGGGCCAGTTTACAGAAGGAAAGGCAGACTGTCACCTTGGAGAGGAATAAATCCAAATCTCTTGGTACTATTTGAAGACATGAGAAAATGAGGCTCAGTAAACTAAGTTGTAGCAACCCCTCAAGAAAGGGACGTAAACACTTTTCCCTTTGGAAACGTGGGAGTTTGATGTTGGTATCAGATGGGGAGCTTCCACAAATCTAGGGAGGGTGGTTTCTCTTCGAGTGTGCTGACCTGAACAGTGTTGTGGTTTTTATCTTTCCCCTAAGTGTGATTAAGAGTCATTCCCTTCCCTGTCTGAACCATTGCATCTTATTTTCCAAGCAGTGAGATGGGCTTTGGCAGCACTGGCTGTTTCTGGGCACAGTGAGAACAAGTTTGTGTTTGCACGAAAGCCCTTTGCCCTGGCAGTTAAAAACCCCAAACCTGTTGAAGATGTTTTCCAGGTGCAGTTGTACCTGCTGCTTTCCCAGCACCGTTGTTGCCTTGATGCAGTGCACCCCAGCTACCTAACAAACGGGCAGCCCTCCGTGGAACGATTCCCCATCAGCTTTAAAACCCACTTCTCAGGGAACTATTTTCATCACGTGGTGCTTGGGATTTACTGCAACGGCCGCTACGGCTCGCTGGGCATGAGCAGGCGATCGGATCTGATGGACAAACCTCTCACTTACCGAACTCTGAGCGACCTCATCTTCGAATTCGAAGACTCCTACAAAAAGTACTTGCATTCAGTGAAAAAAGTCAAAATCGGATTGTACGTCCCGCACGAACCGCACAGCTTCCAGCCCATCGAGTGGAAACAGCTGGTCCTCAACGTGTCCAAAATGATGCGCACAGAAGTCAGAAAGGAGCTGGAGAAGTTTGCCAGGGATATGAGGATGAAGGTAGGTCTGTGCATGCGGGTGTTGGGCTCAGGAGGCAGCTGTGCCTTGTCCCATCCTGCAGAGATGGGTCTTGCTTCTTGTCAGCAGGCCGAGGTCTGAGGTCAGCTGACCCAGCCTGAGGTCATGCAGGTAATCAGGTGTGCTGGCGGTGAGCTTGCATCTGTCTCAGTGCTGCTTCCCCAGGATTTGGTGTGTTTTCAAGCCCTTACGGCTGTTTAGTTGAAGGATCTTGCCTTCAGCCTGGGAAACACTTGAACCCATACTTGTCCCTGGCCATCAAGGAGCTGTTGCCCACTTTGCTTTCCTCAATGACTCCAGAAGAAGGTGGTTGGGAAGAATCAGCATGGCTGGGGCTGGAACTGCCAGGAAGAATGGCCCGGTCACAGGTAGGGGTCTCTGCTTTTTGCACCTGAGCTGCAAGAGGTGCCATGGGACATCTGTGTCAGTGGTTGCCTCTCCTTGCAGGACATGCCAGGCAGGTGATGTCCACCACCCTCAGCTAAATCACAGAGCGGGTTACGTGGGAAAGGCGAGTAAATTGACTCCTTGACGGACTGGTGCTTCCCTGCTGGCTGGTTGGACTGAAGAGCTCATTGGGAAACAACGGGGAGACAGGGCAGGCTGCCAGGGGGCTGCAGGGTTTGGCTGCCCTTGGGGATGAGGGGTGTCCCTGACCGTGCCTCTGAGCCTGGCACGGGTGAGGAGCTGTTTGTGGTCGTGGTGGAAGCAGATTTGGTGCCTGTCCAGCTGGCTGCCAGCAGCGAGAGCAGAGCAGGTGTTTTGCTAAGTATGGGTCTGGCTCTTGTCGAGAGGTATGTATGTGGCATCGTGTCCAAGTTATTCTGGGTTCTTGTCCCCTTCCCTGCTAAAGAACGGCTCCTACGTAGCAGCCACGTGCCTTTTTGGCTGAGGCACCTGCCCCCTTGCCCTGACCTTGGGGTGAGCCTTGCCAGTGGCATTGTAGCCCCTATGTTCTGCTCCCATCTCTCTTGCCCTGCCAAGGAGTTTTGAGGGCCACCTTGTACCATGCTTATACCTTAAGCATATGGGCTTGATTACTGATGTAGTTAAGTCTGGGTTTTTTTCCTTCTTCTCTATTCATACGCTTTTAATACTATCCAGAGAGCAAACAGCTGAAGCAGGCTCGAGTTGAAGAAGTCCATATGGGTAGATGACTTACTGAATTTTGTACTTGCTTTTGATAGAGGGACCAGCTCTCTGTGTGTGCTGAGCTGTGGCACTGGGTCTAGTCCTTGTGAGTGCCCCAGGGCCAGGACCACAGCCCTGAACCCTTGAAGGCTGAAGACCCTGCATCTGGTCTTCCCCTTGAGTTACTACAGAATTTGAGCTGCTTGGTTCAGAGGGCTTCCATTGTGAGTGGGCTGAGTTTGGAGGATCAGGTCTTTAAAACAGTCCAGAGTGTGAGTGTAATGCTGATGGCCCTCTGATGTTGGAGGGCCCGGAGGATGGGGCAAGTTGGAAACCTACTGAAAAGCCTCACTGTCAGAGTTCAGCTGCCAGCCGGAGAGATGGTCACCTCTGTTGAGAGAAAAGGAGAGGGTGATTTGTCTGCCTGAGTTTCTTTCAGCTGAGGCTCAAAGCCATTTTTCTTATCTCTTGCTGTTGCCAGCTCTGAAGAAAGCCGTGGATGAGACAGTATTCAGCTGGGAACTGAACTGGTGACACCAACTAATTTTTGCAGGGGGCCCCTGAACAGCTATCACATGATAACAGCTTTGAGTTCCTCTTAACCTGGGCAGGGTTTGAATAAGCCCCAAGGGACTGAAGGCTCTTTGTGTGCCATCCCTGCTACTGTAAGAGGCCCTTTATTTTAATTTTTTATTTGCAGTGAATCATTGCCGTTGTTGAAGGCCACTTCCTTCCCTCCCCCATCTCTCACAGATTCTGAAACCCTCAAGTGCCCATTCTCCGATGAAGGAGAGACCCCGGGGTAAGTCGCTGTCCCCTCGCCGGAGGCAGGGCAGCCCTCAGAGACGGGCCTGCAGGAGAGATAAATCGTGAGTATTCCTGCCACCATTCCTGCTGGGGCAGAAGCGGGGGTGGTGATGTTTGCTGTACAAAGCTTCCGTGCTCACTGGCACGTACAGGAAAACTGCACCAGCTACCTTAGTTACCAGAGAGGCTCCAGAAGCTGCTGATGTCCTGGCATTGCTGTGCTTCCTGCTGCCCAGTGGCCCCTCTGTGCAGGGTGCTTGGACTGTCCAGCTTACAGGGGTGATGGGAAAGTAAACCTTTTCTCTTTCCAAAGTGAAAACATCACTTGGATTGTATTCTTTGATTTTAATCAGCTTAGAAATACCCCAGACCACTTTCCATGTGTGTCGTAGCTAAGAGTTGCTCTTTAGCTGTGTGGGGAAGGAGGGACTCAATGCATGCAATACCTCTAAATGGATAAAACTGAGCTTCCAGATCACAGGCCTTTTACAGCCACTGGCAATTCAGACTCCCTTACCTTAGATGTGGAAGAGCTGAGTTTTAGCTGTACTGCTCCGTGCCAGGAAGCTGACAACTGTGAAAGCCTATACGTAACCCAGATTAGTCACATATTTATGATCATTGCTTTTTAAATAGGCTCCCAGACTACTGTCTCAGCACTTATTTATTTATTTTAAAGCAGCTAACAAAGACATTAGACTGACTTTCTAAAGATAACTTTAAGATACATTAGCAGCAGATGATTTCACAGCAAGCTTTTATTTTTACATGTTCATTCACACTTCAGTCCATGATGCTGTACTTTGGGTTTCGTCACTGAGAGCTCCTTGTTTAGTGCATAGATAATTATAGTTGTAATGGGCTCGGCTGCTTTAGACTTCTTCACCTCCTAGATTCTCTTTGAGGAACAATTTAATTTTTGAGTTTCTGATAGTGCTTTTGCAGTTGCTGGAGTGGATCATGTATTTCTAGAGGGGAGTGAGTGTCACTGGGCTTGGAGACTCTCCAGTGGAGCTGGTTTCCTGAAAGCTGCTGGGCATGTGGCTGCTCTGCAGTGACTGATCCCTCCTTGGCAGCTTTGCTTTTCTAGGAGGGAAAGACAGGTGGTGTACAGGTGGCCTTGCAGTGGCTTCAGCACCTGTTACCTGCTCAGTGGTTCTGCTCTGTTGGTCTGTATCAAAAGCAAATGATAAGTTACTCCAAAATAAACCCTGGGTCACCATGATAAAGATGCAGGACCCAGATACGGCATGATGAGCTCTGAGCCCTGAAGGGGGAACGGCATCCCCTGGTCAGGGATGAGCTGAATGACACATCCCAGCGTGTGCAGCAGTGGACATAAGGCGAGAAATATAAGAGGAGAAATTGGGTATTCTCCATATTGATGGATCTCTGAGAACCTGATGGAGTGAGAGGCCTTTGTGTTACACACAGAATGGGAAAGACTCAGGTTTGCTAGGCTTTAGGCTGGAATCCTAGCTAAAGAGTGGCTGTGCTTATCAACACTGTGTTTTGTTTCTTTGTGGACTCTTACTCACGTGCTGTAATTACAGCTTTTTTGAGCTTGCTGGGGAGGGGGAGAGAAGTATTTTGCTCCAGTGTGAGCTGGCAGGGGCTGAATAACACATTCATTTGAAAGGCTTCACCTGCTGATGACAAGCTGTTATTACAGCCTGGGTTTCGTCAACAATAAAATTACATGGGCCTGCTGGGAGAAATCTCCCACTGAAGGATGTGTGAACTGGAGTGGTGAACTAGAGCATCTTTGCTGCATTGTTTCTGAAGGACAAAGGCTGAAACTGTGCTTAAGGAGGGAAGAGGATTTTACAGTCTCAAACCTTTAACTTCTCATCCTCGTTCCTTCAAGTTTATTAGGTAAATGTTAGTGGTGGCTGCCAGCAAGCCCCCGATAGCCTTTCAGCCTGGAAATGCAGCTGCAAGGCAGGTGGGGCACGTTGCAGGACAGGTGGCAATGCAGTACCCAGTATGTGCCTGCCTAGGAGGTGTGTAGTCAAATTGCAGCTTATTAACTGAGCTATGCAGCAGTCCATGTGCTCTTAGCCCACAGCTGGTGTGATCCTGCATGAATACAGAGGATATAGATAGGGTGGTGTGAATCTCTCTGGTAGGTCTGAAGCTTTACTGTGTCCACTTGCCCATCCTCTGAAGTTCCCGAAGCGGGAGGGTGCAGTAAATTGCAGGCCTGTGTTGGAACGGGCAGTGCAGTGTTTCATCCTTGTTAGGCGTGCTTTGGAGCTGGAGGGGTTTGGGAGAGTTGCTGTGAGTTTGGAAGAGAGGGTCATGCAGCAGCCTGGAGAATCTCTGCTCCTAAATGCCAGTTCACCAGATCTATTTCCTTTCAATTTCATGTTGAGGCTTAACATAGGCATGCTCTATGAGTGTCATGGCAACACTGGCCTTGTGTGCTTCCAGCCCAATGTAGCTGCTGAAGGGGAAATTCTGTTAGTCTGTTTTATCGGGATGTGCAAGGGGGCAGGATTATATTAGATGTGTAAAATCAGGCAGCTCCAGTGCAGACAGCTCATAAATACTGTGTGCCCAGCAGCTGGGCACAGCTTGCTCAGCTGCTCATGGTCAGGGCACTTGGGATGGGGGGTGTGATCTGATGGGCCAGTATGCCTCAGAGGGCATGTTTGGCATAAGGTCATTTGCCAGCTAAGGAGAGTGGGATCTGTGGTGCCTCTGGTCCAACCAAGTCTTGTCCTTTCCTGAAACTTAGGAGGATGGTCTGTAGCTACAAGCTACAGACAGTTGTGGTGGATGGGTGGAAATGGGCACGTCACCATGGGTGTACAGTGACTTGCCATCTCCCTTGGATAATCAGAGAAGGTACAACATCCAGGCATGCTTTAATTAAAACCATATTCTGACCTTAATTAAAGGGAAGGAGAAAAAGGTGTGAAGAGGATCCCTAAATTGGAGGGAGGGAGGAAGGAAGGACACTGGAAATATCACAGAGTGCATCTCTTGCTGGTCTCTGACTCCTACGCAAGCTCTGAGGGATGCAGCTGGTAGTTTGTTTACTAGTTAGTCAAATCCCATCTGCTCTGAAGGAATAATGTGGAAAAATCCAAACTATCTTATAGTGATTTCTTTAAGTGTGATCCCTTCCTGCAAGTGAGAGAGACCAGTGAAGACTCCTTCACTTCTGTGAAGTACTTAAACTGAGACAAACACAAGGCAGGGTGCAGGGCAGTGCTGCAGTGAGGATGGTGGGGTTATTATGAGAGGTGCTTAGATAAATGGCAAAGCAACAGGTTTCATTCAACGTGCCACTAGGCAGAAGACCATTAGCTGTCCATAGCAATGTCCCCAGCTCTCAAATGCTGTACAGATTCTCAGCAGGGACCTGGTGTTAGCAGTCCTGCTCTTAAAAAGAAGAAAAAAAATATTCTTACTGAATCAGAGAATTAAAAGATATTTCCAAGGCTCTGTTGCACATGTGTATGTGTGAGCTATACACCCCCAGCTCCTGGGGCTGCAGCAGTACATGTCTTCCACTGGTGTGTGCCCCAGGCAGGGCTGGGCTTTCCCTGGTTTCCAGCCCGCCTGTGGCACTGCTGCCTCTCTCGGGGCCCTGCTGCCTGCCCTGAGCTGCTCCAGCGGGAATGGGCTGGCAGCCTGCAGCGGGGAGATAAGCGCCAGCCTGGCTGTGCAAACTCAGGGGTCACATCTGCTGCAGAATGAGCAAAGAGTAAGCACAGAGAGCTGGAAACCAGGGCTGAGGAGCTGAAAGCACTGGAGCCATGATCAGCCTCCAATTGTACTACTGGGGGTTTAGCTGTGTTTCTGCAGGGAAGCAGACATGCTGTAGAGTACTAGAGAAATGTGTGCTTTAAACAATGTCTGTCTTTAGAAAAGCAAACAGACTGCTTACTGTGAAAACAGCCAAGAACCTGCAATAAGCTCTCAGATTAGACACTTCCATAGACTATAAATCAGCTGGATAGTTTTGGCTTGACAACTTTGTTACAGGAGCTTTTCCATTGCTTGCTAAAAAGAGAGAGACTGATAGCTCAAGGTTTCCTTTGGTTCAGGCTGTTGGTATATACTTAAATGGCCTAACAGCATCCATGCGTGTGATTACTCACATGAATGGTATCAGAATGTTGGATGCCAGGAGACTGAAGGGAGTTCACCCAGTGTTTTCTGTTAGGTGGGCTCCAGCCCTTCACACAGACACAGCCAGCAGGAAGGGGCAGCTGGGAGAGCCAACACGCAGTGGCCGTGTGAGAGGCCCTGCCTGTTTGCCCTCAGCTGTTTCAGCTTTGTTTTAAATGCTGGGGTCCTGCTCCAGGGTAGATGACAGGTGGGCTGTGTCTAGTTTTAGCTACTCATTTAGGCCCTCTCTCAAGTCAGGAGGAGAGGGTGCTTCAGGCTCACATCCTGGACCCCAGCATGGCACAGCTTGTCCTTCACTGGTGTGTGGCTTCAGAGGCAACACGCAGACAGCTCAGTCACAGTAGTTCTGTGGCAGACTCAGCAGGATTGTGTCTAAGATGACATCAGGTCTAGCCAGCCCCCCTCTGAGGCGAGTTTTTCCCTGAGTGGCTGCTGTGCTCTCCACACCTGCACGGCGGTGTGGGATCGCTGCTCAGCAGCGCCCTCTTCCCTCCCCTGTGCGCAGGCCGGCGGTGCTGGACAAGAAAGGAGACCTGGCTCCACTCAACGAGGTGGGCTACCAGCTCCGCATCTGACACAGCCATACCACGGACTTCAGAGGGCTTCCCGCTGCTGCCGCTGCACTTTACCTGCACTCCCTTGGAAGGAAAAAGGAATGGGACTATTTATTAACTTATGTACTCTTACAATAAAAGTTTGACTTAGAAAATAGGGGGTAATTTTTTTGGTGGCAGTATTTATTTAAATTTATAGAAAAGGCATCAGTGGAGAGAACTTAAAATTAGATTTGCCAGGATATGAGATTTTTTTTTCTCTCCCATCATGTAGCAGGTGACTCCAGTGGTGTGAGTTTCTTCAAATATCATTTCCCTGTACAAGTGTTAATTGAACTTGGCCTTGTGCTGGGTGGTAGCATTGGAATAACTAATGAATCATATTCTTAGTGTTAAGATGTGCTAGGGTACAGTGCAATTAAAAAGGTATCATATTCACTATTAATCTTTACTCAGCAATAAAAGCAAGCAGTGCAGAAGTGGCATAAGTTTTTAAAGTATCAGTATTACCTCACTAGACTTAATAGATATGCAAAACTGTCAGTATTATTGTTTTCTAACTAATTTGTACTGTTTCCCAGCATTACTGGGAGTATTAAAACAGCACTGGATGTTTTACTGCCACCTGTATTACCATTTTCTGCATGTTGCCGAAAGATGTTAAGTATTAGTAATTATGCAAGTGTATTCTTAACACTGACATCTTGCAAGATATGAGGTTTGAGGTTTTTTAAATGATAATTGATGAATAATCAATTTTTAAACTTTCATACTTTTTTTTATACTTTTTTCACAAGCTTTTAGTCTTTCTGAACTACACCACTGAAGCACAAAACATAGAGATTACTGTTTTGTAGAGACAAGTCAGCTTTTTTCTCATATATGTAGTACCTGGAATAATGGAAAAACTGTCAGAATTGCTAACCTCAGTCTATGTGCTTTTCTCTCCACATTTATGTGCAAATCTGAACCTTGTCTTTGAAAGGCTGAGCAGTCTCTGATGGTGATGCCTTGACACCTTGTATTAAATCAGACATGGCAGGCTGAAGTTAACCTTCTGCCGTGCTGTGCAGGGAGTTTTCCTTACCTATGTTGTAGTAACAACTGCTCAGTCAGACTTGAGTAAGGAAGTACGTCTGAAACAGATGAAAATCAAGCTTGTCTGCTTCCTCCCTGCTCAGTTGTTTTGTTGTAAGACTTGGCTAAGGACCTGCGATGGACAGCAGTGTTCTCAAGTGATGTGGTAAGACTCGCTGGGGTCCACCATTTGACTTGGTGAAGTTCTCTGGAAGCATTTGAGTGCTGCATTCCTGGAAATGTTTCATTAGGTGCCTAAATATAAACTGGATTATTGTACAAGTCCAGCCTCTACCCTTTGTGCTGTGCTCACAGATGATGCTGCCATGGGCCTGGTGTACCTCCCCTCCTGGGCAGTTACTTTTTTGGGATGTTGGTGAAGATGGATGCTGTTACAGACTGACAGTACTGCTTACTCAAGCGGAATTATTTAAGCTCCTAGAACACCTCTGTCAGCCAGAAAATGAATGAATACAGGAGACAATTGCTTGTACACAGACCTCATTGCTCAAAAAAGTGAATTGCACCTGCCTATGACAGGAAGAAAAGGCCAAGGCCCAGCAACCTTCCACAGATAGTGAAAGGCTTTCTACTACTTAAGACTTCAGAAGCTCTAGAAAGAAAACTTTTCAAATGTGTGACACTTCTTTATCTATTTACCATATCAATAACAGGAAGGCCTTTCCCATCCCTCTTTCTCTAAACTTTTCCACTCCTGTGTTCACAGTAAGGATTTTTTTAGTTAAGGAGTGAAGCTGAAGAGAGGGAAATACTGTTTTGGTATAAATTCTTGTGTAATTTGACATCAGCTGCAGAGTTTCAGTTTCAAACTTTGTGCTGCCCAGTGTCTTGTGACCTAAACAACTTTTTTTATGACTGCCCATGGATAAAACAATGTGGAAAAACTTGTGATCAGTTGTATCCTATAGCACAATGCTACCTGATATGTTGCAAGTTTTTTCTATGAAACCATGGTTTACTTCAGCTCAAATAATGGTTGTAAATAGTTTATACCCTTGTCCAGCACAATTTATTTTCTCTTAACTGCTACTGAAGCTCTTTAATGCTGTAGAGGTGTGTGACAAATTGCTTTTGGTTCTTGTTTTAAAGTTCTACTGAGAAATGTTCTCTTGAAACTTGCTTATGATGGCATTTGTCTTAAGTGTGGTTCAAGTGACAGCAAAGTGGTCAAATAGTGTAGAAAAACATGCATGACTTTTTGGGCTTTTTCTCATCACTTGTATATGCACAGCATGAAACTTCAATAAAAGTATCATGGTAGTCTTTTTTTTTTATGACTTACGTGTTTTTTTGTCCTTGCTCTTAACAAGGGTTGCTACAACTAAGCAATGTTTGTAGCTGTAACCTGGCTGTACCCAGAAATTTGGTGTCTAGCTAAGTATGCTGGCATCTGTGAGATTACTCAGATGCTTGAACCCAGACAGGATCCACTATCAAACAGGTTGTCATCCTCAGCATCAAGAGGTAGAAGAAAGATCTTTAGTTACAACTACCTATGACAGAAGTAGCCCCCTCCCAATTCTCAGCAATGTAAGATGAATGTTTTGGCAGGAGGTCAAATTTTCTAATGGAACACTGAGGAATTTCTTTAATTCAACTGGTTTTATGATTACTTCCACTGTACTTCCTGCACTATTCTCCAAGCACAAAGTAATTGCAGTTGTCTGCAGTCAGGGACAGGGAAGACAGATGAAAATTCCACAAGTGCTTCTGGGAGACAAATGTGTCTGAATGTGATTTCAGGACCATGGGTGTAGGTTTTCCAGCACTACACTGAAAGCCAATTCTGTTACTTCAAAGTTGGTTCTACATATCCATGTGGAGTTTGACCAAGTTACAAGATTTGTTTCCAGCTTCTTTATGTTTCCTAGTCAGGCAGTCTGGTGCTTTTTAAATTACTTTGAAAATTGTATTTTACACAGAATGTTTGTAAGTGCATGTGAGCGTAAATATAAAATCTTGGTCATTTGATACCTCAGGATCTGTCATTTCAAGATGCAACATGACATTTTTAATAACTAAAAGGAAAAAACCCACCCTGTCACCAGTTGTTCATTGTGTATGAAGCCTCAAGATGTCAAGGGGTAATTTTTTTTTTTGCTCCTATAATAGATCAATTAAGTTTCCTGTGATATGGTGTGCTCATTAAGCTTAGCTTTATTTCAGATATTTTAAAAAAGATTTCAGTGAATGCTACCTATATTTAAGCCCTCAAAATTTTAAGCAGCAAATTCTTAAAGCATAAATATTTGCCTATATGCTTTTCTTCCTTTGAAAGTTCAATCTTGCAGCCTCTGCACTGACAACACTGAGTAAATTCCTTTGCAGAAGATGGAGTGTCCACAGAGCACATTTGTAGTAAAACATTATTTTCAACCCATTATAAAATGCTGCAGGCACACAAACACATTCCCCTTTGCTTGAAGAAACACACAGTTCTCAGAATAGTCCTTTTTACTGTGATTTACAATAAAAATCATTTACAACATATCCATGAAAAATAATGCCATTTTGAGTCTGGCACAGATGTTTTCCTTTATCAAAGAGGAAGCTAATGTAAAATCTTTTCTTTTTCTCCCTAAAAGACTTCATAAAGTAAATATTTAAAAAAAAAAAAAAGGAAAGTCCCTTTAGAAAGTCTACTTTACACAACACTAACAAATCAGCATGCAGGCAAACTTATTTAAACCGGACCAGCAGTGCTTGAATTAACCTTTTAAAAAAATAATAATCATCCCATGAAGAGAGAAGGTAAAGGGAACTTTACACCAAAAGTCCTTTGGATATTACCGTTCAATAAGCCTGAACTCTGCTAACAGTGGCAGGTGGTCAGAAGAGTTATTTTCATTGGGAAGACCATTAATAGTCCAAAGATCTTTCTCTGTTAGAAGTGCCAGCCTGCCAAGAAGTTTCAGACCCCCACAAAAAGAATCCTCTGCTCCTGTTAGAAAAAACAAAAAGGAAATGTTCATCAGTGTGGGCTAACCATCACATGTTCACACATATGTAGGAGGAAAAGAGTATGGCAGCAATAATCCAAAGTTGTTATTGTTCCACCATTAAAATCACCAATAAGACAGCTCAGAAATTCTTTTATGACTCTCAGAGTAGAGTTTAATCAGTAGACCTCAAAGTATTCAGAAGGACACTATTTTGCAGAGGGCTAAATGGAGGTAAAAAGGAAAACGCAGTTATTTGTTCACTGTAACTCCCCTGAAAATGCCTCATATAATCCAGTCCTATACTTCAGACAATAGCATTGCTAAGTGGAGCTGACACTTGCAAAGTAAGGTGTCTTTTTAGAGTTACTGGTTCACATAACATTTTATTTCTGTATCCTCATGCACATAGTTCTCCAGCAGGCAGGTCATACATTCTTGCTCATAAGGATGAAAGTAGTATAGCATTTCCCTTTCTAACTGTTCATCACAAGAAAGGTATCTTCCTCCATTATCTCCTGCTACCTGTTCCTATAACTGCCTAAGAAACCATCTCCTTCCCTAGATGAAACACCACATTTCTCATATAAGAGGGGAAGACAACTCAAGCCTTGCAATTACTGCATAATTATATAGAATAGTTTGTGCTGGAAGGGATCTTAGGGCCCATGTGGTTCCAACCCCCTGCCATGGTCAGGGGACACTTTCCACTAGACCAGGTTGCTCAGAGCTCCATCCAGCTTGGCCTTAACACTTCCAAGGATGGGGCAGCGCCAGTCTCAATACTGATCCCTAAGGAATGCCACTCATCTCCACCTGGACAGAGCCATTGATGGCAACTGTTTGTTTCCAGCCAATTCAGTGCGTGGTGCAGCCACCAAATCCATCTCTCCAGCTGTTGGGCAGGACCGTGTCATATGCCTTGCACAAGTCCAAGTAGATGGCACCAACTGTTCTTCCCTTATCCACAACTGCTGTAAACCTATTACTAAAGGCCGCTAAATGTGTCAGGCACGATTTCCCAGCATCAAAGAGCAATCAGTTTCTTCAGCTCAGGTAGAGAAATTCCACTGAGATCCTTCCACGATGTGTCAAACTTTTAGACTTCCTGAGCTATGTGCTTAAGTGAGACAACAACTCAGCAGCCCTACCTATTGCTTTCAGAGTGCAGAGATGATACTGAGCACGATGAGTGCTTTCAGGACCATCACAAACTGCAGCTGTAACTTTTGACAGAAATACTTTCTGTGTGACAGTGCTCGGCAAATTCAGAACTTCCTGGCTGAACCTGGTACTGGCTTACCATAAGAGATACTTTAAAGGACTATCCAGCAACTGCTGAACTCCTCAGAGAGTTCAACAGCTTCATCCTTTGCCATCTGCCAGCTTTCCAGCCCTGTAACAACCCAGCAGCTGTTTGCTGCTCTAAAGAAAAGCTTTTTTACTGCAAACTCTTGGCAGCTCTACAGCACACATCCATGAGGTCTTGAAACAAATTTATCATTTGGGACAGCACCTGCGTATCTACAATGGAGGAGTTTATTGCCACAGAGAGCTTGGTCTGCATGCAGTGATTAATGTCACTCAGAACACTCAGCAAAGTTATTTCCTGCAGGACTCGGGTAGATACTGAACCCTGATTACATGAAATCCTGAATACCAAACCAAGTATTTGGCTAAACATGACAGAATAAAGCATGAGTATTTTAAAATAAAACCCTTTAAATGTAAAAACCCAATCAGTCAGCCTAGACCACATTTAATATTCACTTGTTCAGACTTTGGTAACTTTAAATACAGAGGCCCAAGTCATAAGAAAACTGAAAATCCAAACCATCACTTAGTTTCTAAGAGCTCGTGAATAAAAACTATACCAGTTTAAAGTAGTTGGAAAATTCAAGTTTGGTTCCATTCTGTGCTCTGATGTGGGAAGACTCTATTTGAAAAACAAGTGCAAAAATAAAATGTGCTGTATCTCCGCTGTGGCAATGATAGTGCAAAAAATATATATAAACAGGTGAATTAGGATTCAGTTTTGTGCAGGGATGCATTCTGAAATCACACAGCACTCTATTAAATCACATGGCATTCAGAAGTCATTTAAATACTTCCCATATACTGGTTTTTCAGTCAAAGCTTTTGTACTTGTCATTTTACATTAAGGTAGCATTTACTGTGCATGTTATGACAAATGAGACTTCTGTGAATTGACTCAATGAATTTTAACAATCTAGTCTCAAGTTACAAGAGATGAAGGTGGTGTTTTCATTCCCCATACTGAAAACAATATTAATTTATAAAAATCAGTTGCACTCTATAGTGGGAGCAGGAATGGAATCGAGGTTTCTTTGCTACAAGTTTGCAGAGCCATTTATTTGCTAGCACTGCACTGTGGAATGGCATGTTTATGTTGATGGCATAAAACACAGAACTCATGAGGGCATGGAAAGCAAACTGCTCAGAAGCACCCACGGAACGAGTCCCAGTGCAGTTAAGGATAGACAAGCACCTAGTTACCCATCACGAAATTCCCACAGAGGTACCGCGACTTTCTTGCACCATCTGGTGACTTTTAGCTGCAACTGCAAACCGGAGAGGGACAGCTGGGCCTGTGCCAGTGACTGTGCTCAAAGGCTACAGAGTCTGTTACTTGGCAGAAGTTACTCCAAGACAAGCTGAGAAGTAAACTGACAGGAAACAGTTCTTTTATCAGTTTTAATGCACATCATAAATTGCTGTTCACCATTGTGTTGATCAGATAATGGGAAATACTGCCTTGCTGTAGGTCTGGCCTGTGTTACTGACAGCGATATTTCTCAGGTGCTACTTCCACTGCTGCTTTCCTATACCTCCAGCTTGTCTCCAGGCTGAGGCAGGAACTACAGAAATGTTCAGTCAGATAATAAGGTTTGCCCTGTGTGGCACTGCAAGTCCTGCTGTGGTGAGCTGACAAGGCCAGCACATTTCTCAGGTACCAGCTGACATTCAAAGCACTACCACGGACCTCTGAGGTACTTCACATGGATTAAATTATCACTACATTTAAACAAATATTCTTGCTTAGCATTTATGAAAAAAAATTAAAAGTTGGTTTCTTTACCTGGCTGGGCAGCAGTATCATCATTTGCTGCAGAATAGAAAATATAATCCACGGTGACAGCACTTCGGGAATGACAAGTTGTCACTTCTGGTATCCCAGTCTCAGGGAAGTAATGAGAATAAACTGAAGACAATTTAAAATGGTGCCGCAATTTTGAAGACAACCTAAAGAGAAATCAAAGTAAAGAATTTTATTTTCTTGCATTACCAAGAAGGAATAAGCAATGAAGAAATACCAAATAGTTCCTGGTTACAAACAAAATTAATTATATGGATATGCAAACTAGCGTTTCTCTCCTGCAAGCCATCCCATAGCCTTTTGTGTGAGAGGCCTGAAACTCTGAAGGCAAAATGCAGGCAGCATTTTCAAGTAAAAGAGCTGATCAGAACTGGCTTAGCTGACACTTTAATTACAGATAGCTTTCACCTCCCTATACATTTTGTAAGCAATCACATGTCCTCACTCAGCAATCTCTCCTTGACACACAGGCAGAATGTCCATGAAAGCAGCTCATAGGAAAGCAACAAAGCACAAACTTGTCGATAACCAGGCCCTTCAGCATATAGAGAAGTTCAGATTTTCAGGCTCCCATTTTCTGTCTCCCCATCAGTTGTCTGTTCCTCTTCAGTTCAGCCCATCTCGTCTCACCTGTCTTCTCAATCTTGAAAGCAAACTGCAAAACTGCACCTTTCAGCTAAAGAACTCCTGTGTCCCAGCCATTTGCTTCCATCATCTCTGCAAATCACCCATCCCTCAGCTGTACCTGCCTCATCTTGCATTTTTAGCCTGGGCTGCAATGTGTTCTGGTTGAAACCCAAGCAATTATAAACAAAATCAGCATGTTACCTGCCTGATTCAGAGCAGAGACAAACATACCAGTTGGTACAACACAGAACAAGTAGTAATTTCTGCTTTTTGTTACATGACATCCCTTTCAAGATGAGGGGAAAAAAACCCTGCAAGAAGCATTCAGCATGCTGTGGTTTTAAACAGTAGCATAGGGCTTCCTGTTTGTTATCTACTTCTTCTCTCACAAATGCCATGACTTACCTTTTTCATCACCAAGAATCACCAGGAGTTCTAATAAAACTATCTGCAGTGATACCAAGATCTCATTGCTGGTAAGAAATGGCTGACTTGGAGCCTGACATCCCATACGTACATTTATGGCAATTTCCTTCTTCTATGCCTTACTTTGTATGCCTTTACCAGTTTGGTAAATGGAAATATTTTTCCTTTTGAAAAGCAGTTACATTTTCCTTTTCAGGATTCTAGCCAGGGCTTCCTCCTTCAGTTTAACAAGCAAATTTTTTGATCTGAGTGAAAATTGTATTACCAAATCTGTAATACTCCCCATTTCTCAGACTCAAAGAACTTAAATTCTCCCACAGAACTCATGACAAGGAAGATTTTATGACCTTTCCAGTTCCTTTCCCTCCTTCACCCAAATTTCATGCTGTATTATAGGATTTTACAACCATCTATAAACCAGTTAATCAAAAAGAATTAAGAAGAGAGAGAACTGCTAACACTTAAGCAGTTGGATAACACTGGTTTGTTTTTTCCTCTCCCTCTTTTAAAAACATGGCTTCTGCAATTGGACTGAAGTTCACATGTTTCTTGCAATGTCCCTACAGAGGATGATGTCCTGTTTATGTCAAGAAGTGACAAAAAATGCCAGAAGCATTATTTTAATAAGCAGACAGAAAGTATCCTCTAAACAGCACTGACACCTCATCCCTGCATTATGAAAAAATATCTCCAAGTTCCTGAAAGAACACACATTCCATTATTGCCAGTTCTAGTCTTTTGCTGTCTGATCAGCCTTTTCATGTTTAAATGGACAATGCTGTTTTTGCCAAAAGGACAGACTGGGTTGGGTGATCATCAGGTATCCACAGCTGGAATCAGATATAAATTTGGTCTAAACCAAAACCAACCCCCAAGTAACCAGCCAAGGGCTTCCATATCTTCCCCCAACACATACTTTTCAGATGCTATTACAATCTCCTGAGGGTTGTCTGGTTTTGCTGTTTCCAATTTTTCTCCTGCAGAGTAAGAATAAATTCAATTTACATTTAAAAATAGGATGTAAGTGAGACCGATACTGAAGAGCTACAGAAAAGCTACAGGAAAAAAGTATCTTTAAGTACACTTATTTTTTGTAGCAGGCAAGATACAATTCACAAAGCTGGATTAAATTCTTTTGTTCCTTTAGTAACATTCCTTCAAAGATCTTTTACATTATGTCCCATTCACTTAAAATTGTTTTTTCTGTCAATGAAAAAAATAGTGGATGAAAGATGTAGCCATACTCAGCAAGGAATCACTTGCTTTTCCCAACTGTTCCATGAAGTGCCAACACTATAATTCATAAACTCTGAAGCAGAACACAGGTTCACACTATGTCCATGTGCTGCATTCCCTCTTCCCAGTCACAGCACAGCTGGCTTTCAGGATACAAACACAGGAGTTTAAACATTACACACCAACTCCTGAATGGAAATTTCTGACTATTATCTTACAAAGATTCAACTTTGTGAAGTTTATGTGAATAAATCACTTTACACTCTAATGAGCATAACAAGGAAGTCTTGCAAGCTCAAGACTCATTCTTTTTCCCCCAGTAGAATAGAACATCTTGTTTTCAGTACTACCTGAATGATACTTTCAAAGGTTCACAAAAACTCATTAAACCAAAAACTGACCTGCATTTTCTTCTTTTTGTTGCTGTTTTATTTCATATAGACAATTTTGTGAAATACCTAATTTTTTTGGCCAAATTGGAATAGATAAGATTCTTTGTCCCCTTGGAAACTGTTCTTGTCCAGAGACCTGAAATAGACAACACAAGCTTTTTTCAGACAGAAATCTGATTTAAAAAAACCTAAAAACCACCAAACAAACCTGAAATAAATGAACATTTTTCGTAAAGTTTAAAGAAAAAGAAAAAGGCCCAGCCCCTTAGAATAACTCTTTTATAATGAGTAAAATTCCTGTAAAAATAACACCCTTTATGTGCATCCTCTTTGTTTATTCTTAGCAAGTTCTTTGCAGCTACCCAATTTTTCCAGATAGTTCTTGTGACACAGAGACTTCCAAGGACACTTTTAGCCATGTGACAGGACCAGCTCAGCATACAGAGCTACCCAGCAGACACTTCAGCTTCAGGATGCTGATCCTTCTGGGAGTGAGTCAAGTCAAATTGGGGCTTGAATCAACTGCCCAGTAGCAAAGAACACCCAGCAGGGCTATTTTTTTGTCATGTTCTTTCATTTTATGTAGTTCAGTCACTCCTATTAACTAGCATGTGACACATCCAACAGCTGCATACAGGAGCTCACAACAAGACATCATTTAACATGAAAGAGTTGAGGTTCAGGGTCTAATTGCAGCTTTGCTCTCACAATTACTGCAGCCACCAAGTTTATCTACAGTAAGAGTCATCTTCCCACAGAGCACACAGTAGGTTTCTGATTAAGTAGTTATTTTATCCTACTTAAAGACTGGGACACTTAAACACAGTGATAAAATCACCCTGTGGATTCACTACATTTCAAGAATGATTGTTGGTGAGTTTTTCCTTTCAGAATGCTGGAAGAGGATACAATATTCCCTAGGGCACAGCTAATACAACCAAGCTCATTTAAGTAACTCTGCAGTAACTTTTGCTTTGCAGGCTGCAGAGAGGGCACTAAGATAGGCACTGCAATGGAAACAATCACAGCACCACTCAAATACTTCTCTTTAATCAGCATTAACCATTTTCTTGGTGAGAAGCACAGCCTACCTTCCCTATAGCAAGTCCTTCATAATTTAACTTTCCTTCCTTTATAAATCTGTACAATGGAGAGCCAGGAACAGAATTGAAGTCTCCACAGATGATAATTGGGCAGAAGGAACCATCCTTCTGAGGGGCAACACTGGCTATCTCTGCCAGGAGCATTGCAAGCTGGGTCAGTTTGATGTCCCCTCTCCTTGGGTTGTACAGCAGGTGTGTATTGGCAATACAGATGGCAGCACTGACTTTACAGTGAAATCTGGGCCGCAGCAGCAACACCAGTCCAACGTTGTCCCTGTCCAAGAGTGGGATGTCACGGCGAAAAAACTCCACGGGGTTTGAGGAAATCAGGCTAAATTTGGAAGTTTTGAAGCAAATGGCACAGCCATCAGGTTTTCTGCCTGTCCTCATTTTATACTCACAGTGATACCCTGCAAGAAAGGCAATTAAAAATATAAAATACTGTTGTATCAATAGAGATTAAAAAAAAAAAAATTAGAAAAATCTCACACTACTACTCTCACATGACAGTCAACCCCAGTCTGAAGTACCGAAGTCTGTATGAAGTTCACACAGACTTGTGTTCTCTTTTCTTTCTGCCCTAATCTGACCTGAAGCGAGGCAGGACAGGAAGCCTGGTCCAATACCTTTGGCAATGTGTAAGCATCTACATACCCTAAGATACCAGCCATGTTCTTATCTCCTCATGTGGAAAAAAACCCAAACCAACCCAACAAAGAAAGCCCGCAAGTCATATAAAAGTGGCCTTGTGCATTGAAGCTTTTTCTGGATGTTACAAGAGTGGTTTAGGAGTGATACCAGTGAAGCATTACCAATCAAAAGCCTTAATCACCCTAAGTCATTAGTCAATGTCTAAAATGATTCATAGAACAAAGGTCTCAAACATAATTATGCAATTATCCAGTGAGCAGCAAGTGGCAAGCTTTCACCAAGGGAACAGAGACAGTTATCAAATGACAGCACTGGAGTTCAAACAAGTCCACCTAAAAATAGTGATTTGCCAATTTCTTCATTTTATGTAGGCGTGATTTAAACAAGACCTTATCAGTGTAAGGGAAAAAATTTAGATCTTGAAACAGTATCTAGTTTTTGCCATTTTTAAATGTTCTCTGCCCTGCCCAGACCATATGAATTCATGAAGTACAGCCTTAGTGAAGTAAGGTGAGTTGACCTGAGCTCACACCAGTGCTGGAACAGGGCATTCCCATTCCCCTCTCTCAGATTCAGGCCATGTTGCTCCTGCCACTTGTTGCAGCACTTATTGCTAACTCAGTAAGCCAACAGAAAATTAACCCAGGAAAATAAAATTAGTCTGGATAGTATTCTGCTGGACTGGTGGATTTCACTAGTGAGTGCCACAACTAGCCCAGGATAAGGGGCAGGACACACATCTGGGAGCTAGGGATGGGGAAAGGAAGAGCTAAAGCAAGCTCTGTACAGTAGCTAGAAGCTCACTTGCCCCCACAAGCCTGGCCTCACAGTGTTGTTTCACATTTCAAGTGGGTTTCAATCAGTACTGCCATTACTCTATCTTCTTTGCAAACACTCAACTGGGAGCTAGACTACCTCAACTAACAAAGAAAAAATTATCAGTCCAGTGCTGCTCCTTTACCATGCCCTCCTGGCATCAGACAAGAAGCAGTGCCAGGACGGAAGCAGGGCCCTGGGACTGGAAGGTGGTGCAGGGCACAGAAGATTTAGATCAATTTAAACCACAATGGAATCAAACCCTTCCATAAAATCACATGAGGGAGAGTGACAAGACAGTCTATTCAGACTGACTGACAGCACTTGTATAAAAACTAATGAATATATACTGACCATGGATAACATTTAGTGCTGATATTTGGAAGGCTTCAAGGCAGAAAAACATGCCCTTGAAGAGCTACCCAACAGGAATACTGCTAAAATACACTAAGGTAGTTTCCAGAGAGCACTTGATGAATTTATGAAAGAGGATACACAACATTGTTGCATGTGATGGCAAAAGACTTGATTCTATAATCTATGAGAGGGTTTTTTTGAGGAAACTAGTACTGAACTCCCAAAGGACTGTGTCCCCAAAGGGTAACAAGTTACCCCCACAGGGGAGAAGAGAACGTATTGGTCCTAAGCGTTTCATCATACCCAGGGATTCCAAACTTGACTTGATCTCTGTTCTATAGTGGTCTTCTTGGACTTCTTGTAAGCAGAGCACCTAAGGCAAAGGTTTACAATTAAAATATATTAGTAAGTACATCAAAATATCACCACAGCATTTCTCTGTTGGCCAGTCTGTACAAGTATTAAAAAAAAACAAATTCAGAAGCTTTTTGACTGCATAATCCCACAAAATATTCACTCTTCTATAGAAAATCTCCCTAAGATTATGAAGAAGGCCCCAATTCCTCCCACCCTTTTCCAGACAGACATTTTCAGAGGTGAGAATAAATATAATCAAAATAGTAACTTGTTACTACATTCTCAGCAGTTCAGGGGAAGGCTCAGTGCCAGAGAGGAGGGATGAAGAGGCCAAAGGCATACTACAGGGTGGAAAACAAGCTTCCATATTATACAAACCTAAACCGAAGATCAAACTCAAAATATGCAATTAAGAGAGTTCACAGAATCACAGAATATTCTGAGTTGGAATGGACCCACAAGGATCATTGAGTCCAACTCTAGTTGTGAGCATCTTTGAGCCTTTCCCCAGCATGCTGCAGTAACGCAATCACCACTGGGATAAAGGACTGAGTCGTCAAAGGGGAACAAGTTACCCCTGCTTGCTGAACTGCAGCAACACATTCCACTTGCTCAGCTGACATTTGCTCACTCAAGGGAGACTCAAATCTCAAGCAACATTCTGAAGTCTCTGCTTCACTTAAGGTTACAGTTCCAACCAATGAAATAGTTAAAAATCTATTTCCTTTTGCAAGAAATTTCTCTGTGGAAAGGGCACCTGCACCTACCAGGGTCTGACAGCAGCTGTTCCTCTCAGAAAGCTACCTAAGGTATCTCATTGTAAAGATATATGCATACAGGATGTATAAATTTATTAGGAAGAAAGAAAGAGCTTGAAGGGGACTTTAATTTCCAGATTCCTGGCTATGTACTAACATAGCTGCATTTTTCAAATGGTACAAGGCTGTTTTTCTGTGGCTTCTCTAATACAACCACTTTTTTTCAGTACTGTTTTCTGACACAAACAGGATGGATTCTATCACTGAACTTTTGTTGGTCTGAACAACCGAAGCAAAATGTTACTGACCTGACTTCCTGATTAAGACTTAAAATAATTTATGTGTCCTCAAAAATCAATAATAAACTCTACAACCAACCAAAACCACAGCAGTGTTTTTTCAGACTGCAATACAGAGTAGCAGAATTTGCTTCTTCTGTTTATCAGTTCTTAAGAAATATCCACATGCTCGTTTTCTACTCACATCTGCATCCAGCTCTTTGATTTCTTGTAGGATGTTGGGAAATCTGTATGTCCAGAATAGCAATCGCTGCCTGCAGTGTCTGTACAGGTGAGAGTTGTCTTCCAACAAATTCTGTGAGAGAATATTGTAGGACATGACTGTAAAATCAAATGTTGCCTCACGTCCTGTATTGCTTTGGTCAGATCCTTTATTTTTAGCAATTTTCATTGTTTTACTCTGCTGACAGAAATATTCCCAGTGTCTTTTGATGGTTCCTGTTAAAAGCATATGAAACAGAAAAAAGTTATGTTATAGACCATATGACTTCTTACTGCTCTTGGAAATCCTTCTACTGACAACTATTTGTCTTTCAAATCACTTAAATAATTCTAAAAGGTTATTCAATTAGCAGTGATTCAGACCCTCTGTTTAAGATAGATTTTATATAAGCATCAGTTAAAAAAAAAAAACAAAAACTCAAACAACAAACCCCAACCCCAAAACAAACACTACAAAACCATTATATGCCCTGGATTTCAACTGCTTTGAAATTGGGGAACTGGCATGTTCTAAGGAGATTGTTGCTATCAGACTACACCCCCTGGTCCTGCAGAAGGGCTGTCAAACTGGTGAGCCAAATCCAGTCTGTTGAGAGTCTTATGCTGCCTCCTGCCACTGCCTCCTCAGCAGAGATGGTGTGTGTCAGTCTGGGATACACTCCTTAGAGCAGTATATGAGCATCTTGATCTCTCTATCCACGACTAACAAAGCGTTAGGAATCAATCAATCACCTCTAGCCTGTGCACAGTCTGTAAAACTCAACCATAAGCTGCAACAGGGTCTACTACAGGAGTCCCAGAACAAATAATGAACCCAATTTTCCTCAGTGAGTTGAGAAATCAATAAATTATTGAGTCTCGGAATTACCAAGAACTTCTGAAAAGGCTTCCTTTGCCTTTCTGCCATTTCTAATTTCATACTTAGTATGAAAATTTGTAATAACATATCTGCCCATCATTAAGCAACCAGTTACTTTTTAAGAAATGTATTTCTCCACTTAAAAACTCACAGAGATGCTTTTCACCCTTTATATCGGACCTCATCTGAGAGCAAGCTGAGGTCCAGTTACCTGTGCTAACAACCAGTGGCAGACTGCAGCTACAGCTGTTACTATCTGTCCTGTTTGGATAGTAAATTTCATTGCTGTGCTCCTGAAGATGGGTATGATGTTTCTAAGCCTTATGGTTATTTGTGTCCAAAAATCCCTTTGGGATGCTGATAGCATCTACTGCCCTTTTTAGTCATAATACAATTTCCAGTTTATTTTGCTGAAGAAGTCATTTATGCAAGAGGGCCATAATTTTGACTGTGTCCCTCTATTTGTTTCACACTAGACAAAACTAAGAATATACACAAAACTCAGTAAAATATTTGGATGCTATGTACAAGACCGTAGCTGTAATAAGCTAACACAGACACGTTGCAGCTTCATGGAAGTTTGTTACAGAGCCCAGAAGACAAAGCTGCACTTCTTCCTGTATTTCTCTGGATAAGCACATGTGCTGCTTGCTCTGTCCGACGTGATCTGACACAAAACTTGCTAACATGCCAGTGGCAGAAGACAGTTGTAGAAACAAAACCACACAATCACACTGGAAGCAAGCACCATTAAATCTCCATGCATTAGTTCTCAGTTTTCTAGGTCGCAAATAACTCAGCTGGGCTGGAAAGAAACCAGTTCAGGCCCAGCAGGGTTTATGAGCTCAGGTAGAGTACCAGGAATGAAGCTATACAACTGCCAGCCCAGCTCAGCCCTACAGCAAGCCAGCCAAATCTTTTTGCTTTTTTAGAGTTTCCAAGTTAACAGACATGACCTGGTGACAGAGACATGAGAGAATGTCATCTGAACCAAGCTCAGGACTCCCCAAGTTGGGCAATCCCTCGCACAACTGACTCTGTTCTGCTGCCAAGGGCAGTGAACCTAGTTCTGCTGCACTGTTTGACAGCACAAAATACAAGTTTACAGACTAAACAGCATTACAAAACTGGACCATTTTTAAGACATGTTTTCCTGACAGGGGT
Organism: Dicrurus megarhynchus; assembly: GCA_013399195.1. Taxonomy (NCBI): domain Eukaryota; kingdom Metazoa; phylum Chordata; class Aves; order Passeriformes; family Dicruridae; genus Dicrurus; species Dicrurus megarhynchus. Next base: position 2,230 of record VXAD01010764.1, on the reverse strand, counting down.
GCCAAGAAAAACAGTAACTCAAAAGGAGCAGGCAATACTGCTCATAACTCTAACTCATTTGGTGTATTTAGCATTACAAATAAACATGGAAAATGAGCAAAGAGCATCTTTTACCTTTCTTGCTGCCATGTTTTTCTTCATTCTGTGCTACAGAAAGACAAGATACTTCCTGCTGATTAGACAAGTTTGTTTCTTGTTCAGGAGTTGAAATATCATCCTGGCCACTGAGTCTTCTCTTCTTTGTCAATGGTTCTTCTCCCTCAGATTTCATACTGGGGTTGGGTAGGTGAAAGCAACAACTTTGTGTGTAGTTATCAAGATGCCAGTTAGAGTTCTGAAACTGTCTCCAAGGTCCAAAAAATGGAGGGAATCTCCAGTTTGCTGAAGAATCAGCTGAAATAGGGAGTGGAAACGAGGCCCAGGGAGGATAGTGTCCGGCCCATCTCATACAGCTGGAAACTGGGCTGTTCAAGGCGAGTATCTGGGAGCCATTCCAGTGGGTGATCCAGTCTCTGCCCAGCCTCTGCACATGGCGGGGCAGCATGGAGTGTCTACCAAAAAAGCACAAGTTTCATTACTTGCACACAACTACATCTGCCTGTAGAAGGCTGTAGAGGCAAGCCATCCTGCTCAGGACTTACACAGGATACTCTTTTTCTACAAGTTAATGCATACAAAATATTCAAACACTTATAGATATATACAAGATATTTAAACATTTATCTAAATGATATGCAAAACGGGACTTTACAAAGTGATCTTGCATCCTTTCCCCCCCCCTCAGATTTACAAGTGCCATTTAGTGTCTGAACCCTATCCATCTGAGTAACTATTTACAATTTATTTTCTGCCTTGTTGAATTCAAGTGTCAGATCTTTCAAGTGCTCAGAGGAACGACCTTTACAAAAGATCATTTCTGCATGCTGCATTAACTTTTATCATAAGGCTATTCGTAAGGAATGAGATGACCACTTTCCTGCAAGCAGTCAGAACTTTGTTTGGAAAGCCATTGATTTGGCTCAAATCCCAATGCCAACACAACAGGGAAATAAAAGTACTAAGTCTCAAGGCATCACTAGCACCAGCTTAAGACTAAATCTGTATTCTTATTTCTTTTCTAGGACAGCAAACCACAGCTCAGCAACTAAAGCCATGAAAAAGAGGTGGGATTTTCTATTTTTTCTTTTTTTCAGAAGAAAAAAGAAATCTGTCTCTCAACAAAATCACAAGAAGGAAGGCTGAGTGACAATAATCTGTCTCAGATTCCTCACTGTTTAAATTAGATGTGTGTTGAGCTTATAAGCAAAAGATAACAAGCTTGATATGCCTGAAGTTGAACTGAAGTGAGAACCTCCCAGCTGCCATTCAGCCGAGCAAATACGCCGAAATACAGAATCACTGAATCACAGAACATGCAGGGTTGGAAAGGACCTGCAAGGATCACCGAGTCCAACTCCTGGCCCCGCACAGGACATCCCCAGGAGTCACACCGTGTGCCTGAGAGCGTTGTCCAAACGCTGCTTGGACTCTGTCAGGCTGCCTGGCGCTGTGACCACTTCCCTGGGGAGCCTGTTCCAGTGCCAAAACACCCTCTGGGTGAAAAACCTTTCTTTAATATCCAACCTAAAGCCGCCCTGACGCGGCTTCAGGCCATTGCCTCGGGTCCTGTCCCTGGGCACCACAGGGAAGAGATCAATGCCTGCCCCTCCTCTTCCCCTCATGCGGAAGCTGTAGACTGCAATANCCCCTCCTCTTCCCCTCATGAGGAAGCTGTAGACTGCAATAAATCCAGATTAGATTTATATTAAACAGCTTAAGGTTTTTTAAGCATTTCTGAATATTAAAAAAAACCCAAAACCAACTCTGCTAAGATGTTCCAACTTTCTGTCATTATCTATCCAATATATGTAAACCTTTCAGGAAAGGCGATGATTTACTGTTATTTTTAATGGAAAAAAAAATCGCCCCTTCCTGAGGAGCTATGAATATGCGACTTATTGATACCTGCAGGCCCGGTGACTTGTCTAATCAGGAAGAAGGGAATGAAAGGGAAGAGAAAGAAAAACGGAAAAAGAAAAACCTGGCGAAAGAGAAGGCAAAAAGTGGGAAAAGCTGCGGTGGGTGTCTCCCTCAGCGGCGGGCGGGGCGGGGCGAGGGGCGGCCTCGCCCCGGTCTCGCGGTGGGCGCTGGCCCCGCCCCCGGCGGTAACGGCCGTACCCGCCGGGCCTCG
>VXAD01010763.1:604091-721738 GCA_013399195.1 Dicrurus megarhynchus | reverse complement strand
CCACTCCATCAGCGGCGGCAGCACGATGAACGGCCTGGGGAGCACACAAACATCAGTGCCACAGCACCACAGGAGCAGCGAGAGAGAAGCAGAGAGCAAGGGGGTGCGTGTGTGTGCGTGCGTGTGCATATGTGTGTGAGAATATAAATATATACAGAGAGAAGGGAGCAAGGATAACGAAAGAATGGGAGAGCAAACCAGCTCAGCAATTTTCAAATAGGTCTAAATCAAGATGTCTCACCCTGTCTCCAGGGCAGGACTATCTGCAGAGTGAGATTTATGAGCCATGCTCATTTATGGGGTCTCCTGCGAGGTCAATGCACCCGACTGGCAAGCTCTCCTCCCATCCTTCACAAAATGTAATCCCAAAAAGACGGCAGGAGTCTGGCACAGGACCATGTCCCGCTCTGGCTGACGTGCTGGCCTGGGTTCACTCCCCTGTCTCTTTGCAATAGGGACAGGAGAACGGACCTGGGCAGAGAGAGGGGATGCCCCAGCACTGAGATGCCAAGGATGGAGAGGGAATGCAATGCCCCAGGAAGTCTCCAGCATCTCCTGCCAATGCAATGGGCACCTTGTGCTCAGTGCTGAAAGCGGGGGACTTTGCAGCCAGTGTGAAGGTTATCTGTGAGCGAGGTCAGAAATCAGACTACTCGGTCTCACTTTTAGCAGTATCAAACTGCTACACCTTCGGGTGACAGCTGTTCTGCCAAGTGAGCAAAAACATACAAAACTGCCCCCAAAAGTGAATGCTGGGATTCTGGGCCACACCCTCACAGAGTCTGGACACTATCAGAGACATGTCCTTCACTCCACAATACCTGCACAGCCCCATGTCCCAGCAAGAGCTGCCCAAGCAGCAGATGAGGCACGCACATAGTTCACTCCAGCTATGCTAAGAATTATTTGGGAACCAAGAGAAAGATGCCAAACCATAAGTAAAAAGCATAGCTTCAAGTCCTATTTCAGAGACAAAAGTAATAAAATAACTGCACTGAACACCTTGAAGGTCGCTGCAAGTCTCTTGCTTGCCTTTCCTTCTGTGGTCCCTTTTCACGGAGGAGGGAAAAAAAAATCTGTATTAGGTGCAGAGTAGGCAAATATTTTACATTATAAATATACAACTTTACCTCAAAAGGATCTACCCTGAGAAAAATTATTTAAGAAGATGTTGATTCTGGACTATCCTTTTCTATTTATAGCTCTTTATGCATTTATTTCCCTTTTTCAGGACTTGGCTTTACATAGCTCTGATATTAATATTCTTGAAGAGGGATGAGATACTTCAGAAGCGCCTAAGGACAGAGAAGCCCTGAGGCCACTAACTCTCCCTAGGACACTAGGACTGTGTTCCCAAGTCTCACAGGCACTGAAATGAACAACCTCTTTTTGAAATATGACATCTTTGGCTGAGTTGCCACTTCCATCATTTTTCTATTCAAACACATCACCGTCACCTCAAGACCAGGCTGCATTTGTTTCCAAGGCTTTTGCTCTGCCCAGACCTGCCCCGGCCACATAAGGAGGCAGATAAGGACAGAACATCATCTCCCACAGCTCCCGCGAAACAATTTCCTAACCCAGCTCATTTGTCATGAGGGTGGTGGGAGTCAGAGGAAGGAAAGGGGGGAAGGAGGGTTGTATCTGCTCCTGGAAGGTGACTGCTCCCCAGGTCATCCTCAGAGCAGAAGGGACCCTGTTTTGAAGCACTAAGTAGCTGGGAACAAGTGATCAGTGGGAGTTTTTTCATCACTTGCTGAGCAAACAGCAGAAAGGGAGCTGCAAATCACACTGGAAGTGTAAAACTTCATGTAGTTACAGACATAACTTGGTTCTAGGAATGCAATTAAAGGAAAACTCAATTTGAGGTTATGTTTTGCATGAGTGAACACAGTTCGGATAAGAGAAATGAAGACAGGCTTGTACAGGGCCTTCCTGTAACATCTGCTGGGCAAACAGAAAAGCAGAGAGCTGTGGCTGAACAGGGGGCTCAGGAGTTCACACTTTTTCCTCCTCTTGTGCAGGTCAGAAACTCACCCAGCATAAAATCTGCCCCACCACAGTAAGGAGCAGAGCAAACAAAAATATTTACAGGAACTCAGATAACTGCACTATAAAATTGCTTTTTTTCCCCTTTCCCAGTCTTGCAAATTTCAACAGAGAAATAGAAATGAGCATGGCTATTTGGTGCAATAAATCCCAAGAGGGAAGAGAATCAGTGTTCTGCAGAAGCGGGGAAATTTTCTATAAAGTCCAATTTCAGTCCCTAGATGAGGATATGGAGCTTGCTCACAATATATTACATTCCTTTTTCCAAGGGGGAAAAAAAAAATCATCACTGCATATCTCAGCATGTCAGGAAATTTGTATTTTGAGAAGAGAACCAAATATGGCTGAGTGCAATAGGTTAAAAATACCCTTCAAGAGTCTGTGCACCATGTGAAGGGCTGGGCTTTTCTTTTAAATACTGCTTGTGTGCCAAAGAGGAAAGAGGAACACAGAGTTATAAGGGTGTGATAATCCACAAGACAATGTGACATCAGCAAGAAACATTTCACTTCTCAAATGGCACTGTGTGAAAATGGGTTAGACAAATGCATCACATCACTGGCATATACACTGATTTATCTCTGGTACAAAGACAGGTACCAACCAGGAGAATTCAGTAATTTTGTGTTCCAGAGCAGACACAGAGCAGATAAGTCACCTAGTTACATGCTTTGGAAGCACATGCCTTAATTAAACTAATCTACCCATGGTGGGAACATGCTGGGCTTGATTCTGCCTGAAGGATATGGGAAATCAGGAGCAGCTCAGCTGCTGCACAAGCACCTTACCTGGGCTGCAGATGAGTGCGTGCTCTGACCTCTTCCTCCAGCCCTTCTCTGTACCTGTGCTTAACTTTAAATGCATGCTTCCATCCTCTAATTCCCTGCAGTTTAAAGTTAAGTACAGACTTAAGTAATTAAAAAAAAGAAAAAAAGAAAAAAAGATGGTTTTTGGCACAGACTTGTATTTTCCTGAGCTGACGTCTAAATGGAAAAATATGCCAGATCGGGATGCAGGGAGAGGTCTCTGCACAGAGCAACTCCCATCCCACGCACGAGAGCTGGGAGCTGGGGGAGGGCTGGGGGAGGCCTACACAAAGCAGATCCCCAAAGGGTTGGACCCTTCTGGGCCCTGTCCCCCTGTCCTTGGCAAGGGGGTAGCCAGCTCCTCTCGCAATATGCCTTCTCCCACTTCATCAGAGAAGGCAATTATGAGTGCCCCAGCAACCCTCACATCTCTGGCTCCTCCTCCCAGGCAGCATCCTTCCCTGTTCCCTCCTGCCACCCAGCACTCCTCTCACATCTATTTTTGGACAGCTCATGGGCCCATAAGCTCCTGCGCCTTGAAGACATCTGCAGGTAACACCCTGCTGGCACTGCCCCGCAAGGGACAAGTCCTCACCATCCTCTCCCGTCCTGGCTGTCAGAGGTCCTTCTCCCCGCTGCAGCTCCCTCCCTCTAGAGTGGGGCAAACGACCCCTCCCTACCCCATCAGACCTCAAACTTATCTCGGTTTTGTGGGGCTGATGTCTCTGGGGTACTCTGAATTACAAAATGACGCATCAGAAAAGCAGGTGTTATGGGGGGGAACCTAAATGTAACTGCATGAGGGGTTCCCTAAAGCCTGCACTCCCTCCAGAGCCACACGAAGCCTTCCTGGGCTGCCCACCACTCCCCCTCCCTCGCTTGCTGGCACACAGAGATATTAAAAGTCCTGTCATGCATATGCAATAAATCAGGCTTTTTCATTATTATTAGCAGTAGTAGTAGTACTGTTATTGTTATTGTTGTTATGGCAGCAGTATACCTGTATATAAACAGGAGAAACTGTCAGGTGGAAGACCGTGAGAAATGTGCACCATAAAATGCAATAGGATGCTTCATTATTTTTGCATGGGTCTGTGAGAAGATGGATGAAGCTCCTGTCTGGACACCACCTGCTGCAATGCCAGATTTGCAAAGCACTAGGGGCAGCACTCTGACAAATTCCAGCTCCAAATAATCCCTGGCCCTGGTTTGTCACAGTTCCTACCACCTTTACAGGGTGCAGAATCCCTGCTGGCCGCTGACCAGCTTCACAGTCCAGAAGCAGGGCCACTACACACAACCCCAGAGCAGGGCCACTACTCCCTCCCCAGAGCAGGGCCACTACACACAAACCACTCCCTCCTTGATTTCCAGCAGCTGGACCAGTTCTTCCCCTCACCAGCTGCTCCCTCTCCCCTACAGAGAGTAAGGACACTCATCACCTTTGAATGCTCCTCACACAGGCTCACAAACCCTGGATAGGCCAACAGCCCCTTGTTCCCAGCAGAGCCTGCAGCGTGCTCCAGGTCCCAGAGCTCATCAGTGCACATGAGAGATTCCCAGACAATCACAGGGCTCCAAGGAAAAAATCATCAAGTGCAGCACAAGAGCCTCTTTATTTCCAGGGGCTCTTCACATTGCTCTTCTCCAGACACCTATGGAGCCCTTGCCCCACCACATGCACTCATTCACTGCCTATATTAAACTTTAGGGAGAGAACTGGCTTGATAGTCACAATGGGAAGAGAGAAATTCCTGAGGCCTAATCCTATTTGGATATGAATTCCCACAGCTACCTCCTGTTGCTCCTCCCTCAGCTTCACCAACTGTGGACACAGCTGAATAGACCTGACCTTGCTTTAACTTGGTTCAATTGCTACGATTGCTTCGGATGATGTCTGTTTGCAGGATCCTGTGGCTGCTAAGGAGGGTGCTGGTGTGGGTGTGGCGTTTCTCCTCTCACTCCAGCCAAGGAGTGCTGACTGCCAACCTTTGTGGCAATGACAGGCAAATTGCTACACAGAGGTTGCTGCTGATTAAATTTGCAAAAGCTACCAAGAGTTAAAGGTGCTTCTCAGAAGCATAAGGCTGTACTTTTACAAGAAAAAGCCTAGCTAGATAAAGGTAGGGAGATGCTTTTTCTTGCAGATATGAATCAGCAACTTTAACACTGTAAAAAGCTCTTTATATTATGTTTTCATGGGTGGTTTTTAAAGAAAACCCCAATATACGAATTGAAAAGCGTCCTAAGTTCTGACAAGTTTTCACTTGGAACACACGATGAAAATATATATGCAATGCTAGTCTGTTTTTAGCATTATTGAAAGACAGAAAAGCGTGTTTTTTTCCAATGTAGAGCACACATTTCAGATGGGTTTCTGGGCTGCAAAACTCATTTATATTTACACCATAAGTTGTCTCCAGCGGGAGCAAATACTTCTCGATGCCTTCAAAAAGCTGCCAGTCCCAATCCTCCCCCAGAAACTCAGCAGTGCCGACTGATGCTCCATGTGAGTTCATACAGCTACTCTATGCTAGGCAGCTGCTCTGCCACCCCAGAAGCCCAGCTAAGGGTGACCCAAGTAGCCACTTCTGCATTTTGTTCAGGCTGAAGGATCAAACGTCCTTGCTCTCACACACACCTCATGAGACCTGCCTAGGCAGAAGGAGGATTTTCCCTTAGGCTTTTGTGCACCAAGACATCGGTGCTCCAGAGTCCACAGATGGGTACCTGCAAATCATGGGTTTTGAACCCGCATCCAGGGCTGGAATGAGTTGTCTCTGCTGCCTCTCCCGCATTAAAAACATTGATAGCCAAGACTTGAAACACAACTGAGTCAAAGTGATGACTCAGCCAGTAACCACAACGGGGAAATATTTCACTGGCGGTTTTGACATCAGATTTGACACGACTGGCAATGGCATAAGTCCCTGAGGACACACGGCATTCACAGTGCAGCACAGAACGGCCTGGATACCATGCTGTTCTCACAGGGCTGCACACAGTTTTCTCTATCTAAAAAATCCTATAGCCATCCCATGGACAGCATAAGTCCAGCTGATAAATCAGATGTGAAATACAGGCTCGGATATGCTGTGTAACAGCCGAGCTACAAATAATGCCTGAACTATTTCATGTAACATGCCATCTCACACACTGCAGGCAGCTCCAATAACATTGCTGAAGGGATTTCTAGAAAGTGGGAAGTTTGATATTTAGGATGCAAATCTAGAGGATTTAGGTAAGGATGTACTGGGATTTCTTTTCAGTGGTTCCAAGTCAAATCAACCCTGGTTTCAACTTTGACTTCAGCAAGGCTACAGCTTTACTATGTGAAGTTTCCAATCAAACAGCAGATAAAAACAGATAGGGTTACATGGGGCTATGGCATACTGGCACATCAAGCATGTGTAATCCCTTCTGCATATACAGCTTCATTCGGGTTTCACTGCAGGACTTCTGTATTCCCAGTGCTCTACCTGTTTTTCATTAGTATTCCTCACCATTCTCTCCACTCTCTTCTGGTCTTTGCTGGAGACTGCCCTACCCATGGAGTTTGTACCACATAATAATTTAAATCAGGGACACTTTCCCTAGTTATCTTCTTACTGAAACTGTTCTGTAGGTATAATCTGTACTACACACATTGCTGTAGCAGTTAGGAAAGTGCTCTGAAAGAGTTCAAATTATTTTATAGCAGTGGAATACTCTTCTCATTAGAGGGATGCATCACTTTAATTAGCCAGCTACACTAATAACTATCCAAAGCATGAAACAAGATTTAGGTGATAACCCAAACTCTTTCCATTAACCATGATTGACCACAGTCTACAATTTGCATGTGTATGCATGTGCAGGGAACATGTATCTTTTTGTGTGTGTGTCCATGTGAGCGTGCAAGGCAGGCAGAAAGATGAAAAGCAAGCAATAACATCCCACAGGAATTTCCTAAGGGATTGCTCCACATACAGGGAATAATAGTTAAGGAAAAGTGAAAAGAAGGTTAAAAGCAGACACACACCCATCAGCTCAAAGACTGGAGGAAAAAAGCTAACAGCTGCCAGGTGGTAAAAGGAGCTAATGCTCCTCCAAGGTGGAGCAGCAGAGGAAGCATTGGAGAAGGGACCCTGCTGCCTGTGAGCAGAATTAATGGGTGGTTCTGGACCGGCTGAGCTGCTGAGCCACAGCTTCTCAGTGAGTTGTTAATGGGGAACATGGCAAGTTAGGAAGTAATGAGGACTTTGTCAATACAGCTGTGGATAGAAGTGGGTAAGGAACCACTTAAGGGAAAAAAAACCATCACACAAATCTGCAACTACAGATTCTGCACTTTCCGGTGCTTAAGAAATTACTTGCAATAATTTTGGAAGCATTATAGGGGCTGACAAGCCAAACATAACCACGGGAGAGATCTTTTTATTAAGCTAGAAGGAGCAAGCAAGAAAGAAATCTTGACAACAGTACCATCATCTACAGTTCTTTCTCTTTTTTTTTAATTCCCGGGAGAGCAAAAAATCACAAACCTAAATAATCCGCAGCCTCCTGCAGGTGGAAGCACTAGAGGAGCACTGCTTTTGTAGGCAACACCCAGCACGAGATAAATGGCTCCAGCACATCCCAGCTGGGTACAAAAGGGAAAGGGGACCCCACAAAGAGCTCCACCCTCTCCCTGTACCTCCATGCCTGCCAAAATAGCCATCTACATGGTATCCAGGGTCAGGAGAACTGGCCTGTGTTGGTGCCAAAAACTCAGAGAGTCTCTGCCAAAGTGGCCAGATTGAAGGAATATGAGTTTGGGGTGGGAGGGGATCACACATCCATCTCATAGTTAGGTTTGTTGGCATTTAGGAAATGGGGAATATTTTTCAGGTTTTCTAAGTAATTCTGGCCACTCTCCATTCTTCCCCCTCCCACGAAAGCAGCCCCCCCTGCAACAAGAGTTTCACTACATAATCACTTTTTCCCTTTTATTTTCTGTAAAGATAAACACTATTAAAAACACTGCATTCTCATTTCTTTACCTCCATGAAGAGCAAACACAGAGAAACACTCCCTAGAAATGAAGTGCCAGATTTATTCAAAGGTAAAAATCCCTTTTTATGTGTCCCCCAAGACTCTGAGGGAGGTCCTGCTTTCTGAGCTGGAAAGTGCTGAACCAGACAGCAATGCCACCGTACTGGATTCCCCTCCCATATCCAGCCTTTGCAGCTCAGCCTGGTTCAGAGCCAAAATCCGGGTGGGCTCAAGATGAGTGGGAAGAATGGGATGGTCTCGTGGTGCCACCAAGCCCTGCAAGTGCTTGCATCTTTGTCTGCATCCCACAACCCTCTCTACCCTGGGCTTGCACTGTCAGGGAGGAGGGGGCCAAGACAGTAGCCAGGTTGGCTTCACAAAGAGCCAAGGACAACCCCTATTTCATGAAAATAAGACTTAAGTAATTAAAACCACCGTCCTGGCTTCTCTGCACCAGCAGGGACACAGAGAGACCAAGGATGGGGAAAGATGCCTGGACCCTCTTGCTTCCTTCTGGGCTTCTTACAAAATAAAAGCAATTGCCACAGCTGGAGAGCGAATACAGCACACAGATACACCACAAATACTGCAAATATTCTGCATATAAAAGTATCATGTTTAACAAACCCATCTCCCTGCAACGCTCAAACCCCCATCATGGAAACCGAAACCACCAGAGATAAGTCATGGACCACAAAGCATGACTGCATGTAAAAAACCAAAATATGGGAAATGGGTAGCAAGGCTCCTCAGAGCACTACAGAGAAGTCGGCCTCACTGTCCTCCTTTCTGAGCAGCACAGGATGGTTACATCCAGCTGGTGAAACTCCAGAGCTCAGCTCCGTGGAAATATCCGGGCTCACGCTCAGCCCTGCACCGCTCCCACTCCAGCACTAAGTACTAATGCATGTTTGATTAGGCAGCAGGAGATGTGTCTGCTCCTTCCAGAAGTGACCACAGGCTCTTGGCAGTAACAGCGAGTATTGCTCCGGCCTCGCCGCACGCCGCAGTCGTTCACTGCCCTGCCAAGGGAAGGCGTCCTGCCAGACGAGTATTCAAAATCAAGCGAGGAACAATCATTTTCAATAATCAGTGTTTCAAGTGCTCTAACGAAGAGGACGTGTATTAAGGCAACCTCAGGGAAAGGAAAACCTGTTAAAGCAGAGGCTGAAAGTGATTTTTCAAATATCCCTGCCCTTTTCACTTCTGCACAGGAAAGTCTGAAGAAATCTTACAAAACCAGAGGCTCAGATTTATTCACCCTTATATTTCCTCTGGTTCCAGTGGCATTATTCCCACAGATGGGAAATACAGGTGAGAGTATTTTCTAATTTTAAATTTTTTTTTTTGTGCATACTAACCACTCTTGGACATGAGTTAGGCCTTCCACGATAGCAAGACTGGATGACAAATCATGAAATTAAAAATAATTTAGAAAAAAAAAAGAAAATTCTGGATTCTTGTCATTTCCCTTCTGTTTTTTTTTTACACTTTGGAAATAACAGAACAAAAAGTGACAAACATGCTCACGGAGCGACCCAAACTTGAAAAGAAACAAAATGCCATCCAAAGGCAAATGGCAAAATTCCCAGTAACATCATTATAACATTCATAATGCCAGAATTTCATCTTGTATGCTCTTCTGCAACTAATACAAAAGTATTTCAATTAAGATATCATATTATATACCTTTTACAACTACACACACAATGAGACCCTCAAATGTTGCTTTTGAGTTGCAGACCTCACAGTGAAACAATAGCCAAGCCCCATATGTGCAGACCAGAGCTTGGCTCACACATACCCTGCAATACATACTTTGGGATGTAAATGTGGAGCCCAGCCTGACAAACCAGCTTGCATTTGCATCACCACAATACCCATCCTAAAAATTCATACCCAGCACTTTCTAAGCAGCAGCCGCTCCTCTCATCTCTGCTCTGGGGATGCCTGCTTTAGGGCTGGTGAGGGTGGGGCAGGGAAACAGCAGAGCGTGCCTCAGCACACAGCTGGAGACATGTTTTACTGGAGGGTTTGCTGGGCTTTTGATGGGAGATGGATTTATTTTCTTGGTCAGAAATCTGTCCCCTGCGCTGGGCACCCTGGCTGCCGGCTTCAGGGGCATCTCCTTCTCACCTTACATCAGACCCTGAGTCAGGACAGGGCCACAGGTGTGCCTCCCCTGCTCTGCCCTGCCCTGCCCATCCCTGGAGCAGGGACAAGAGCAGCACAGTTGGCATTTGCCACATCCCTGGCCAGGACAGCCCCGAGGTCGCTCCTGTGCCCCGTTACTCAGTGTGGCTGGAGCCCAGCACCTTTAATGACTTCTCCTTTCTACACACTGCTCTACTCATTTTCCACTTCCCCAATCACAGCTGTTGAGCCCTATTAACACATAGGGGAAAAAAACCACATTTAAAACCAAACCTGCTAGGCCAGAAATAGAAGTTCTCATTTTCTTCTCCAAAACACAGAATAGCTGAGCAACAACGAAAGGAAAAGGAAATCTCTCCCAAGTGCACATCTGGAACCAATTTGCTGTCTGCAGCCACTGGGTGTCACTTTTGATATATATTGGTTCAGCCACGCAGCAGTTCGGGGAGAGAAGCGGATTTCAAGGAGGTGATCCTAAAGCGAACCAGACTGCTCCGCAGCCTCTCGCACGCAGGCTGCAATTAGCAATTAGCCAGCCAGCCTGATTTATTAACACAACATCCTCACCACGACACTAAGCACCGTGCAGAGGCTCTTACCTCTCAGTCTGCAGAGTGACTTTCGACGGCTCCACGTTGGGGTTTTCCCACTCCATCTGCGGACAGTGCATGAAGTAGCAGAGGGTGTAGAGAGCCTCCGGCTCCCAGTAGAACGATCCCTGCTTCTGGTGCATGGGCGTCCCGTTCCCGTGCTGCTTGGCATTGAGGGGCTGCAGGTGGTGCATCGCTCGGGACACCAGGTCGCCTGGAAAAAAGCAAGAGCCGGGTGAATGCCGGGCTTTTCAGCCACCTCCCCTGAGTTTGCAAACTGAAAGGCACGTTGCTTGGTCTTCCCTTCCATTTAACCTCACACATGCAAACAGTAGAGGGTAGGAGAGGATCCTGGCTGTTACTCATCACCAAGCTGAACTTTTCCTGGTGGTTTACGTGGTGTGGTGTGACACAGCCAGGCTGCAGACCAGCCCACAAAGGCCCGCAGGAGATGTGTTTCTGCAAAGACGGTGTCGTGGGCAGCACCAGGCTGGCCCATCTCAGCACCACCACGAGAGCTGGCACACTGAGCCAGGATCACAGTTACCTACTTAGCAGCCTTTGGAGGATGCCAAAACCCCACAGCCCCAAAAAATGACCCTGCAGAGTGGCACCAAAAGCTGCGTGCTGCTGGTCAGAGAGGGGCAGTGAAATCCAGCCCCTTGGAATGAGGAAGAAGGCAGTCAGATAATGCACAAAGCACTGCAGGAGGATGCGAATGAGCATGTGGGTGAAGAAAAAAGGGGGAAAATACTGTTAAAAGACAATATAAAAAATGTGCAACCAAAATTAGTTTTTAAGTCTAAGCTAGGCCTGAAAAACTTCATGTCAGCAGAAAAACAAAACGTATGAAATAGGCTCGCCCAGCCCCCCAGGTTTCCAGAGCACAGAAAATGGCCAAAGAGGAAGATGCTCACCATCCCCCCTGCATCAACAAAGTCTGCGGTGCTCCCTCACAAGGCAGATATGGGAATCCAGCCACAACATGTGGACTGGGATCAGCAAAGCCAGCAAGTGAAATTAGCAGGCAAATATATGGGCAAGCAGCAGTGCAGTCTCTTAGCACAACACTGATTGTAACTAATTAACAAAAGCATCTCTCTCCGAGGCAGTGAATTTTATGTTTCTTGACTAGTGACCACTCTATCAAAGGCAGGGAAACAATTGTGGTTATAAACTGCCTTTTTTCACATGTTCAAATCACTCTGAGAGTGCTTTGGGGGGAAATAATGATCTCAAATCAAATCAGTTGGTTTGTTTTAAATGAAAATCTGAGCAAGAGCCCTTTGGGTCATTCTTAAGCTATACAAAAACAAGTGATGAGAAAAAGAGGACATAATTTTCCAGTATTAAGAAGAAGTCACGCACTTTCTCTTACTTGCTTTTCCCAAGTGACCACTGAGCACTGAAACTTGGAAAGAAAAGTTTAAAATGTACACCAAGGTAGGAGCATAAAACCAGCTGGGGGAGGATAACTGATAAACTCCTGGGCAAGCTTCAAGGAGAACCACTCTGACCGTGTGCGTGGCTGAACTACAGGTTTTTGCAAAGTCCCGCCCCTCTGAACACAGCACATCGCCTCTCTCCAGCCTGACTCACACAGAAGATGCTGCTGCTGCAGTGACAACGGGTACCAGGGGGAATAGAAATGTCTCGCTTAAAAATCTCAGCCCAGTCCTCCAAAAACGTAGCCTTAAAACCATGAAGAGAAGAAAACCGCTGGCATGAGGAAACTGCAGAGTCCGTGATTTCAGGGTTTTGACACGATTTTTTGCTTCACTCTGCAATATTCTTCTGATTCAAAGCCTTCATTTAAAAATAGCTTCTGTCTTCTCCCTCTGCCAGGAAATTGCCATGATAGGACCAATCTTGCAGCTTTGCATGCTCATAATTTCCAAGAGAAACTATGCATGTGGAAAGTATGCAGGATCAGGTCTGCAGAAGAAACAGATGTGCCTCTGAGATGACTCCAGTCCTGCACAAGGCTATCTGCAGGAAAGTTTGGGACCTCCTTCAGTCCACCTTAGTCACAGAAGATGTGCACTGCCAAGTCCCGCACAGGCCAATTTAACTGCCAGCAGCCTCGTTGATAGTAAATTCATCCCTTTTTCTCCAGAAGGCAAAAAAAAAAATGCATGGAATTGCTGGCTGCAACATCCAGATTTAACAGTAATAGCAAAGGCAGAGAAAAGGGAGACACATACTAAATTCAGCCTTTTCAGACCCAAGCTATTACAGCACTGAAGCATGTGTGTAAAGTTAAGCACACAGCCTGTCTTATTTCAGTGGATTGAGACAGCAGGCACTAGAGAATGCCTCTGACTTCTGTAATGAATGATGAATAAAAATTAAGATGCAATTTAGGCCCAGATTCTGGCAGCAGCATTACTTCATGCCACTCCTCCCTGAGCACTGGGGTGATGTGACCTCAGTGACACGCCCAGGCTCAGAGGAAGCTGCACGGTGAATAAGAAGGGAAAGGAGCAGCAAGAATGACGTGGGCAGGACAGGCAGCTAAGCATCACTGCTGATGCAAGGCTGGAGGAACTCAAGCCTTGCTGAAAGGCAAAGCTCCAATCCATATCAATACGACCAGGAGTTCATCCTTTTATACTGTATTTCCTCTACTGCTTCCTAAAAAACCCAAAACAATTCATACCAGTTCAGTAAAGCTCAATCAATGCTTTTTATGTTTAAGCCTCATTTAATTACATTATACCAAGAACTGATTTGCTTAGATCTTTCTTTTGCCTTTGCAATGCTATCTCTGGTCACATTTGAAATAATTTTTATATTAACGATTATCATAACATTTCTTTATCAACAAGTTGACTTATTTCTTTGGGTCAACTCAAAGCTTAAACAATCAATACCTGTAAAACACTGAGCTCCACAGAGAACAGTAAGCAAGCATAAAAAGCCCCGCTATATTGGTACACGACAGGCAGAGTTGTGGAGGCAGGACAGGAACCACTGCTCTGTTTTATTCCACAGCATAACCTCGAACAATCCGATACGTGCCCTAGTGCCCTTTGCCTCTTTCAGCCGCATCCAGTTACAGCAACAATCCTCCGGGGCAGAGACCGTGCCTTAGCGTATCTGTGCTCCAGGATCAGTGCCAAGAAGGCACGGGGAAGCTGACAGGCACATGCACACACTGCCTGCTAGCACCGAGGCCAACTCTGTAAAATGTAGCAGCACAGTGCAGCATCTGGTTCTAGGTGTGTGTGCGTTGTCTTGAACCCCTACCAGGTTTCGCTCCTTCTATTGTTCCTTGCTAATAAGCTTTTGCTTCTCCATTTCCTTCCTAAGGATGTACCAAGAGCTGAGACTCTCTCTTTGATTCCAAGGCCCCCCCAAAGCCCATGAAACCAGCTCCATGATGGGACTCACTGGTCTGCTCTCCAGCAATCAGCCAACTCCAGTCTCACCTGGGAAAGCCAAACCACACATGTTCTCCTTGCCAGCTGTAAAAGCTGTGTTATATCTGAACAACGAGGGCAACCTTGAATTTATGGCCAAGCACAGAGAGATAAGCCCCCTTCACAAGTCTGTGCCATCCCTTCATCAGTGTCAGCCACCTCTGCTCTTCAGGGTTGTGCTCAGCACAGAAAGGCTCTGCAAGGGCAGGTTACCTGCTCACAGCATTGCTGGCTTTTCTGCATCTTGTTTGGCCCTGAAAATATGCCTCAGCTGTATCAGCTGGACACATCAGAAAGCCGGTAAATTCCTCAGTGCATCATTTCCAAAAAGAACACACCTAAAATAAAATTCCCAGCAGCTGCGTTGACCTTCTAACTCCATGAATGAGGTTCCTGATGGCTGTGGCATCATGACTCAAGGGGTTTGGCAGGGATCCCTGCCTGCTTTGCCCTCCACTGATCAAATTCTCACCCTGTACCACCACCTGCAAAACAGTCTGGGGAGCTGATCCGCCTGACAAGAGAGCTTGCCAATTTTATTTTGTTTTAAAATTAAACTCAATAAAAACTTCCGTAATTTATGCAACATAAGCCAAGTGAGCCAACGCACAAACTGCTTTGCAGGCACAGCCAGGGAGATGAAAACACCACATTGTGCAGGGTAAACACAAGGAAAAAGAAAAAGAACAGCAAAGTGGGGGGACGTTTCAGGACACTCTTCTTGCCAAAGCTGGGAAGCCACAACTAGGGGACAGGCTCCCAGAGGGCAGCAAAGGCAGCAGCAAGCCCCAGGCTGGCACTGCCTTCCAGCCCTGATTCCGGATGGGGAAGGGCTCCAGGAATGCAGCTCCACACCGGAGCCTGTCAGCCCAGGGGAGAAAGGCCGTGCCTCGCACACCAGCTACCAAAGCCCATGAAACCACCTCTGCACCGCAGTGTGTGCAGGGCTGCCACTGCAGCTGCCAGCATTTCATCCTTCCCATGACTAAAGCAGGGCTCGCCCATCGCTGCTGCTGTCAGTTCAGCACGGTCGGTGAACCAAGGTCCACATACGTTTGATTTAAAGACTGAAAACATTATGTAATGCACATGTTGTGACACGGGCCTGGTTTAAGGCAATACTGAATATTTAAGGAACAGCTTCACTGACTTCAAGCCAAAGATATGATGTGACAGAGAAAGTAAAGCTGCTCCCATCTGCATGGGGGTGCAATACAACATACAGCAAGACACAGCATGCAAGTGGGCAGCTTCAGCCTGAGCCCTCTCCGCACTGACCAGTGAAGCCTTTTTTTTTTAAAACTGTGTTTGGCTTCAGCAAAAGCTATTATCACTGCTTTTACTATGTTAAAGCCCAATGTTTAAAGAATAACACATCTGTTTCCAATTTTGCAATGGGGGGGGAAGAGGAAGGCAAAAAAGAAGGAAGGGAAAGAAAATGACAAATACCCAATGCCCATGTCTGAGAAGCTTCCTGTGGGATTTTTTGATCTGTCATGATGGACCTGATGATGCCATCCTGCCTGCCTAGGAGCAGACTAGCTACTTTCAGACTGATAAACTGCCAGAGCCAAAACCATTCAGCTGGGTGCATGCCTGCAGAGCCACAAGCCTGAGGGGAATGACATGGACAGATCCTCACACAGCCACTCCTTATGACACCTACCTCATGTTTTTCTTGTCCCAAAAGCATGTTCTAAAACTACCAGAACAACTTAGCAATGATGTCTTTGCACACTGAAAATGAGCCACACAGTTCTTTGACCTGTGTCTTTCCTTCAAAACCCAGGGGAGAGAGAGGAGCATCTGTTCCCACCGCAGCTGTCTTCCCACCTGGTGCCTTGCTGGGGCCCTGTGTGAAGAAGCAGGAGACCATGTTTCTAGCATGACAGCATTGTGCAGGCAGCACCCATCAGTTTGATAACGCTGGTCTGGTCATCCTTCCAGCTGTCCTTGACTCCTATGTGTGTAGTCTGCACTTGGGAATCATGCCCTGCACTGGGGCATGTTGATAGCAGCAGTGTTACTGCTTTGCTGTGCTACCTGGGTGAATATTTCCTCCTGCAAAGAGCAGGCCAGAACCATAGACAGGAGTTGTGTCTGTCTTTCAGAGCCATTAACAACCTCCTGTGTCCTGTCCAGACCATGAAAAGGAGTATGCACCAGGGACCTGCATTCTAGATGCCAACTTCATGTCATGGTCAGTAGATTCCCCCCCTTACAAGCATGTGAGCCAGGTGCAAAACTCATTTTCTTGACCTAGATTCATTTCACACTTCAGTGTAAAAGTCTTGGATCTATGGTTTTGCTCACAACCAGCTCTGTGGAGACTGTATTGAAAACATGAATTTATAACCCTGACAATAAACCATGATCTATTTAATCAGACTGCTAGCTGGTAGCCACAGCCATTCTGCATCCTTCCTAAGGCGTAGCTAAGTCCCTTTCCCTTTCTACCTCCTGCTGCCTCTGGTTTCTGCACCAAAGTGACACACCGGTGCAGTTTACCCCAGTACACACCTGCCAGCACATCTCTGTGGGTGAATACGAGCAGCTGAGCTGTGTCTCCTGTACCAGGTCACCCTCAGCCACCCGAGCCATCCCTACACTCTTGATTCCAGCTGTGCTGTTCCTCCACGTTCCTCTGCCTCCGGTGGTACATCAATCTCCATGTTTCAAAAGTCAGCTGAGCCAAAACTGCTCAAGCAAAACCTGTCCTCAAATGATTTATTGTGAGGTTTTCTATTGTTAACTCGACACTACTCATCTATACCAGGAAAGGAGTGTGCAGAGATAGGGTGGCTGCACACTAGGAAGTGTGCAGAATGTATTTCACTGTGTGCATGCTCTTAGCACGAAGTCTCTTCAAACATAAAAAAGTTAAGTTGTTCTTGGCACACAGTATATTCCAGATTTTACTCCAGCTGCCTCAGGCTGTGGGTATGCTTGGGGTGCCATAACCCACAGGCAGTGGGGCATCCAATGTGCAACAAATTCATCGGTGAGCTCACCTTGCAGAAACCTCCCTAGCTCTGCCATCTCTGCTGTCCCACACTGTGCCCCTATCTACTACCACAGGCAACCTCTTCTTCTCCTAAAAGCCATTCATCTCTTCTACACAAGAGCAAAAGAAGGAACTGTGGTCCCAGACTCAGAATTGAGAGGACAGGACCAGGATGCAAGCAGCCCATTTCCTGGCAGTGGCTTCCCTGTGGCCTCCCACAGATCATTTAATCTTTTTATCTTCACTTACCCCACCATCACAAGAAGCTTCTATTTATATTACAGAGTAAGTGTTTGCATGCAATTTAGTGTTTGCAAAAGCCTTTGAAGACTGATAAATTAGGGATTGGATATATCCCATAAAAAAGCCACAATAATAATTAAACCCTCTCAAGTTCACATACCTATTATAACAACACTTACACGTTTAGAATCTCCAATCCAACGTGGCAAGCGTGATGTTTGTGTCTGATTCCCCTTAAGCCACGTCAACTTCAAACAAAACAAGCTTTGACTTGGATGAGCTATTCATGTGCCGACCTAATGCAGAACCTTCCTTCTGCGGAACACCGCTGCCTTACGGACCACTATTCCTGGATTTTCTGTGGCCTGACATAGACCCATGTCCTCAAATGGAACTTAAGAGTGCCCATGGCTGAGCAGGCCAGCTAGGAGTGCTCACTCTGACCTGACCAACTGCCTGTGCTCTGCACAGCAGGGACGAGCAGGACTGCAAGGAAAGGAAAATGCCATTTGAATCCCGAGTGTGTTGTGATGCAGGGGTTCAGAGGGAACAGGAGTCTGTACCTCAAATGCGGTGTACATGGGGAGTTCTGGGGGTTCACAAGGGTGTATCGTGGACAGCTGGTGGAAGGTTGGAACTCCAGCACTCCCCACCCATCACAGTGATGCCTTCTGCCTCTAAGCATCAAACCTGAGTGGGCTTAAACACAGGAGGTAGAAGCCCTGGAGGAACAAAACCACCCTGGGCTTGTCCCCAAGAAAGGCAAAGGTGGCTGAGTCTCACCCTTGGAGTCAGACAGGGAGCCCCCAGAGGAGCAGTGAGGACCCAGACAAGCAACAAGACAAGCTGCCCCTATTACCCACAACAGAGATCCACCCCCTTGGTCTACAGGGCAGTCAAAGGGAAGATAAAGCCTGAGTAGGGTGTAACCTGGTATTTTCAAATTATCCTTCCTCACACTTCATCTCAACTGATAAATAAATGTATTGTTTTATGGCTTATGATAGTGGGTATCTGAGGGGCAAGAGAAGAAAAGCATGTTTAATAGTCCCAAAATATTTGGGACTATGAAGTAACCCACAACCCTTCCTGTGCACAGATGCAGACAGTGAATGGAGGCTGTGGTCCATCACTCAGAGAGGACAGCAAGGAGAACAGGGTAGCAGCTAGGGAAGCCTGCAACCAGGCAGCCCTTAACAGAGGCGAGAAAATACCTAGCATTTAAGCACTGCATTCATCTGTCTTCTGTTCTCTGCTGGGGGGGTCTTCTCTGTTGAGGAGCATCTCAACAGCTTCTAACTTTGACACACAGAATGCATGGATATCAGCAAGGAGGAATTGCAAACTAGACACCCAGAAAGAGGGTGAGCCAGGACCTAGAGATCTTGTGCAATGACCCAGTGCAGGGCCCTTGAAAACTGGGAAAAGCATCACCATATCTGGAGAGGTGACACACAGGCTGTCAGCCTATGGCCAAATCCCATGCTGAAGGGAGCACTGATGCCTGGAGTGGCATCACCTAAAAACAGAGGCTAGACAAAATAAGAGAAAAAAAGTAGGTATTCATTTGAAGGGCCTTCAAAGGCACACTCTGGGCAGTCAAAAGGCTACACTCAACATGGACCCCAGGTCACGGGTTCTTCACACTTTTGTAAGTTTGGTCCATTTGCGTATCAGGGTAAATTCTCCAATTAAAACTTCAGTTATGATGTAGTTACCCCAAGTTTGCTCCTCCTCTTCAGAGGCTTTTAGTTTACACATTTTGGGGCCTCAGACAGTCAAAGTGTCCTTGAAGAGCAAACCTAGAGAGGGTTTGTTATGCCTAACCAGTGTGAGAGAACAGTAGTTAACAGGCCACACGAAACTTCAGAGTTACAGACTGGGCAGTGCAGGATTTGAGAAATATAAAAGTTAAAACCTAAGGCATCAGCACCACCATCTGAATTGCAGGTTTTGGCTAGTACCTCTGCTTAGCTCAGCACTGTGCTCCATGAACCAAACCATCCACAGGGAATCAGCTTGGTCTTACTCTGCGGTGCTGCTTAGTCTGAGAAATACATCTGACAAACAGGGCTTTTGTTCTGGCAGTAAATTAGCAGAGCATTTTTGACAACACTCCTTCAGATGCCACCCTTCCAGCAAGCACCTTTACCCTGGCATTTGCTTCTAAGCCTAAGTTTAACCTCTTATTTAGAGCACATGAATCAATTTGTGCGGCTCCTGCAGCGCTCCTTCCTGTTGGCTGCAGAGGATTGAGACTAGATGAAAAGGCAAGGGAGGGGATGCTGACTTTCATCATCTCCTCAGCTGGGGCTGTGAGGAGAAATGAAAAACAGTATCAGTATGTGCAATCACATTCCTACTTACACTTGAGCAGTAACGCTTCCTTTCATCCCTAAAACGGTGCCAAAATCCACTGGGAGGCTGTTATTTTGGAAATATATACATTCACCACTGTGGATGCAAAGAGAGGATGATGTGTAATAAAAAGGGGATGAAGAGTGGCATTTTCCCAATGGCAAAAAGGAAAACCTTGCTGAGACCTGAGCGGTGACAGGGAGGAAGTACCAGCCAGAACATCACATCTGGGGACTGCTCTAAGTTAAACACCATTCAAAAGCAGAAAACCTCTGTTATCAGCAGTGTTAAGTCACAACTCCAGATTATCACAGTTTAAAATAAAAATGATTATTCATTGTGGTTAACACTCAGAGTGATACTACCACCAGTTACCGTGGTTTGCACAAGTCTGGGTGGCAAACTTCTCACCCTGGAAAGCTATAGGAAACTGGCCATATTTGCACCCAAAACAAGCCCCAAACAGTTTTTTCTCTAGCCTGAAGATGTACACTAAGACACGCTTTGGATGACATCCTAAGCCACGGTTTATCTCCCTGTGCTGCTTGAGACACACAGCCTTCTACAGCCCTACGAACACACCTCAGCACAGGGTGGTTGTCCCAGGTCAGACCCTAACACCCTACAGTCTTTACCCCAAGGCAGTGAGGGACAAGTATTTCTTGGTGCCAGGATTGGTGCCCAGTGCTCTGCTCTGCCTTCTCACCACCTGCATGCACACACAAGCGAAAGAGGGTCCTCCTTCACCCAGAAAAACAGCAACGACCTTCAGTCATGAGCCTCATTCCTTCTGCATTTGGCCTGCAAGCCAGCAGCAGTATTTTTAGATGGATGATGAATAGGTGTCTTGAAGCATTATGCAGTCAAATATAACATAAATATTTGTGGATTGCAAATATGCATATAAAGAAGTTAGGAAAAATATCCAAAGGTCAAAACGCAGTATCATGGGATCTCTCCACAGCCAAAGCCCTCCCTAACGTTCCTGTCTTTTTCTATTCAGTCTACTTATTTTTTCCCATCTGAAAGGGGGAGAAATGAAAGAGAAGAACTAGAAATCAAGGAAAACCCCAAAAACTTTCTGACAAAACCCCAAACAGATCTATTCCTCTTATCCTCTAGGTCTGGTCTAGAAATACAGGAAACTTCAAGGAAAAAAAATGAGGAAAAAAATGAAAAAAAACCCCAAAGTCCTGTGAAATATTTTCTCTAAGACTCAACAGTGAAATACTGTCAGGCTAATGTTTAAAATCCTATTATTTTTGCTGTGCTTCAGTTCTTCCCAATGTTCTCTATATAATAAGCATTTCAAATGAAATTACATTATTTTAAAACACACTGTAGTAGGCAATTACAACTCCTGAATACTAAATGCCAATATAACATGGGCCAGATTTATTGTTGTTCCTTAACTTTCTGCCATGTTCATTATATTTTAATGAATAAGGTTTCACATTAATTTTTTAAGCCTTTGCCTTGGAATCACGCATTACTGCTGTAATTGTGGTGCAGAATTAGGTGTCTATTTACATTCTCCTCCCAAGTCCTGGAGACGAAACCTCCCTTTGATTTTTTTTTTCCCGCTAAGTCAGCAACATCACCTCTTCTTCCTATTTTCTGGAGGGCACCCCTGGACCAGTGGCACTGCCTCACCTGGCCACTGCCAGCAAGGTGGTGTCCCAGCAAGGCCCAGTGCCTGCTGCCTGCTAAGCCTGGAGATGAGAGCAGGAGCACCAGGCAAGCACGATTTGGCAGGACCAGAGCAGCATCCATGAGCCCAGCTGCACCTGTCTGACCAGGGGGACTCCTCAATGGCAGCATCACCAGATGGTGCTGCCCTCCCCCTCTGGTCGTGTCTGCCATCCCACCTTTCCCCAATTTTCTCCTGCCTCCTGTCACACCCAGGGAGATGGCAGCTTACCCAAATGGTCTTTTCTAACACACTGACAGAACACATGAAAAAACAAAGGGTGCAGACACACGAGGGCCATCGTGGGTGGGGAAAGGTGAAGGTACCACACGATAAAAGGCTTTTCACCTTGTGAATCTCTTCTTCACCTAGGACAGACTGTAAAGAAATTAAGAAGACGTGAGCTGAAAATACAGGTGCTGGGCAGAACACAGGCCTCATGTGCAAGGTGTTGTCTTCCAGGGGACAGATTTGATTCCCTGTTCTCAAAGCCTCCAGCAGCTGGTCACACTGCTCCATGCAAGGATACTAGGCAGAACTGAGAGCAGGGGAAGCCTTTCCTCTGCACGAAGACACTTGTTCATTCTAGTTATTCCACATACTTACAATACTTTAATTATTCATGTCAATAAACTATAGGAAATCTCATTCAATTAGAATTGCTTTTTAAAATATTTTTTTTCCTGAGACAAAATTAAATTGCTTTATTGCAAGATCAGGCTGTGCCCTTGTTTTTTGTGCTCTTTTGAAGAGAACAGAAATGAAATCTTGGCTCCTGGGATATTGCAAGCTGATGGGACAATGCAGACACATGCCTGGGGACTGCCCATTCTGCTGGTCCACAGGCCAAGCTGCTGCCCTCATCATCCCCTTCTGGTTGCCACCTCCTCCTCCTCACGATCCTCTCCACAAGTGCTATCCTCTTCATTCCCTCCTATCCAGAGAGTCTCCCTCATTATATTTATTCACCCCCTCAAAAGCAGGTGCTTTTCCCCATCTAATCCTTCCCTCATATCTCACTTTTTCCATGGTAATGCTTGCCATATCCTCTTTCTTCTCCACAATGTCCATCCCCCTCACACCACCAGGGCAACAATAAATCCTCCTTTGCCTTCTGCCTTCAAGCCTTTATGATCCCCAGGTGTTCCCCCCACCTTCTCCCCCCTGCTCTGCATTTCTGCCCCACGCTGCAGTTCCCCACCCACCCTCCATGGCAGAGGTTTTGCTGTAACCTATGGCTCACAGCCACTGCTGATGCCAGGGAGACACACAAGCACTGAACAAACAGCAAACCTACTTATATCCCCTGGCTGCTCCATTTTCCTCCCATTTCATGATTTTTCCTCCAAACTCAGAGGTTTTTTGCCCACCAAGTTGCTGCAACTCCCTCCACGTTTCACAGCCCGGTTTTGAACTCTGCACCGGCACTGCTCCACAGCACAGATTTCCACCCAACTGAGCAGATCAAGCCTTGCAAGCTTTGCCAGTTACCACTCCTCCCACTGCTGCTTCTCTGACATGCATCTGCTTGCAGCGGCCAGGGAGGATCCCTCGAGTTGGCCACAGGGCTTTTTGGAGGGCTACCAGCCTGCTGGATGTGCCAGCCTCTCCGACAGCTGCATCCGACTCCCACTGACGTGCTCTGTTCTTCCAACTGGCCACCCTGAAGAGTGTTTTGCCTGTGTTTGCAGTCAGCAGATGTACAGAAAGCAAACCCCACCAACCAAGTATTTGAATCTAAGGTAGGACACGTAGAGGTGATAGAGTTCAAACTGTTAAACGGGATGGGGTGCTCTATCTAAGGACTCTGGCTGTTTGGGGTGAGTACAAAGGTCCAAGAAAAATACAGAATAAAAAACCCACCCACCCTGAAATACCCACAAATTACTTATTTATTAAATCCCAACCATGTGAAGTGCAAGAAAGAGAGCTGTATCATGCATAATTTAGTTGGCACACAGACAGTACTGTTGTGTGTTTCAAGCACGTGAAATAAATGAGCATAAATTACTTAATTTGAATAACACCGAACACCTGATTCCAGAGATGGAGCAACACTTCACACTAAGGCTCGTGGCTTGTTGATGCTGCACCAGAGCAAATTAAAATTAGCAAGCTGAAAACAGAAATTCATCTTGTGTCTTGTAGACAAACATCCATGGTGCATCCACACGGCTCACAAATAGGAGGAAACTGAACCATGATGATTTGGTGGAGCTACAGAGGAGACTCCCGTTGCTACAGAAAGTGCCAAAAATGAACAAGAGATCCCTATACATGTTCTTTATGATGCTGGCAACACACAGTTCAGTAATAAGAACAGCAGTAGGTTGGGTAGCCTTTATGGATTTGAGCCTATATCTTAATGAATTTGAGTATTTTTAATTTCTCCCCAAAATTTCGTAACTGACCTCAGGAAAAGAATACTAGACAGTATTTCACACAAACCTCAGAATAAAACCCACTTTTTTTGTCTGAATGGTTCTGTTTTCCCACGCATAGCATCCTGTATCTAACTAGACCACAAACATGTGATTGGAATGCTTCTCTCTTAAGAAAAAAGAAGTTTAAATAAAGCGCTTCTGGTAACTTTATCTCCATGTCACATAAAGATGCATATGGCCTTTGCCTCCTACCATTTATTTGTGCCAAAAGCAAAGTTTTCAGATTTTGACAAATATCACAGATTCCCATATTTCTCAAAAAATGCTTTGGTTAATAGCACATAACTTATCTTCCAGGAGTCAATTCCTGTGGTGCAGGTTTGAGTTGTAGGGCTAGAGAAGGAAAGGCAGGTAAAGGACCTTCTCTAAGAGAGGTAGAAGTAGCTCTGCCTTAAATGTGCGACAATATTTCCTTTACTTACTGCAGCCTTCAGCTTTCTGCCTGCCCATCATAAAAGGCATGCCACTGAAAGGAGACAGGACACCAGTACAACAGACATTTGCAAGTCTGGCCAGGCTGAGAGGTGTTCTCAAATACAACACAGGGAAGATGAAATAAAGCATCTTTCACCTTTAAAACTGAGAGCAATGTATGCAAACAAGCCATAGGTATTGCTACGAGTCTGCACAACCCTTCTTTCCTCCTGTAGCTTCAGCTTCCGAACTGAACTAACACTGGAGCGTGAACACAGCTAGATCTGTCCAACATCTCCTTCCACATTACACAGCCCCCTCATCTCTCCCCAGCAGAACCAGGCAATGCACTTAGCTTTGCTTCACTTTGAGGAAAGAAATCCAAACATTCTCAATAGCCTCATACTTACTGAGTTCAGCAATGCTCCCCACGCGTGTGGCAAGTAGAGACTGCTCGATGGTCCTTAGCTCTGACTGGCTGAACATCTGCACCTCCCCGGGCTTGTTTGACCTTTGCTGGTCCTTGTGAAGGTTCAAGCTGTCCGGCAGGCAGAGAACACCTACAGTGGATAAAAAGAAAGGAGAAGTCCCATGTAATTTCAGCCAGTATGGTAACTTTGCTGCCACCACCACATAGTTTTGGGGACATTCCAAGGCACAGCCTGCGTGTGCAGAGCTCAAAGACTACCAACATCTGTAACCCAATGTCACAGACGACTCATGCAGAAGTGGCCCTTGTTAGCCCCTCTGAGTATCTTCAAGCTGATTACGATGTCACCTCGGGATAAATCTCACAGAAAAACCTAGGAGGATTGCTCAAGAAGGAGTTCAAGAGGGTTCCAAAGAAGCCTCCAAGAAACTACTCCAAACCTATACAAAATTATTAGAAAATGGTATCTAAGGGTATCTCAAAGTTCCTAAAGACTGGCTTTAAAATTATATATGAGACAGACAACACATTTACAGGATTTTCCTGCAAGGGGATTTCAGTGTCAATTGCCAAAATAAGGGACAGCATCAAGATGCTGTAAGTGTCATTGATGGCTGATTGAATTTCTTTTGTAAATACAGCTCCCAGCAATTGAACTGCTTGGGCTTCAAAAGCCCATTATGCAGAAGCCCTTAGAGCAGTGAATTTTTATGGTGCAGGGCAAAAGTAAAGCTACTGACATAAAATGATTTACATACACATTCATTCAGGCACAAAAGTCACTTTCTGCCATGACACGTAAACCCTCAGGAATAGATAGAGGGCATATATTTATTCACCAAAATCACTGTCATGCTAAAAATCAGAACTTATTTACAAGAGCAAACACTGTATTACCATCCTTGGGCAACAGCTGCATTGGTCCAGCTTGGGAAGCAAGCTCTCCTCCCTTCCCAGGCTCTGTGTACAGTCAGCTGTGGCTATGCTTTTCACAGCAACACCTTCCCAGTCTCTCTGGGACATATACAGGTGGAGAGCCACTGGAGGCAGTAGAATTGTACCTCTTTATGATGATTAAATTTCATCTTATCTCCAAATATTACCTTTGAAAAGAAGCCAGAGTAGGAAATGTATTTTTTCCATTAGTTTTTACTACTCCTTCCTTTACCTACAGAGAGTAGGTTCTGCCCTTATAGGCCAAGCAGACTTTGCAAAATGCATTAAGGACGAGGTACGTATTTAGTGTTCTTCTTCAAGGGAAGAACTTGCTTAGTTTTCCAGCTCAGTAAATATATGACATCTAACTCTACCAACCAATAATTCTGTCAACAGATTGACAGAACTGTCAACTGCTTTGGAGCACTGCAAGACCAGGAAATGCACCTCAAAGGAGATGCTTCTCAGACATCTTGTTAGCTTCACCAAACTGCCTTGGCTTCCCCTCCTCCCATCCATCTCCTCCCTGCAACCAATTCGGTCTACAAGTTATATTTGTAGCACAGACCTAAAAACACCCATCCTGTGAGGAGAGAGCTGACACAGGTTCAGTGAGCCCATCCCAAAGGAAAAAGCAGGGGTATACACTGGGAAAACCAAGACCAAAGGTCTTGTCCACCATGGCCATGAGACAGCAACCTAAGCTAGGATCATCCTCTGCACACAGCAGCGGCACCAGAACAAAATCCCCAGTAGCCTGTTGGAATCCTGGAGACAGAGGAGCAGGAACAGATGTAATTCCCAGCCCTGGCTCTGGTCCCAGGCTTGTAACAACCCCATGAATGTGTAGAAGGTCATGAGAGAGTAACACAACTCACAAGAAAGTGTCCTGGAGAGAAAGGGCAGGACACCTGACACAGCACCGGGGAGAGAAGAATTCAAAGCCGAAAGGTAAGGAATGAAAAGCAACAACAGCTTATCAAACAAGCTCTTCAAATTCTCCTGCCATTGCTCGCTGGCTGACTCTCATCAACACTTGGTGCACTGATCAACATTTAGATTCCGTGGATGTACAGAGCTCGGGAAGTATAACAAACACCTGCATTTAAAATGCAGGCCTGCCCGCATATTTTAGTAAGTACTGTCATTTTTTTTAGATTCTTCTTTATAATTTTAACGGATAGAAATTAAGACAAAATTGGAAGAGTCTTCCCTGCAGAAAACAGATGTAAAAATGATCTAATACTGTAGGAGATTTCTAAAAACAAAAAAAAGAGCACAAACAGCTTTTATGGCATCTTTAAAAAATGAATTGGATATTTTTTCTGCAAAAACACACCTTAAGTCTGGAGAAAAAAAATACTGTTTTAAGATAACTTTACAAATAAAATTCAAATGGTTTTAAATGAAAACTATGTACAGAAGATATTTCTCCAAGTGATTTATGCAGTGGGATATAGACATTTTATTCTCTACTTTGCCTATGACTCTGTTCCCAGAGCCAGGCCTTTTCCTTACAAACAGCCCTGATGATTAATTACTCTGGTCTTTAGCGAGGGGAGCATATTCTTAGGCTCTTGGAGAGAAAAGCACAAATGAAATGCAAAATGTCCCATTGTTAGAAAACTTAACAAATTATAGGATGTGTCATGCCAAAGGGTTACACTTGGGTTGGAGATTAGCAAAGACACACAATAGCCAAACATCTGATTCTTATTTCAGCCTCAAAACTATAATTGACCACAGCAAGTGACCAGTGGGGTGATGGAAGATTTGTTTGTAACTCATAATTTTGCTGGATCAAGTCTGGTTTTCACAAGTATGGAGAAAAGGAATTTTATGGCTTGGGCATGCAACTCAGCCAATCTTTCAGCTTCAACCGTTTCTCCCCAAAATATTAAATTGAATAAAATGTTTTTCAGAAGACAAACCCACTCTCTTTTTATCAGTGTTTGATGCAAAGCTCAAATTTTCTGATGAAAGGCTACAGCATGGAAGAAGAGAAATTGAAGGGGGGGGGGGAAGATAAACACTTTGTGATTATAAATATCTTTTTAATAGACAGAAACATCTAAAAAGCCACCATCATCTTTCACTGGTTTGGCTACAGTTCAGCTTCCGTATTTTAATTCTCTGCCAGTTGGTATTATTTACTTGCTTTTTCAGCCTCCTTGTGTTGAACTTGAGAAACAGGTGAGGACCTCAAGTTTCCAAAGGCCTGAAAACCAGGACATTTCCCCCCTTCCTTTTCTGGCTGTCACTGCCAATTTTATCTGTCATCCCACACCGAAGATTTCTGTGCAGTAGCTTCGGAAATGAACAGTGGTACCTGTCTTTTCTCTCAACTGGCACTGTTAAATGTCCTTCCTTTCTGCATGGTTACTCAACCCTGTGCACTCCTTTGCCCAGTACTTTATCCCTCTTCTTCCCCACGATTCACCCGAGTGGAAATCCAGCAGTCAGCTGTTGCCCGATGAATCCCGGGCCAGACTCCCCCGGTACATCCCTGTCTGCTCTGTGCCACCCAGCAGCGTGCAGCAGCCACACACCAACTGCTGGGAACTGCTGGAGCAAGGCAGGACCACCAAAGCACTCCGGTGTATTTGGATTTTGTCACCTCTTTCGGTGCTTCCCCTTGTCTCTGTACCCTCCTTGGGGCATGGATCTGCCTAGGACTTGATTGCATGGACATATCCAGAGTGGGCCACACCCAACATTGCTCTACTCACTCTGCCCTTGGCCTCAGGGTACCCTGCAACCTATAGGTAAGAGACAGAAGAGAAATGCATACATTCTAAAATCAGTAGGATGCCAAAAAAAAAAATCCCAGTGATAAGCTCCTAATGCACCCCCTCCTCGCCAAACCTCTAGAGAAAAAGCAACATCACAGAGAAAATCTGATGCACAATTAATACATTTCACATTTTCCTGCCTTCTGGGCTCAGCTAAAGCACAAGTCGGAGATCAGTCCCTGAGGACTTAAAAATCCCAACCCAAAGAAGTATTGCACAAAATGACAAAGTGAAGGTGCCCAAACTTATAAAAAGGACCAGTTATTTTAAACCCTCATGCAAACTCATCCAGAAACTGGGGTACCTGGTAACTCTTCCAGTTTCACTGTTCACATTGCCACCTCTTGGGCTTAGCTGATGCGCCACCCTGCACTGCAAAGCAGATTTTGGCACAAAAACACATGCTTCCCTGCATACTTCTTTCAGAGCTTGCCACAGAGCTGACCAACGCTGTCCTAGCAGCGTGACAAGTGCGTGTGCATCACACAAATATCCCAAACTTAGCGCCCAGCAGCAGTCCCAGCACAGCTCCTCAGTGCCTCCCCAGCAAAACAGCCTGAAGGACCTGAGAGTCAAGAGCAACTCCAACACAAGACACAGCAGCCATTGTGTGACCTCTTATAGCTTTTCAGGGCAGGAGAAATATGGGGTTTGTACCCAAATTTCACCAAAATACAGAGGTATCATCTAAAAAATATATTTTTTAAATCTAAGCTTTCTGCACTGTTTCTCAATTTAGACAGATACCTGCACTTATATACCCGTTCTTGCCAAACACTTGATTCCTGAAGTGGTGGCACCTATGGTGCCCATGCTCATACCTCATGCCCACACCTCAATGTGTATCTGCATATAAAGTGATAGAACAAAGCAAGTAAGAAGTCTGCACTGCCTATACTCATGGGTCTGTAATACCCAACATCATCCACATATCAAATTCTTTGCCTCCTCCCTCTTCTTTACTATTCGAACCCCATGCTCTAAACAAAAGAAATTTCCAATGACATTAAATTAATAAAAGTGCCCACGGGACAATGTGATTCAAATTGATCCATGGCTGAGGAATCTAGCAGAAACCTAATACAAATGTGTTTGCTTTCACTAAAAATATGAGTGCTGTAAACACCATAACATACTTTTTTCACATTTCATCATTCATTCCTTTGGAAAGAGTGCCAGACTCCTTCACATCGAGTCTGAATAGAAGCATGAATGCTTTGCTAAGTGCTCCTACTTTCAAGAGAAAATATTTCAAATAATCTTTGACCTCCCTCTTTATTTATCTACTACATCTTAAGCAAATGTATATATCTGGAAAAGAGTTTATACTCCCACTGCAATGAATAGCTGGATCCTACTAAGAGTTTAGAGAATTTAAGTGTGCAGGATACATATAAGGCAAATTGCTATATAAAATGAGCCTGAAAATGGTAGTTAACCCTGAGCTGTCCCCAATACGTGCTGTTGCATATTACATTGCTCAAGTAAATGCCAACCTCACCCAGGAGGACTTCCTTTAGGAGTAGGAAATCCCCTCAGTCATCAAAATTTGTAAATTTTATTACATGGGAACACAGGACTAGAGTCTTTGAGTCCAGGCTCCTGCTCCCATAAATAATCACGTCAAGTTCAAGAGCTCACAAAACATCCAATAAAAAAAAAACAAAACCCTTTTCTTTCACAAGCTCATGTACTAAAATACTTACCAGCATCAGAGAGCATTCTTGAGATCTGCAATATAAAGGTCAATGGGAAAAAATAAAAGGGTCAAAAGTATTGCCAGCTGCCTTTGGAACAGCAAAACACTCAATGAGGTGCAAACCCCACATGGTTGGTATTGAACATGCAGAAAAACTCTCCTGACCCCACACTCTGCAGTCATGACAACCCTAAGTACATGAGAAGGATACCATCCAGGTGCTCAGCAGATTTTGAGGGACAATATGGGATCACCAGCACCCTGAGCTCAGCATCCCGACACCAAAGTGCAAGAGCTGGTGAATGTAAAGTGACACAAACTGCTGCAGTCTAAGTTCACACCCGATGGTCTCCATTGTTTGAAACAACCTGTGCCATCACTCCCAGGCTCAGCCTGCCCACCTGATGGGCAAGGCAGATGGAAAACATTCTCCTTACAGAAATGAGACCACGGGGAAAACTTTAAAGCAAATCACATCAGCTACTGCTTTCAGCTAACGGAGGACCTGGAAACCATTCAAGGCAAGAAGAGCAAAGTGTCTTCTTTCCACACATTCCAACCCGGTTAAATAACAGGGAGTGGCTTTGCATGGAGAAAATGCAAAGCTCTTGGGAAAGCTAGGTGGTGAGATCAAGTTTCCAGAATTGGAGTCTTACAGTAGGCAGAGCAGCCCAAACGAGGAAGGGTGGAGCAGGCACAGGAATCAAGAGACTAAAGGGACACTGCCTTTGTGTGTCTTTAACATCCAGTACCCAAAGACATGAAAAGGCATTAAAAAGCTCTATACTTCACCTCAAGACACTGGCATTACATAGGTAATTAATGTCTAATACATAGAGGAAATGAAAGTTTAGGAGAGTTTAGTAACTGATTCAAGGTGAAATAAGGAGTGTCAGAGAAAACCAGGAAAAGACCATAGGGCCTCTAGTTATGCATTTTAACCACAGGAGATCACCCTTTCCCTCCTGGAAAAACCAGGAGAAGAGCAAATGAATAATGCTTAAAAATTACAGAACTCAGAGCCTAACTAAATCATCCAAAGCAGAGAGCACCTCTGTGAGATACCAGAGCAGATGCTACAGGAAGACAAGATAATAGAATTATATTACAAAATGCGACTGTGACATCTTTTCTTGTAACTAAGTTTCTTAGCACAGCACATTCTACTTAACTGGGATGTCCTCCTTATTAGGATCCTTCTAAAGGCAATAGTTTTTGCCTAATGATAATGAGTGGCAATCACTGCTGCTTAAAATGGCTTACAAGTAACAACAATTCAACTAAATTAGGATATATTCTGCTAGCACCAAGCAGTTAAGTGGTGCACAACCAAGTGGAACGTGGGATGGATTTGATTGTTCAGGCTATATATTACAGAACAAAGAAGAATCAGAAAATTAAATCTCCCTAAACATAGAAACTGAGCTCCCAAAACACCAACTACAGCTTTACATTTATTTTTATTAGGATATAGAGAAAAGAAAATCTCAAGTCTTGCCAAAATGAATTGCTAAACTTCAAAATCCTCAAAACCACCACAAAAACAAACTACAAAAGCAGTGAACATGGAGCAAGCCAGTCCACAAGAGAAGAAACGGAGATCCGTCTCCTCATGCTTACCCCCGAAGTCTTTCCCCAGTTTCCTAAAGTGGTCTTTGTGGTACTGCCGAAGATGCTGCTTTCCAGCATACATCCACGGGCTGGACAGCCCACACGTGTGCTGACAGCACAGTGAGAGGCAGCTGATGCCACAGCTCTATCCCTGTCCTGTCCCCCAGTGAGGGCACTGGTGTGCACCCTGTGCCTTCACCTTCCCGTGATTTTCACCACTGCTCTCTCTCCCTGTTGGCCACAAAGGGGCATTTTATCAACTTCACAAGAGGAAAATTGCATGACAGCACACTCTGCTCAGTCACGTTGTTCCACTGTCACAGGGACCACAAAAGTTTCAGTGAGAGTTGTGATTTTTTTGGCAGGGAGATGTTAGAGCTGACATAGTGCATTAATTTCATTGTTGAGCACCCATCAGTTTGAGATTACCCTGATCTAAGCTATGCTGCCCTGGAACTAGCAATATGTGGAAAAAGGTTTTGTCTCACTCTTTGATAGGAGGCATCCAGATACAAAAAAAAAAAAAAAAAAAAGGGCATCAAAAAAAAAAAAAAAAAAAAAAAAAAAAAGGAAAAAAGGAAATTAAAAATGCCAGTATCATATTTCTTCTCTGCTACACACAAATAAAAATAACACATGCAGCCCTCAGTGTGGCGACCCAACAAGAAGCTGAGAGGTCGCAGGGAATGTGATGGAAGAAAAGAGCATGATGAGTATGTTGGCAGTACCAGCAAGTGAGAACGCTCAGAGAAACACAGATTTGATGGCACCCAGTGTAACCATGAGAGTGCCTCTTGCAGCAAGATGTAAGACACATAGTCAAGGAGGAAAGGACGTGCACTGGTAGAAATGTGCCTCTGAGCATGCACAGGAGTACTAACTCATGCAAAAACGGGTTTGGCTAAAAACAAGCAAAAGTTCCTCTTAGACTGAGAGTTCAAAGAAGGTCTAAGCCTTTGAGTCACCAAAAATGACTAAGAATGCGTTAATGGGTTTTATTTTACAGAAAAAGACCTGTCAGCTGATAACAGCAGAACGAGAGAGGATTCAGTGATTCATAGCTTATAATGCTCTTTCCCAGAGCCTGTAATTTCCTTCATTCATTACCGTCAGCCCCCTGAAATGCCCAGCCCAGACTAAAGCCTTCCCCTTCAGAACGGTGACGTGGGCACGGCCCGAGAGCCCCAGGCTGCTGATACGGCCCCTCTCCTGACCCAGCCCAATCTCCTCCAGTGCGTGACACAAGGCACCAGCAGCTCTTCAGGCACCACCAGGTATGAGCAGTGAACTTCTTGTAATAATGCTGGTTTGGGCTTCTTGGGAAGAGAGACTGAGTATCAAATTGCATATGAGTAACCCCATGCAAGTACATAATCTTCCATTTCTGCGAGACCTACAATCCAAACAGGCTCATGTTCCGGGTACTGCAGCTACTGTTCTAGTAAAGCAGCACAAAATGCCTGATCCAAAAGAGCATGTTTTCTGCTGCTTTTTCTCTGTTTGCCACCATCCTTTTGGCACAGGCACCATGCATCAGATGCCTTCAAGGGTCAGGCACACCATTTCCAAACACCCATGTGCTTCCATTTCTGAGCAGTGGCACTAATACTCTACAATGCACTTGGCAAGAGTATTTCGAAAACCCTACAAAACACCTCCTCCGTTTGCTTCAATATTTGCAAAGATTAGTATGCTTTTTACAGGAGAAGGAGTTGTTTGCCAAAAATCCCTCCTTTCACTTTGGAACACCATCAGCTTATACAAAACTCCATGAATAATACACAGCAGAGCAGACACACGGTGCTGAGACTGAGCACGGGACATTCCCATTGTAGGTACCAACTGCACCTTTCCCACTTCCCAGGTGGAAGGAGCTGGGAACGAGATTGAGGGGAGTGTGACAAAGCACCTGTGGTCTGTGGAGCAACCACTTGCACTTGGGAGCCGGTTATGTATGCAAAAGCTGATGCAAACCTGATACGTCCAACAGGAATAAGGATGGTTTTCAATTCAAACTGGTGAAAACACCTGGCCATGCAAGGGTGGGGTGACTGGTTGATGGGAAAATGACACCCCTTCCTGCAGAACTGGGTGCTTGCTCTTTGCTTTGTAAGTCACCTTCCATGAATGCCAAAACCTTGGACTCTGGCCCAGGCAATGCTACCCGTAGTATCACAAAGCTGCTAAAATCATCATCATCCTTCAATTCCAACAACTAAACCATCAGCCCCAAAGGTTTCTGGGAAGGCACCAGGTATGTGTTTTAATAAAATAAATATAAAATAAATAAAATTAGTTAAGCCTGCAGTCAGTAGGCATCAAACCTGAAAACACATGACATGCAGGGGCTGCAAGGAAACTCCTGAGCCTCTGGACACATGTGAACAAAACTGCACTGCTGCTGCATGTTGCCATGCTTCAGCAAGAAAATGCAGGCAGCTCTGGCAGAACTCTCACTGACTTAGGGTCAGGATGTTAGACCCCCAAGGAATAAGTTTTGGGTAAACTGGAGTGTGTGGAGCCCACAGAAAAGGGTAAGTAATTAGGATTTCCTTTCAACTGCTTGCACAGATGATTATCAGATTAACCACTCCACCCTCACCATGAAAGCCCATGCTTAATGAAAGTAAAGAATGATAAGATGGTTTAGAAACACAAGCTGCTATTTACTGGCTTTAGGGCAGTATCCCATCACTCCAAGAATTTACTATGCTCCCTCCCACCCTGCTAAGGATGCATGAAGCAAAGGGATTATCACAGCAGGATAAAAACCACCTACCCACGAAGTTTACGGTACAGGATTATGGCAATCTCCTGAACTGCCTACAAGTCCTCAGCAGGACGTGCCCCACAGTCTCTCTGTGGTTTGGTACATCACTTGGGGTATCCCTAGCAGGTGAGAGGCCCCACCTGTAAACACCTGAGCTCAGGGACTGATAGCTGTGACCAGCATGGGACCAAAGTACCCATCCTCCCTCAGTAAAGGAGAAACCTTCAGCACGTGCTTCAATGTGGTTTTGCCATGTATTTAAAGCCAAATATTCACCTAAAACTTTCACTGACTGGAAACCCTGGATGCCAGCCAGATGACAGTCCTTTCTAAAAGTAACCTTTACATTCTTCCAGAATTCCACTTGGCTTACTAAATAGAAATTGCCTGTTAACAGCACATATTTCACCATTCAGACCTTTGATATATAGACACCTACAACAATATATCAGTTCTGACCAGTAAAGGTTAACCTATATACATATATATATGGCAAAATCATTACAGACAATGAAAAAAATTTACAAGAAGAGAGGTTAGACTATGCTGCTAGCACACGTTTATGATCACTTGCCCTAAGGATTGCCTGGCTGAACCCATTTCAAATAATTCAGGTTTTATAGAGCTGATAGACACACTCTTCCCTACCCAGCTATAATACAAACTGTGTTCAACGTGCATGAGCTCATTACGTGGCTACCAGTTTATCTGAAAAAGACTTAAGTTTATTTTACAGACACCTAATAGTTCTTTTTAACCCATGCAGAGTATGCATTTTTACATTCTGGATTTTACATGAAGATACACAGTTTTATTCCTAAAATATCTCATACATTTTTAAAAAATTATGACCTCTATTACTTTTCCCAGAGAGAAATGGCTGCACATTTATTTTCAGAGCGGTTAAAGGTCAAACACAGTTTTCATTTATGCATAATCTGGAGATTTGAACCTTTGCATTATTAATCTTCTCCTCTGTTTCACATAGGAACTCACAGATCAACACAGACCAACAAACACCAAAAATGCTGTAGTACAGGAATATGACCATTTCTATGTCAGAGCCTTCTCCAGAGCACTGAACAGACAGTAGTTAATGAATAAACACGCTCGCTATTTTATCTTTGTGGTTCAGTGTGGTTTCCAGCATGACTTTGACGTGACCGCATCGCATCCATCCTCCGCTTTGAATAAATGCCATTTCCTGTGGGCTCACATCTTCCCACTGGTGCCCTTGCAGGGACTGAGACAAATCCTCAGCAGTGCCTTGGCCGCCCTGTGGAGCTGCTTCACCTCCAAGCACAGCTCCACCAAATACTCAAGCAGCAAAACCAGACTGAGGAACAAACCATGGAGCAGTTCTGCCCCCACAGCCTTGGTTTTAGAAACAGCTGAGACAACTCTGCTGAAACTAAAAGGAAAAAACCAAAACAACAAAGAAAAAAAAAACACACACTCAAAAAAAATACCACTAAAAAAAGGAAAAAGAAGTATTTTTAAATCATTTTTGGGGAACTGACTGCCCTAGAAAAAGCTAAATACTGCTGGACCATATCAGAAGCAACTGGGATGTATAATGATACAGCAGGTAGCTGTAACTGCCTCGCCAGCTACATCACACATCTGCTGAACTTATTTAGCCTTTTCTCTTTTAAGCAGACTGAAAGAAATCAAATGGTGTTTGGAGACTTCCAGGCAGGGTTTCAATGGGTCAGCATTACGTAACTGATTGGTTGACTTAAGCAGCACTATATGCAATGATGGACACAGAAGGTGAATACAAATCTTCTAGAAAAGGCCACCAAATAATAAACCAGTAACAATAAACTCCATTTCCTTCACTGAGGTACAGTTCCCAAACAGATGAGTGTTCGTGGCATCATGCAGGTGGTTACAGCTCTCAAACTAACTAAAGTTGTGCCTATTCCAATCACATTCTCTATGAATAAACACAACAAAATGCTCCCTGGTTTAGATTTCTTAATACTAACAATTATATGAAGCACAGGGAATCACAAGAGAATTATGAAGTTCATTTTATTTGGAAAAGACACGGATTCAATGAGAACTACTGTCTTGCAGCATAAAAGCACACCATGAAATTTAATTGCAATGCACAACACCACAAGACCTATGAGCAAGTTTTCATTGCCTCAGCTGCACGTCAGAAGAAAAAGGAACAAAAATAGACTAAATTTCCCGTTTGAAAATAAAATAAATTTGTAATTAATTATTTTAATTCTATTCTAGTGAAAAGGCAGAACTCTACAATTTAAATCATTTGCAGATTTGTGGTCTCCAGCCATGAGAAGACAACACGCTACCATGGACCCTAGCCACAGGGACTGCTACACAAGGCCAAGAGTGATCTATGAGCTTCATTAAGAGATTTAAATAGAGTTCACATACATATATATATATATGCACATACCATGTGAAATTAAAGCAGGCATTTGTATACACCAGACTTCCCAGAGAGTACCCTCTGTTGAAAAACTGTCACTTACTTTGAGCTCATTTGCCCAGAAATATGTAACCACGGAAGTTAGTTCTTGCTGCTAAAGCTGGAATAGGAGTTAGACTGGGCTGTGCAGAGATGCTTGGAGGGCCACCTCCACATACACCGCTCCTGGTGGGTGCTCGCTGCAGCCAACTGACAGCACGCCTTGTTTATCTGTGCTTCCATTCCACCTCAAAAGTTAACAGGCAATAGGATCTGACTCTTCTCAAAGCATTCTGAGCGAGGGCTAAGTCACAGTACAGTGCTAAGGATGCTGCCACACAGGCATCTGACAGCTTCTGAACATAGTGCCCAGAGCACCAACCCATCAGCAAGAAAATACTGTATTAAGTAAAGCAGTGCAAGTTCTCTTTCTGCTGTGGTCTTTTAAACTAAGTTTTAATGCAGAGACAAAAATTTATGAACTAGTCTATGCACAGGCAAAGCTAAACTGTTCATTTTAAATGGGAAACTATAATTTTCTCTTGCACCATTACAGATATAAGTTACACAGATGCAACATGTGAAAGACACGTTGCACATGGGTCATCCTTTCTGATGTGAGGTTTGCATAACAAAGAAGGACAGTTCTTTTGTCCAAGTTCTTCATGTTAATCATGTCTCTAAGTGACTAACAATGGATTTAGTAGACACTCAAAAAGGTTTATTGTGTAAGAAAGCTGCTTCTAACCCTGGCAGATATGGAAGCAACCTCCATCCTCCCCAGTTCCGCCAGTGGAAGGATATGGTACTTTACTGGTAATATTCCAAAATATGCAGGTCACCATGAACATGGCTACTGTGGGCAAAGCCTTCAGTATGAGAACTGAAAGACTGCATTTAATTCAGAGGAATTTTGACAAAAAAGGTGAGCATCTTTTCTTTCTCCACATGGAAATTGTTCTTGGTATTTCCGTAGCACAGGAAAGAAAGCAGTGAAACTTTTAAACTTCATATATCTAAAGCTCTTTCCTCGGACAGTTTCATCTTTGTTCAGCACTCAGGTGGTATGCTTTGTCCACTAAGCTTAGCTATAGAATTTGACACATTTCTATCTGGTTTCTGAAATCAACTGTGTGTACAGACCACCTGAACTGACTTAGGACCATGGGTCCCCACTCTGCTTAAGCAGCCACTACTTGAAACTTTGAATTCAGAACAAACTTTATGGTTAACAGACAGAAAAAAAATCTCCAACTCAAGTGACTTAAAGCAATGAGTGTAACAATCGTGGCAAAAGCCAGGACAATGTGACAGTTTGAAAGCCTTCAAGACCAGTTCTCAAAATTACAAACATTGGGAATACAGGTTTTACCCTACACTGAACCAACCCCATAAAGATTAAAAATTCTACCAGTTCACATTTAAGGATGTCCAAGTAACTTTGACTTTGCCCTGATCACAATGGAAACAACTGGAAATTTTGAGACAAGTTTTTCTTCTTCAGAGAGAGCTGGAAAGAGGAACTGAGGAACTGTCCTTTGGTTTTGGCTATGGATTGATTATAAAGCTGCCACCTGGAAATTCCACTGCTGGAGTTCTTACGCTAAAAAATGTTTCAGAAGGGATTTGACTCAGAAAGGGCAAGTCCAGTAGCATGGCTTTCCCCAGCACACTCTGAGATAGGGAAATAAGATGCAGATGTAGACACCAACTGCCCTGAACTCATTTCTCAGGATCCATAGCCGTGATCTTCACAATCTGAATTGTTCATACAACAAACAATGCATTCTGGGGTCGGCACATCATGACAGGGGGTGAAGTAAAATACGACTGCTACAGACAGTGCTTGAAAATCTCAGAAGAAAATGAGTAAAATATTTTTGTGATGACTTCAGAATCATGGGAAATAAGCATGATGAAGCAATGGCTTTCATGTGCCATAGAAGTATGATTAAAATGTCTTAGGCACATAACTCAAGAGTCAGCACAGACCAATATGATGTAGACAACTGAGATAAGGAGCTCATGAACTGTGGTTTACTGATAGGACATACAAGATTAATAAAAGCAGTGGTTGAGAAGGAAAACAATAAAGCCATAAATGATGGGAAATAATCCTTACACTAAGCCACTCTGCATGCTTTTGGGGAATGAACTGACAGCTGAGTGTGCAATAACATTCACGTGATCTACCATCCTCTTACCTTTCATGAGTCAACAGCAATTTACTGGGGTGTGTGGCAGGAACATATAAAGACAGCTCTGTTCAAGCAAACACCAGTTTGCACTTCATGTTAACTGTACAGCAAGCCTTAATTTAGGTGCTTCAAAAGCAGATTGACCAAGAAATCACTCTGAAGCAAGCAAGGACAGATATTCAAAATATGTAATACTACCACAGAGACAGATTACACATCCTGGGGACAGCTAGAACATGCAGCTCTTCTTTGCATGAAGGCAACATTCAGGACAACAACTAAGACAATGTCTTATCCAAAGACCAGAAATATATTAATAGAGATATACTGTGTCCAGCTCTGGGGTCCTCAGCACACGAAAGACATGGACCCATAGAAACAGGTCCAGAGGAGGTCACAAAGATAGTAAGAGGGCTGGAGCACTTCTAAGAAAACAGAGATTTGGGGCTGTACAGCCTGCAAAAGAGAAGGCTCTGGTGAGACAGGGAGAGTTGATTTAGGTTAGATAGAAGAATAAAATTCTTTTATAATGAGGGAGGTAGAACACTGGCACAGGTTTCCCAGAGAGATAGTGGATGTCCCATCCCTGGAAACATTCCGGGTAAGACTGGATGGGGCTCTAAGGATTCTGATCGAGTTGAAGATGTCTCTGCTCATTGCAGGGGGTATGACTAGATGGCCTTTAAAGGTCCCTTCCAGCCCAAACTATTCTATGATTCCATGAACCTAGACTGGGTGGAAACACATTTTTGTCAACTCTCAGCTGGATAATGGCAGTTCATCTACTGACCATGAAGCCTTCAGGCCCTGCCAAGCCCCAACCCGTGCAGCCCATCATCTCAGCCACACAAACACCTGCAAGCACCTAAGCCACCACACTTCCCCCCAAACTAAGAGCCCCACAGTGTCCCATCTTGCAGTCCAGGTGCAAGATACTTGACGAATAACAATTAAATTGTTTGGCTAATACCCTGTTTTGATATTGAATGCAGATTAATGTGGGACACGCAGGAAAAGCCTCCTAAGTGGGGCAGATCAGGGAGTTTTGGATGTGGAAGGTGACTCCCACAGGCCTGCAAGCTGCCTGCTGTGCTGGAACTCAGCTGGTGACAAACACCAGTGAACAGGCTGCCTGTGGAAATCCTGTTCCAGCGACAGCTCCCCACTGGTGCATCTGTGCCTGTGCCAACACCCGCTCTTTATTCAATTCCCTCCGTTAGTTATTTTTGGCTGCTGACCAAATCTCCACATGCTGTAGCCTACAGCCAGGAATCTGTGAGGGTGGCCAGGGAACAGCGTGGAGGCTGATGACACAGCCAATCCACTGCCAGTCCCAGAGCAGGGAAACCAGCACTGCCCTGGGCTGGGCTGGCTCCCCATCGCTGCAGGAGGGCTCTGCAGCCTCCCTGGCCTGCGAGAAGGACCTGCTCTGTCCCCCCAAGGTGACATCTATAGGTGCCGTGTGGTTTGCGGGCTGTGGCTGCAGGCAGGCACGGAAATGGGCTCGGTTTTCAGCCCGTGCAGCGGCACGTGC
The DNA here is from genome assembly GCA_013399195.1 of Dicrurus megarhynchus. Lineage (NCBI taxonomy): Eukaryota > Metazoa > Chordata > Aves > Passeriformes > Dicruridae > Dicrurus > Dicrurus megarhynchus. The sequence goes on along the minus strand of VXAD01010763.1, from coordinate 681,138 downwards.
TGGGGAGCATCCTCCAGCTTAGGGGAGCCACCAGCACAAACCAGCCCTCAAGTTTGTAAAGCACGTTGATAGGTTTGCTTCAGCACCGCAAACTGAATGCTACTGCAAATGACTCCCATAAAATGAGATACATTGCTGTAATAAAGGAAATAATATTTACCAAGATACTTAGAACTCTTATTTTCAATATATATCTCCAAAGCACTTAACTAATATTAGAACATTCATTTTCCTCAGGCCTCCATGACTCCAATGCGTATGGTTAGACCTCTCAGTTTACACAATTAAGGTGTACTGCTTCAAATCTGCTGCCTTGAATAGGAGCAGAGGTATCAGTACCTGCAACAAAACCGGAGCTCAGAGGTCTTAATCCACGAGCCCGACCCTGCTTGGCCTCCAAAAACACCAATGCACACTCCTGTTTATCCCCCTGTAAAACTAGTGATGCCACAGAAGCTTGTTTCAGTGACATTTAGAAAGCACCTTGAGAAGCACTATGGCACATAGGCAGCTCCCTCAGTAGGTTTTATCAACAAACCAACTCTCAAAAGAAACTCTGAAAATGGAAGCTTCAAGGTGGCTCATTTAAACATGGGCAGATGACATGGCCTCGGTGGCAGAAGGGCACAAACTCTGCTCCTTGGGGGCATTTCAAAGACAACTTGGCTATCCAGAGGTGAAAATGAAGTGCTCTTAAAATAAAATGCTCCCCTCACCCAGCACTGTGACTTTAACAAATCCAGATGTCTAATATTTCAATTCTTAAAACTGTGCCTTGTAAAAAACAAAACAAAACAAAAAAAATCAAAAGGAAAATCCAAGGACAAAAGCACACTTTATATTCATTAAAGAGCTCACCAAACTGTACAGCGTATGCAGGAGAGTCAAAGAAAAGGGGGAAAAAACCCCAAAACCAAAGTACAGCCATTTCATATCATACAGAGCAAATATTGAAGGGCAGTGAAATGTTATGAAGTAGCTTAGTAGAACTGTTTAACAGTCTCAAAGATACTTTAAAACATTTCATTACTGGGAAAACCAAATGTCAAAAAGCCCCCAAATTGGCCTAAAAATAAATATTTTTTTTATTAGTAAAATTCAAGTTCTTTCATTTGCTGCTTTATTTCCACAGCTTTCAGCGCACACTCTGCTCTAGTCATGTTGTCAAACTTATCTCTTCAAACAAGAAAAACAGAAATTACATTCTCCTGCATGTCAGAGCAAAAGTTCTCAAGAAAACCCAGGAATCTGAGAGCTGGAGCTTTAGGAAAACCATCAAACAGGCAGAGGACTTTACTGACCACATCAGACATGGTTCTTAACTGGATCCTCACTGGTGTCTCAGCCATTCAGTCTGAGATTCTTAGTAGCACCTTTCATAGATTTACAGGCAATAAATCTATCAAAGCCTTCTGCTTTTCTTTCATCTTTTTTGGGAGGTGGGGGAGGGGAAGATATAGAAGAATGCCAAAGAAAAGCTTGTGTTGTCTGCTAGGGAAAGAGAAGACAGTGAAAATAATTCAGCGCTACAGAAAGGAATCCGTACTGACAGAGTTTATGAAAATGCGGAGTACCACACGTATAATTCATGCAAAAGTCCCAAAACGAGGGATCGTTTTTTGCAAGTTGTTCATGACCTTATCATTATTTCTTTAGTCACTCCAACACTTCGAGCTTTAGTGGTATGAAAACAGAAGAGACCCCTGCAGGTTCGGGGACAGAGGCAGAAGCTGTGGGCCAGGTGCTGGAGCAGGGTCCCACCACCCCTCACTGCTGGAGCTGCCTGGTGGCACTGGAGAGCCCAAGTACTTTGCAGAACCCTCATCTACATCATGCTTTGAATGCAAACATGCCACAAAGGACTTAACAGAAATTAGTAATTGTGTAAAACATGGTGATTTTAATCTAACACAATTTGAAAATTTTGGCTTCGATGTCACAGCATTTCCTTGCTTTCAGCTCTTCCTAAAAATGTAAATGCATCACCCCCTCGTTCTTAAAAGAAGTTTAATAAAAATGCCAAGAGACAGTGATAAATGACTTTAACATGACCATGGAATCAGCAGAATATTCTAAACCAGATGAAGCCCGCAGGAAAGAGCTTTCAGACAAGGCAAAACAAATACTGATGTTATTGTCAGCACAATAAAGATTACAGATGGTGGGACATTTTTGTTTGTCAACTCACCTGCTTTTTTGGCTTTTTTAAATCCCACCATAAAAATAATGTACTGGTTCAAGTTCTCCATCACTACAGTGAAAAATGAGGAGTAACACCATCAGAGTCACTGAGATGAGCACTGAGCAAAATACTTGGGAATATCTTTTCTTTTTGGGTATAACTAGATCTCATCAGTATCTTGCTAATCACTCACTCCCAAAATCCCAACAGGAAGAAGCAGATGCCAAGGGAGCCATCCAGAAGGTGTGCAACCTGTCCAAACAAGAGGCAGAACACACTTATCTCTGCAAAGCCTTTGTTTAACCACCTCAGCTGAAAACACATGCAAAAGACAAGTATTTACAAGTAATTTAACCTAAAATTCATCTGGGGTTTGTTAGTCTTTGCTGGAAACAACATTTGGCAGCCATACCCAGCCTCAGTGATGGGTACTCAAAAAAGGCTGGCAAGATTTAATGCAGTTAGCTGGTAATTTTTTCAGAAATGCTTTTCTCTGTCATTTTATGTAAACTTTGCATCAAGTTCCCTAAACTTTTATTTAGGGAACTCAAAGAACTCATTTAAACAAAAAACATGTAAGAAAAATACCCGTGAAAATCTGAGAGGTAGAGAGTGAACAATTTGACCTGAAAGCTCATGTGTTGACCAGATTTGCACTGTAAGGCTAATCACTGAGGAAAGCACCGAATGGCAAAATTCACTCATCATAAACTTCAGAGATTGCAAGAAAGCACTTGACAGACTCCATCACTATTCACTCTGGAACATCTTGAAGTGTTAGGCTCGCCAACAAAAATAATTGCATCATCAAGCCTTTATACCAAGCTGCGGCTTGAAAACTTGGAGATTGAAGTACAGGGTTCAACACAAAGGCTGGTGTCAGATCAGCAAGAAATCACTCACTTCTACAGCTGGGCACTGCAATTAACTGTATTAGGAAAACAAACATAAATGTAACAATGTAAGGTTTAACAACAGTCCTCTTAAAAATCTGGCCATTGCTGCTGTCCTCAAGTCCTCCAAGTGTACCCCACCCAACACACAAGACTGATAAAGGCCAACAGCTGGGTTCAGCACTGGAGGATGGTGAAGTTTGGCAGGCTGCTGCAGAAGGAAAAGTGTAATTAGAACACAACTTGCACCTTAGAAGAGATCCAGTTTATACAGTAGTCGTGTGTGATTCACAGCCAACTGGGATAACTTCACCAACTGAAAAGAGGATATTTCTGCTTAGCATCTTAAATGGGATTCACTAATTAAAAAAAATTCTTTATGCCTCAAACTTTTGAAGACTACAAGTCTTCAACTCAAAATGTTATTCCTGCCTTGATAAACAGACAAGAAAGCGGTAAATCCATGAATGGTACAGACAGACCAATGCTGTTAGAAGCAAATGTATCAGAAAAACCTGTGTACAGCATAAAATGAATTGATAAAGAGATACAAGGATTTACTCCAAAGGCTGTCTCTTATCTGTAGGGTTACCCAGAAAAGAGGGTGGAAACATTTGGCAAGTGCAGTGGAGATTAAGCAGAAGGAGGCGGGGGGGAACCTGGACAAAGTGGAAATTACACTGGAAGTTCTGCAAGCACAGGTGGCTTTTTGGAGTAGTTCCTCCTAATCTTCAGCTATACAAGCAGATAAAAAGCTGCACCATTAGATCCTGTCCGCAGCAATACAGGAATACCAAAAAGCTGCAATTTTGCTTGTGTAATGGAAGCTACCCCTGGGGCTTTTTGCTGGTCAGGCTTTGCCAGCTGACAGCCACACCAGCAGGGCTTGGCAATACCAGCACAGCCCCAGCCTGCCCTACGCCCTTCCCCAGCAACCACGGGCGGCCACTGCAACAATACAACCCTTGGAAACAATACTCATAAAAAACTGCCCACAATCAAGCACATGGGGGAATGGCAGTAAATCTGTCCCCCACGTAACTGATCTTCACTCAAAGAAAAAGGTTTTATAGAGCTGCAGAAGAGATGAGGCACTTACCGACTAGAAATGACATGTGATGTGAAGGGATTCCTTCTTTTCTGTTCTTACAAATTTTATGTTTCTATAAATACTTTACACACACATACTATCCGACTTTATTGAAAGGCTGTAAAATATAAAGGCATATTCTTTCAAAAAGAGTGATTTTTTTAAAGCAATGTATATCCCCCTAAATGGCAAAAGCAGCCTATACCTTATAATATACTGCATCTACTAACAATCCACCAGTGTTTAAGTGACCAGTGTGAGCATGACCTGGACCTAAAATTAAACTTCACAGCCCAGTATTACATGGCTGACAAAAACTGCACGTTTTAAAATACGCACTAAATATAAACCAAAGAATTCTAAAAACTTGGAAAAAGTCACACACATGCAGGAACATGATAGTACTCATCAATATATAGGTAACAAAATAAATAAACCAATACTTCTGGGTTGATAACTCCCAAAAGTTACAGCAAATTCCACTCACCGCTCAATCAGAAAACATAACTTTTAGAAACAGCTTAGTTACTCTATGCCCAAACCACACCAAAGGAAAAGTAAAGTCACAGTGTCATGTATTTCAGAATTAGGAATTGCCAGATTAAATTTACTACTGCAGTCATCATTGTGTTCTCTTGTGCATGCATACTGCCACACATGGTTTTATTCCACTGCCAGGTTTTGGTTTTGTTGTTTTTGGGGCTTTTCCACAAAACTGAGAGAGACCTGCAAAAACTACTGTAAAGTTGGAAGAAAAGCAGAAATAACAGGAGATTACAGTGATTAGTCCCTCATTCTAGAGAAAAACAATAACAAAGAAAGAAAAAGTAACCAAAACACCCGCTGTGTTTCTTTGTCCTCCTGTCACTGAGATAGATGGTTTCACATCGATGTGTTTGCACTGTACACTTAGCCACCTTTTCACTGGCTGAACAGCTACAGAGTGGCACCTTCTCCTGGGACAAAAAATAAAAAACCTTAACAGATTTTCCATCTGAAACAGGTAATATTCCAGGCAATCTGGAAACATAGGACAAATCTGCTTTTGTGAAATACTGCTTTGCAATGCCAGAGTTTTTGTTCACCTTATTTTTTTTCCTGTTCGACTGTAGGGCAGTCAAACACACAATAAAACCCAGAAAAGGAAGCATCTGAAACTACATCTCACACTTTATTTGCTCAGCTTTAAAACGATATCCCCTCATTAGAGAACCATCTCATTAAACAGCCCATCTGGGTCATTGTGCAGGTTCTCTGCTCCAACAGGCAGCACAAAACCCCGGAGAATTCAGGGACCGCTGATGTCCAAGAGCTTTTTCTTTGCTGCACTGAGCAAAGATTTGTCTGCCGTCTCTAAGGACCCTGACGCCAAGAGGTTGGGAGCCTTCAGTTTGTTCTCTCCATCATTAAATCACCAAGGGGAAGCACTGTCTTTCACTATCATCATCATTAGCACTTCCTGGTGACCATGAATTCGGTTCCCTGAATCATCTCTCACAGCTCTACTGCTAAAATCCTCTGAAGGAGCTTGCTGACTCCTTCTATTTCCAGGTTAAAATATAAAATATATGAAATATAAAATACATAAAAATATAAGTTATTTAAGAGGACCTTTACATAGCACAGAGAACACATGTTTCAAGGGCGAGGTTTGCCAACAGACCAGGATGATGAGCATTACAGCAGTGCAGCAGCCATTTTTTTAACACCTGAAGAACCACTGCGGGTCCATACATCCCAAATCTCATGCTTATTTGAGGTCAGAAGTAGGGGTGACTGAATCTAGACTGATATCTGTGTCCTCAACGGCAATTCTTCAGTCATTTAATGATCCTCTCTGACCTTCCCACATGATGACTTGCATGAACTTCACCTTGCTAAACAGCTACTGAATAAATCGAGAAAACTGAGAAGGTGCAAGACAAGAAAACAGAATGTCCCAATGGCATTTCACTCCCTGAAGGCCACTAAGACAGAAAACAGGACCCCACTTGTAGTTCCAAAGGCAACAGACATTGAAGTGCCCTTCTGATCACCTTCCACATATTTCCATGTGTAGTTCCAAGCTCAGGAACTCTCAGCTAATACTGACAACAGACCAAGTGAACATTTAAGGCTTCATAACCTTCAGAAGGTAAATGCTTCCAGACCAAAAGGAGGTTTCAAGACTGCTTACACCACAATAGATGTATTTAGATCATGCACGTAGTAAACAAACAGCCCCACATGTGAGAAGAACTGTTGATATAAGCCCTGAAATAAAGAGGAGATCCTGGAGTTCACCGTTTCCCAGTGAAACGGCAGCTAGATGCTGCTACAGTGCCAGCACACGTGCTTCAGGACATCAAAAAAGCCAAACCTGACACCAACAGCTTTGAAAGTAGGAACAAAACAACACCTTGCTTAAGTAGACAAGGAAGCACAACTTAAAAACTCCAGCTTGAGATTCAAAGCATCTTAATAAAGCAGCACACACACACGTAAAAGCGAAATATTTTAAACCTTATAAACCCTTTGAAAACTCTTTGTTTTCTAGAACGCGTACTTTGACCCTCATGTCTTAAGCCACCTTACTTTGTTTTGCTATTTTCTATTCCATTCAGAGAGAACAAAAGGAACACAAGTGGCTCAGACTTGGAGAGGACTACCCACATCAATGGTCTCTGTGCACCTCAGCAGCGTGCAAGAGCGAATATCCCAGATGTTCTCCCTCCCTCCCAGACCATGTCCTGTCCTGGCTCCAGCTGTGTCCTCAATAAGCCAACCAGCATTTCTCCATCTGCTCATGGTGGCTCCTGGATGGGGATGGAGACAGTCTCCCATCCATGGAAACAGCCAGGCTCTGGAACCATCACAGGCTGGGGAGCAGGCAGGCCAGCCGGGCCATCGACAGCTCTGCAAGGGGCTGGCATTTTTGGGAAGGTGCTGTGGAAGTACCAGGGCAGCTGGCACAGGGAAAGAACTTCTGCCCATGGTTTGACCCTCTTAGCAGGTAGCCAACACGACGTCTGTGACCACTTGCATTCAGGTGTCCAAGGTCATTTTCTCCTGACTGGACCTAGCATGAGCCCAGGGGAGCAGCCAGCCCATGGTACCTGTGCTTCATGAGCTATCCAGAAGTGCAAAATAAGTCAGGCCAAATCCTCCAAAAGTTGAGTGGTGCTTTTCTCAGCCCACAGAATACTGAGGAGGTCATTCATTAGCTGCAGCCTTCACCCATTAGCTTTGTAAACTGCAAAGGCAAAATACTGCTGAGCACTCACATTAGCAGGAAGTCTTTATGAGAGTAAATGCTGGGAGCGTGCCTCAAGAAAACCAATTTCCTAGCTTAATTTGGACAAGGTGAACCTGACAGGAAGATATTGCAGTTATACTTAGTCTGTTGTACATACAAACTTAGGGCAGGTGGAGGCTGCTGGCTTCAAACTTGGAGCTGCTACTTTTACAAGGAGTCAACTCCAGTGGACCTCACTCGTTTTCCAGCAGATTAGGTTTATTCATCCCTCAGAAGGTGGTCAGGGAAAGGCAAGATATACTACAAAGCACAATCCCACACCTGACACACCCCTAGAGTAGGTACACAACAGGGTCATCTTCCTAGTACACAACTTACAGAAATGGGCTTTTCCTAACACTTAGATAATCTATTTCAGCCAACTAGAGAATAATTTTACATTTCAACCTCTCTTTTTAACTCTTGTACACTCAAACCAAAATAATTAATCTCACAACAGACATAATTTGCCCTTATGTCTACACTTGTTTCAGCTGGAGGTAACACAAAGTTTAAGGATCTGGTAATTTTAGCAGAAAAATGCAGCTGATGCAAGACTAAGCAATAGTGGTGCAAGCTTTTGAGGAATACGGTCCTGAATTCCTAACACTACCTGTCACACATATTTCCATCACCCTTTGTTTCTTCTTCATGTAAAGAAAAATAATTTGCATTATCAGGAAACCTGTTTTCCAAGCAAAACACAAGGCAGATTCACTCATTTACCAAAGAATGGCTTTCAGACTATTCTGACTATCAAGAGACATGGACTCTATTCTCAACTTGAATAAACCCTAAAATTCCAAAATTAACCTCAGGAGGAGCACAGAGTCTTCCACCCTGAAAACACATGCATATGTATATCCTTGCTTAATTGAACCGTTAATCATACATATAGATGTTTCCAGAGCTGGGGCCTCTACCTCTTTGTATTCAAGTTGCTTGACAAGTAAAATGCAAATGAGGTAATGTGCTGCAAATGCAAATCGTGTATTATTGATAAAAAGTTACCATTCAGCACCAGGATACAAAGAGAAAATACTGAGGCCTATACTGAAAGAAAGGAGTCAGAAAACTAGAGAATTTTTTTGATCTTTGACATTTTCTATTTATTTCCGCCTATTAAACACTTTTCTCTTTGTTATCCCTCAAAATGGAGCACCTCGCCTTGTTTGCCAACTTTAGACTGCAGACAGATGCTGAGGCACTATTCTGCATATCAAGATGTGCTTTTCTCTACATTATATTAAAAAATTCCCACAGAAGGCACCGAAACGGGACGACGGCAAAGAGGTGAGAGAGGCAGGAGACACCGCTGTGCTCAAAAGCTCTGTTGTGTTCGGCCACATATTTTTCTCATTTGTTTAGTCTGAAATTCCTCCTTCAGCGACTCTGGATTTGTTACTTTTTCAGAAGGCATCAGGAACATCTGGATTCCATATGGCTCACACCTACTCTTTGCCAAATGAAGCTATATTCTGTTTTCTAAACCCTTTATTTCTCCCAGCATTGCCACCAACGGGGTTTTAAATATCTCCGCAATGGACTAGAACTTAACCTCAGAATCACTCAGCTTGTTGACACAAATTCCACGGCACTGCATTAACTGTGTCTGGGTTTGCCAGCTTGTTTTGCCTTGTCTTCTCCACTTTTTTCAAGATTATGATAATACAAAGGAACACATACTGAGAAGGCAGTTCAGCAGTTATGTCACCTGCACTCAAAAAAGCCACCCCACCAAGATAAAGGAGAGAGACAGCTCATCCTGACGGCCCTTGCAGAAAAAAATTGCACTTCTAGATAAGAGTTAAATTTTTTCTTTGGTCTTTTCTCTTCCAGCTCTTCATGGAGCTACCCTGAGTTTCCTTTCAAGAGGTTAATGATTTTCTGAAACTCAAATACTGGGGAGCATGGCACAACCTCGTAAAAGTATTTCCACCTCCCTTGGCTAAAAAACCGCAAGAAATACAGCTCTTTTTTGTCCCTTCCCTGCTGGGCATTTCTGCATCGCAGCACCTTCCACAGGCCTCTCTCAATATGCACTGCTGCTGGGACTGCAGCTACTGTAGTTGGGGCTGAACTGAGGTTTCTGCCAGTCAAACCCACTGACACAGAGGTTTGTACCACCTTGAACCTTGACACGGGGTTGTTTTGCTGTTCCTTGCTCTCCAGGAGGGTTTGCAGAGACACGGAGCTGATTACTTGGATACTGTTCCAAATCCAAATAGCACTTGAAATATTGCCTCCATTCCAGAATAACTGGATATCTGTATCTTTTTCCTGCTGTACACCAAGTCGATTCAGAGGTGTTAATCTCAGCAAAAATAACTGGCAATCTGTATCTTTTCCTGCTGTCCACAGGTTTGATTCAGAGGTGTTAATCTCAGCAAGGAATCCACTCAGGCTCCTTTATATTGAAGGAAATACCAAGCCCTGGATCCCAACAACTACTACAATGCATCTGTCAGTACTAGAGATGTTATGCTTTTCCCTGAGCTATTACATTTTGCTTTGTCATTAACAAATGTCACTTCAGTATTCAGGCACTAGCCCGAAATGGGAAAGACTGGGATCCACTTCTACCAACTCCTCAAGGGGCCTGGGACAAAGCAGCTGTGAGAATGTTCAACCTCCAATCTTCTCCCACCCCACATCTGCCCACAAGATACTGGGCTTGCAAGGAAAGGAGACAGCCTTTCTGAATGCAAGAAATGTGCCTACCATAATGCAGCCAGCAGCAGCAGAACCTTCTGGATAATATAATAAAATCAGTGACAGTCACACAACCCTCAAGGCCCAGTTGGTACACAACCTATTTTCAGTGTTAACGGTGAGACATTGGAACAGGTTGCCCAGAGGAACTGTGGATGCCCCATCCCTGAATGTGTTCAAGGCCAGGTTGGATGGGGCTCTGAGCAACCTGGTCTAGTGGAAGGTGTCCCTGCCCATGGCAGGGGTGTTGAAAGTAAATGATCTTTAAGGTCCTTCCAACTCAAACCATTCCATGATTCCCCAGTTACTGGTCAAAACCCCAGCTATTTAACCCAGCATACAAAACATGCATGGTTCAAGTAAAAGCCATCTGTGCTTTGGGTGTGAATTTGCTAAGGCAAATGTTAAACCTCACAAATATCTCTCTGTCACTAAAGACACATTTAAATTCTGCAGTAATCTTGGCATGAATTTACTGATGTACAGAAGATTGCACCTTCCTTTTCTTCCAGGCCAAGCACCCTCAGTGCTATTAACCTCCTTGCTGATTAAGGCAACAGCGCTTCAAGAGGTGTTTGCGGGCAAGACTAAATATTTATAGCAGGTTGTCTACACAGAGGGGTGGCTGTTCCACTGCACGGCACACGCGCTCACATCTCCCCGGGCACCGCGCGGCCCTTCACGCGGTCACAGCAATGGCAGCGCAGCCTTCTCAATGCCACAGAGAGGTCACCCCGGAGGTGAGCCAGGAGGGTAATGCATGCTGTCACTGTCACATCAATGTTCCTGCATGTCACCAGAGCAAAAGCGGGGATGGTTTCAGCAGCTTTTTTCTTCCCAACTCTGTCACACACCAGATGAGGGATTCATGCTGCACAGGCAAATGGGGAGGCATGGGGAGCACAGGGGCTCCCACCTCCACTGCAGATGTTTCCTCTTGCTCTGGTCCCATCCAATGAGCAGCCCAACAGGCTCCTGGCAGGGCTGCCCACAGCATTAAATGAGCCCTTGCTCCAAATGTCCGCTGACCCTTTGTCATGTATACTGCTTGCCAGATGCTGCACGAGACACTGCTTCACCTCCGCTGCTTTCAGCACCCACAATCTCCCCACCTCGGCTCCTGGGGTTCAGACCCAGTAGGTGCTGAGTAATCAGGCTGTCATCCAGGGAGACCCTTACGGTGCCTCCTTGAACCCCCTGTTGCTGTTCACACTTTGTGAGTTTGAAGTCTTTGCCAGGTCAATGCTGCAGCTCTGACACCCAGTGCACCTCTTCATGACCAGCCACGCACACACAGGTGACGTGCACTTCTCTCTCACTCACAGGCACACACTCATCCCCATCCCTCCAAAGCACAGAGCAAAACACAGAGCTGTACGTACACAAACATCCCCGAGAGGAGGAACCACATGTGGCAGATGCTATTGCATTGCTTAATGCATCATTTAAAGCCTTTTGGGGACTGTATGGCCGTGATGAGTAATTTGGCCAGAATATTGTCCAGAGACCATACTGTGTGGATTAGGGCACTCTGAAGGTCACTAGCTGGGTTAAAAGCAAGAAAACTCTGCTAAAACCAGAGCTTACAATCAGCATTTTCATCAGCAATGAAAACAAGAGCAGAAATAAGCTCTGTAATGCAGAAACATTTCTTTCTTTCACTGCTGAGCCTCCCTGTGTATAGAACATGCTGCAGATCTGTTGGAAAGCAGAGGCTGGCAGAACGCTGCCTGTGTGCATCCACACTTGACCCCAGCTTCAACTGCTCTGCCACTTGGGCTGGGTACAAATTCAAACCCAAGAAGATGAGCAATCACAAACCACATATCCATCACAAGCACCTTTCCCTGCCCCAGAGCAATGCAAATGCCACATCTGTAAATGAGATGAGACAATCTTAACTTGTCTTTATCAAAAGGAGTCTCCGGTCAACAGGGATCGCGACTGCTTTACACAGCTGTAAACTCTGGCCACTTATGAACCCAGGCAGAAAGGCAAGTTCATGAATTATGAACAAATACAGTGTGCCAAAACACATCAATCATCATCAGTCATGGACAAGCAAAGAGTAATGTTGACATTTGCACAAAACTTATACAAACAATCAATCGGATTCCATGGCTGACTGCAAAAGGAGATGTCCAGTTTATGTTACTTAACACAGGACTTTTCACTGAATGAGAAATGCTGAAAGACTTTAAAATAAAACTGAAGGAGAGTCAGTGCTCTAGTTAAAAGTCAGATAAATGGCTTCTGACCACTAGAGAAAATAGATTGATTTACCAGCTAATTCTTTTCTTCAAAGCCTGCACTCTCCTCCCAAGGAAGAGCAAAACAAAAGCTGTAAACACAAATGCAGGTAACAAATGTTTTAAATGGATACAACAAGGTTGTACAAATTACACAAGTAGCCAGAAGTTGCAAGCTGACATACCTAAAAGTAGCAGGACTAACAATTTTATGAGCTTAATGAGTTTTGATGAAAAACTTGCTTATTGGCATGTCTTCTTTAAATTACTATTGTCAGCTGCCTGGCACTATTTAGCCTCATTTCAGGACTACTGAGGGTTGCATTAAGACAGCTTGCAAAATGATCTAGCCTCATGTGTTTTGTGCTACAAACTGCAGAGCTTCCAGCACTCTCTCAGGCAGGAACCAGCATTTCCTGAAAGCGTGTTTTGGGCAGAGTACACTGAAAGAAGAGGAAACTTCTGTGGTTTTCTTTCTCAACTGACACACAAAAAGGACTTCCTTGTGTTTGAGATGAAAAGGGAAGACATACTTTGCAGACAGCCAAGCAGCCTTTGCTGGAAACACAAGGTGAACGTGGCTCTTGTTCTAGAGGCTGTACTGTTACCCAGGTTTTTCTTGAAGGCTTTTTAAAAGAAACTGCCATTTATTCACTGGAACAGCTTTACGAGGCACCTTAGATCTGTCACCACAGCACGGGCCAATGCAAAAGCAAATGCAAACGAGTTCTTGCAAGCAACCACCTTGGCGAGGTGCACGGTTCCCACCACCCAGCAGAGCATCCCCAAACCACCCCGACCCTCAGCAGGGTCCTGTGCTGCTGTCAGAGCCACCTGACTGCACGGATGTAAAGCTGTGTGAGCACACAGATGAGATAAGAGAGCATCTGCAATATTTGCTCTTCAGCCAGCAGCCCTCTTCCCTTCCGCTATATACACAAAATTGGGCACCGATTCAGCCAAGCACAGAAGTCTGCGCTTACATTTCAGATAGTAAACACTGATTATAGTCACAACACAAGAACTGTTGTTATTGTCAAGGGGAGGCACAGGATTAAATGCAAGTGCTTTACTGGATTGATGTTTTGATCTCTTTTTACTTGTATCTAATCCTATGTCTGAGCCAGACCATAAGCCCCTGAACATGGAGAGGAAAAACACCCTTCTGTGACCTGAAGATATACCACACACAAAAACAGGCGTGTTGAGAGAAGGGTTAAATTTATGTAACATTGATTTAATACAACTTCAGGTTTCACTTCACACTTGCGTGAGATTAAGAGCAACTCCAAAATAAATAAAACCTGAGCTGTCAGATATTCTCCCTCGCTCTGGGAAAAACTGAAACAAACAAAAAAAAAAGTGGTGTGGGGAGAAGGCAAGGGATATGCATGTGCTGGCCAGAGCTGAACAATAGGGTGGTGTTTCTGAGGTTGGGATGAGGCTTTGGGAGCCTCACAGTTTCCCAGTTCCACTTTGTGGCAGCTGTGGGACCAGTCAGGCCCCACTCACAAATCTCCTGCCCTAGCTCTAGGCTCTGCTAGGACTCTCACCTTGGGGGCTGCATGGCAAATGAAAGACGTCAACAGCATCTCCCAGACTCTTCTTTTCCCTGGGACGTGGGGCCTGGCCATGCCAGTGCCTGTGAAAACAGCAACTGCCCTTTGTCACAGTGCTGACTGCCGAAAGAAAAGCTCCAGGTCAGGATCTTTCATCTGAAGGGGCAGGAAAACTTTGGTTTAGCAGTTAAACTACAGATGTGCATGGCTGCTGCAAGAAGGAGGGGCAAAGAAGCGAGTTCTGTGGGACACAGAGAGCAGCTCCTCACTACACCCAGCTTGAGACAGCAAGCAATTAGTGCATTTCAAGGTCGATGCACTGCAATTGATTTTCCTCTCACTTACCAAAGTAAACTGGGAATAATTCCATCACAGTTGATTTAAACATTAGTATAAAACTGGTTTAAGTTGGAAAAGCACTGGGTTGAATGTGTTACTATACCGAAAAGCTGATTTCAAAAGAACAGTTCTTATTTCCTTGTAACTATGCCTACCATCAATAAAATTTCCATGATTATCTCTGTTTGTTCTAACGCCACTGCCCAGATTCAGACTGTAATAGAAAGCACTTTCAAGTTTCAAATTTCAAAATTCAAAGGCCCATAAAAATCCACAAGCTTCCTTCTCATGTGCCACAAGTTCTACTTCTGCAGAACACCCAGGCTGAAGGCACATCCAGCACCCTGAGCGATCCTCAAGCATGAACACCATCATTCTCTCCACCTTTGTGCTTCTCCCCTCAACAGACATGGAAGCGCTTCTCCTATTTTCTCTAAGGATAACCACAGAAACTCTTCTGTGCATGAAAGAGGATTTCTTTCTGTTTAAGGCACAGCCTCACCAACGCTGACATCCCATAAAACAAGAGCGGATGTTCCCTACTAACTGTAAGGAAACTACAGGTCCTATGCCACACTCAAAAAAAATTGGTGGCTTAAATTTTTTATATATAAAAGGCAAGTCCCCAGGCAGGACCCAATGCTTGCCTTTTGCTGTGAGCTCATGCAGGGCGATGCCCCACACCACATTCTGATAAGCTCAGAGCTACCCTGGGGTCCTGCAGCAAGGGACATGGAGAGGGACTGCAACAGTGACTTGTCCTGCAGGACTGACAAAGCCTGGGTTTAACAGCCAGTCCCCACCTCCAAAGCAGCAGAGGAATATTCTAAACTACCCCAGAATAAAATGAAAAAAACTTCTTGATGTACTTTGAAAAGGAAATGGCAGATTTTCCTGACTGCTGCTGAGTGGAGCTGGGGCATCTCTGCTGTCTGATGCCCAAAGCAAGGGGCTGTCTGCTCTGTGCAAACAACATCCTGCCTCTCACAGCCTGGATTCATCCTGCTGGAAATTTACCCAGAGATCCTGCCATCCAAAGTTTAAGCCCACAGTTGCCATGAGAAAGAGATTTCTTCTCCAGAAGTTTCTAAAGCTAGCTGCTATTTTCTGCAAGCTTACAGACAACAGATGATGACGATACTTCTTGTTATGATCATCTTTATCAATACTGTTTAAGTAAACCTATCCAATGAGTCCTGAAGAAGACAGAACACAAAGCTTGAGCTCTCTATTTGGGTCAAATTTCTCTCAGTTTAAACTAAGTATGTAAAAGCATAACAATGCTATCAGATGCAGATCCAAAGCTTAGCAAAACATTTGATTCTCACACCAATTATTATCTCTCAGTAAGCCGACATCTGTGAGATCACTCCTGGGCCTTTTAATTTAGCATGTCTTCTAATTAAAGAAAGATTAACTGTACTTCCAATAACTGCTCCTCCTACCTCTGCCAGGCTCAATCTTCTGTGTTCCTCCCAAGCTCTGAGAGAGGGGAGCAACCTCAAAACACATCCACCACAGTCCCTCTGCCACCTGCAGGGCAGAGCCCCAAGGCACCTGCTCCACCATAGCCGTGGTTTCCCTGGAGAGCACGTCCTTCTGAGGAAGAGACTCTCCCTGTGGCAGGACAAAGGCTGGATAAAGCCATCTCCAGATATAGGCTTGAACCCTGCTGCTTCTCAAAGAGCTGGTGATAGAAAATTCATTTCCTCCTTCCAGAGCTGTGATCAAGTGCCTGAACTTAAATGGGACAAATCTTGGTGTTTGTGCCGAAGATTGAACAGGCGGTGTTGGATCACCCCACAACCATCTAGTCAAGCCCAACCCTATCCTTATCCAAAGGGATGTGCCATCCAGCTCTGCTCACCACCCATGGTGCTTTCCTGTGACTCCCCGGAGGTTTCCCTAGCACTCCCTGACTCTGCAGCTCAGTTTCCACCCAGATATTTCAGTCACCATCTTCCCATTAAAAATGCCGGGGGGTTATACATCTCTATCAGTTCAGGACCTGAACTGATCAGAAAAACCGACCTAAAACCCCTCCCTAGTGCCCCCAAACCCAGCCATGCTGGCAGATGGTCAGCAAACCACACACACACAAACACAGACCCGCAGCTCCTCAAGGATAATAATGAGGTACCCATATGCAATAAATTGAGCTAGGAAAGATATGTCTAGATCTCATTTATCTCAACAAGGGAAAGCACCTGGTGTTATATGAGTTTCAGGAATGGTAAAGTCAAGTCCAGCCATCCCTTGACCCTAGCACAAATCCCATCCCTGCTAACTTCCCACAGGTGTGGATTTTCTGTCACCTCCCCACCACACCATCCCTTGAAGACTATGGTAAGGGGACAGCTGGAGCCAATAGAGACCAGCCGTGAGAGGGGTCTGCCGAAATTTCCACTTGCAGAAACATCCTATAAAAGAGCAATCAATCCCTTTGATACACACCTTGGGGGACACACACAAACTCTCCAGACCAGTCTCTCCCACAAAGTGCAAATATTCAAGATTTATCTGCCTGCCAGTGCGATCTCTCACAGGTGGTGTGCACAGAGAGAAGTGCTACACCTGATGGATGAGGATTCACTGCCCACCTATCTGCCTGCAGCACAGAGATGACAGACAGACAGCACAGGCACCCCCATATGCAACAGCCTCAGCGCCTGCAAAAGACACCCACCCTCCTGCTCCTGATGGATGATCAGGCTTTTCCCCACACTGCCAAAGGGCCAGCAGCACATCTGCTGGGCTCAGCCTGCACCCATGCAGCTTTTTGCAGCCCTCCAATCTGCTCAGCTCCACTACAAGGTCCTTCCTCAGTTCTCTGGGAAAGTTACTTCCTTGCCAAGAAGTGCATAGACCTGGGAAGAATCCAGCAAAGGGACGTTGGGAAACCTTCTAATTACAAACAAGGAGCTGGAGCCCGCATGCTGGGAGCAGCTGTGTGCCCAGACAGGCCTTCACACCGAGGTGGTGTGAGTGCAGCAGCTCCAGCAGCCCACAGTGTGGGACTTTTAGGCTCGCTCCACCCAAACCTGCTGTGCTCTAACCCACAGGACCATGTGCATGCTGGGCTGAGCCTGTGGCAGTGCTTGGCCCCACCCCTGGCACCCCCTCACTGTGGGGACACCAGGCTTTCTTGGACCCAAGGTGTGAGCTGGTCCTCAACTACCTTCCCATCAGCAGAGGTTCCCCAAGCCCACTCTAATTCCACCACCACCACAGTTTCGTGAGACAAGAAACAATAAGCTAAAGTCAAAGCATATTCAGAACTTTTTCCACATATGGCTTACTATGAAAACAGCAGCTAGACAGCCCACGTAGTAGTTGTCCACCCCGTGCCACATCAAGCTGGAGATCAGTACTGATCACTAATTCCACCAACAGCAATGGACCTTATTCCCATGAAAGCTCATCAAAATGAGCAATACACCCATTCCACTCAAGAGAATTTGATATCAGACAATTTTTTAAATTCTCCATAAAACAGACTCTTGCTCACTCTCATTTAAAATCAAAGAGCCACTTCATCAAACACTGCTTCTCCTCCACAGACAAATTTTGCAGAAGGCAGAGGGGGTTCATGTCAGACCTTCTGCAGACTCTGTGACACTGTACTCTCACTGGTCTCACATTTGCAACACCATGAAAAAGCACCATCTCCCCGCCACCCACCACCCTCTTTCCCTTCCCATTTTATCTGAGGCTCAGGTGCAGTGACTTCCCTGTCACACACCTCCTGGGCCAGGCAAATGCCCAGTCACAGCAGTAACAAAAGTGGGCCTTGACTCACTCCCGCCCCGTGTGGAACAAGACTTCATTCCTGCTCTTTTTCCTTCTCCACCCATCATTTCAAAAAGCCTCTCCATACGATACACGAGGCTCAGTACGGCCCTGCTGCTGGCAGGGCCAGTCCTGAAGCACAGATTACCTTGGCTCACAGACGATGGCTCTGTGAAGACGAGTTTCTCCACGACACTCTAAAATCCATCCTGGGTGGTTCCCTGCAAACTCAAGTGTGAGCCTTTCTTATGTGGGAAAACGGGGCTGCTTCTATGCCGACAGCCCCTAACTAGGGCATTTTAATTAAGGGCTCAAGCATGTTCCAGCTTGTACAGTCACAGCTTGTAAAATAATCCCATATAACACCCTCTCACGTACCTATCCCAGCACAGCAGTGGGACAGGGACAAGGAGGTTCTGCACCACTGCAGCTCCCCACCAAGCCCTTCTCCTGCATCACCCTGCCAAAATGGAGGGCTGTGGGGGGCAGAGCTGGGAGTGGGTCAGCCCTGTCCCTAAAGCTGTTTTACCCTAGGGACTGTCCCGTGCTGCCACAGCCTGCCCAAGTAGAGGGGAGACCCTGGGAACCCGCTCCTCCTCCTTCACCTCTGCCACAGCTCTCCAGCACCTTCAGTCCTGCTTTGCACATGGTGATGGGTTGGGAGAGGGACATCCCCACAAAAGACTCCTGCACAGCTCCACCTTGCTCCTGGCAGAAAGGGGTGGCAGTCAGGATGCTCCCAGGACCACCAGCAACACCACACCATTCCCATGACCCAGGACATCTGGGTGTCTGACAGGCCTATGCTTGTAACAGTCGTCTCAGCACCCCACTCTGCAGGGACTAATGAACTTCTCGAAAAAAACCAAAAATCACCCAGTCTAAAAAAAAAGGTATTATCAAGGAATAGAACCTTTTCTCTCTTGCTTTTTTAACAAACAAACCAACCAACCAACCCCCAAAATACTGTGCAAAGCCAGGTTTCAGTATCACACTTAACATTTAAGAAATCTGAGACTGTTTAAAGGGAAGGCTTCACCCTACAGGCAGAGAATTTGGAAGGGTGGGTAAGCCAGCTTCAATCTACACCCAAGTGTTGCTGCAAACAGCATCACCTGCACCCAGGGCATCATCTGCACCAGTGCTGGCCAATGCTGAGGTCAGTACCCCACTTATTTTTTGGAAAGAAGGGGAAAAAGAGAAAGGTTCATCTTACCTTGTGACTACTGGCACAGAGCTTGGGACCTTCATCACACACGTTAAAGTCAGTGAATTCATATTTACAGGACAGTTTTCATTGTCTCACTCTGCTCAAAGCAGGATGACTCCTCCTCTTTATCCCTTAGCAACTCCTATTCCTCAAGACCTAAATCAACCTGACTGATTTTTAATTTTTTTTTTGTTTGTTTTTAACTTTTTCTTTTCCCTGGTCTTGGAATTTTGAACAAAAAGACAAAAGGAAAGAGTTGACAGAAGAACTAAATATGGAAACATGCAACCTCACTAATCAACATGAAGAGCTCTCAGACATGAAGAAGTTCTGACAAGGGGATTTGTACAGACTCCAGTATAATGCTTCAGACATCCTCTGTGTACCTCCCTGAGTGGTGGTCTCAGGGGGCCCACACTCCACACGAACTCCAGGGTGCCATTCCTGGCCATGCCTCCCGCATTCCCTCATCTCCCACAGCTGGACTTCCCTGACAGCAATTTTCCGTGGCGCTGCAGCACCGGGACAAAACGTGGCAACCCCAATCACTGCCTATTTCTCCACACAGCCTTTTTTACCTGTTTGAACTTTCAGTCCAGGAGAAAAGCACAGATTATAAAGTTTTACAGTGGAAATCTATCCCTTAATTGTGGTAATCTCCCTCTGCTCTGCCTTACTTGCTCTTACCCGTAGCCAGACCAAAACACAATCATATAAAGATCCAAAATCCTAAACCAGGACAAGGGCAAAGGCCATTACAAATGCTTTGGTGAAGCTGAGCTAAACATAACCTTTTATTCTGTGTTATAACATTGCTTTGTCATTCACCAGTGGCTAGGAATGATGCTGCTGCTTCCCTCAGAAACCTGTCCCAGACTCAAAATTGTGAAATTGCAAAATCCTTTCTGTTCTAAACTGCCTGAATATAGCCAAGTTTCACTGTGAGGTTCAATCCATTAGCTGATTAAAAGCTATAGATCACGCTGTCTTGGACACATTCAGGCCATTATGAATAAGACCTGTCAGAAAAGCTTCTGGCACAACTGGTATCTTTGAAATTGCTAGGGCTCCACTTAATAAAACTTCACATTCAATCCTTCTTTAATCCTGCAATACCAACAGGCAAAGAAATTTATGGTATTCTTTGAAATTACACGTTTAGAAGTGAATTACAGGTACAGAAACTTTAATTCCCAAACAACAACAAAAATAGCATCCCAAAAGAATACCCAAGCCATTCTTGCATGCCAGAGACAGTCTGCTTATGAGAACTGTAAGAAATTAAAAATAAAAAAAGCCACTGATTAATTCCAGTGCCAACTTTCAGATTTGCTTCCGACAAAGGAAAACTTTGAAGTTTCTCTACAGACAACTTCCTTCATATCCATCTATTTATCCTCATCACGCCTAAAGAACATCAAACACCCCTCTAACGAATGCATCTAACTATTATTGACTGCTCTTGAAAGCCATCAGCTTCCCAGAGCAGGATTTTAAATTTAAAAAAAAAAAAAAATCAGGAAAATCAGGATAAGTAACAGAGTTTTTCAGGGTTTCCAAAGAAATGTTGACTGCCAAACAGCAGCCCCTGGTTTTGAGTGTCACTATGTGGGTGGAGCTCTTTCCAACTCACCTCCACCCCATACACATGGACAGCCAGTCCCCGGGACTTCCATCATGCTTAAAATTCAGGTCTATGCCCAAGGATGGGGTGGGAACCTGCACTTGTCTGGGAGGCCCCATCTCTCCTGTGCTAGCACCAAAATACCACTACCTGTAGCCAAATTAGGCAGTCAAATTCAGAGAATGCAACTCGGTTTTGAACACCCCCAAGCTGACTCTGTTGTCACTTCTGACATCAGTTCTGTCTTGACAGGGAGACAAGAAGACCACTGTGCCTCCTCTGCCCAGGTAAATTCCCCCTCATTTCTGCCAAGTGAGAACTCATTCCTTAGAAAAGCACTCTATAAATGCACCTGGACATGCTGCTGTCTTTTTTAAGTGTCAAGGCAAGCCCCCTATTACAGGAGATTTACAAGATTTCCTAAAGGCTCAGCAAACCTTCCCACTCTTTTAAAATTTGTACAATAAATAAGTCAGGATTTTTCATCTGCACATTACAAGGACACTTAAGTACTTGCCTCTTAGAGCAGCAAACCTAAATCTTGTCCAATTGCTGGCTGCACATTATTTACCTAAATATTTACCCTTATATGCTTCAAATGATCTTCAAAGAGGCTGTACAGGTTCACAGTGTGTTCAGCATTCCTGGCCATGAAACAAATCGTTTATGCAAATATTTTTAGCTCAGTTTATATTTGCCAGGTAGCTGCTGTGTCCCAATCCCAAACTCACCAAGGCAAAGAAAAGACCCTGTAATTATTTATTACTCCTTCTTCACCTGCCATTCTGTATGAATGGTACCCTGTGAGTATTTGCAAGTGTTCTGTGACCCTGTGAATAATTTTACTGTAGAATGTAGAAAAGCAGCTTTTCAGAGTGACAGGGAGTCATTTATAACCTGCATAATCGGGTAAATGATTTAAGTGCAACTCCACACACATATCAGCGTTCTTCACATGGTATTATTTTTGAATGTATGCTTATTGTTTAAACATCCTCCACCTTCAAAAGAGGAAAAAATACAGGAGGAAAGAGTTTGTTTTGTAATTACGGCTACATTCACTTTAGAAAAAAATTCTTATCCCACAAAATACTCTTTACTACCCCATTTAATGAACAGCTAACAATAAAGTTATCAGATGTTGTCTGTTTTGAACATCAAAGAATTTAAATAACAGTAGTCATATCACAATCAAAATATCTAATACTGTTTTTTTTCTGACGAAACTCTGAGGATGAAGAGAAGTGCTTCTCCAGGAAAGGGGCTTAGGGCTACAGAATACGAACAGCATTTATTTACTTTAGAAAAGGGAAGGACTTTTGGAGCAATGAGAAGGGTGGTTTTACACTCTTCACTTCCTAAAGCCTTTCCAGTTGCACCACAGATTCACAGTTCAGCTGATGACAACGAGCATTTGCAGAGACCTCACAGGCAATACGCTATAAAGTGCCAAAGAGAGGTTGGAAATTACTGCGCAAATGGGCTGGGAAGCAAAGCAACCATTCAAGTAAATACTACAGGGAACACGTCAGGTAACATCTGACTACCGTAGACTTTGAAGGAGAATCCAGAGTTTACTGGATCATGTGATGTTTTATTGTTTAGACTGTTTCCCCCCCACTTGCTCATGATTTTTACGCATGAACACCGTGATGCACTTGCTGATAAACTGCTGTCATCTGTAACTGGAAAGAAAACACAGCATTTTTCGCAAAATGAAACAAGTGATCACAATATTCCTAGAAGCCTTGACCTTCAAAAGTAAGAGCTCAATTTCTTAGGGCAGCAAGATTGTGAAATAAGGACATAGGAAATTAATAGAATGGCAACTTGACTGATAGTACCAAGTCTGTAAAAGACAGTTTTCAAGACTCATGAGCTACTTCAGTCGACCAAGAAGAACTCATACATATCTAACAAACTAGTGTTACCAAAAAAACCCCAAATCTGTGCATCTGCACTGGGAACAAAAAATCAGCTAACTAAAGGAAACACTTTGACGAGGAGAAGAATAATCCAAGGTCTAGACCTGTGAGAGATGAGTGAAATGATCAGATTTGCTCTGAGGTCAGCAAACACATCAAAGTTTGCCACAAATAGAAACTAACCGATTTGTTCTCCACAATGACAGTGTGCAGAACAGGAACTCACAGACTCAAACTGCAGCAAGAAGATCTAATTTAGGCATTAGGGATGGCTTTTTTCCAGTGGTAAAGATAACCCTGGGCAGATTTGCTGAGGGAGCCTGGGGAATTTCCCATGTTAAACTTTTACGAACTGAATAGGCAAATTCTGCCGAACATGACAAAGACAGTCTAGCGGGTGTAAGGAGGTAGACTCCTGAAATAATTCCCTGAGCTATTCTTAGGAGTGCATGACAGATTCCTGGACTGAGAAAATGCCACCATCAAGAACAGAGGAGTTCCTGCTGTTTGTGGGCAAGGACAGGAAGAAGGACAATGCTGACGGAAGGTTGGAAGGAACACAATTTGCCTTTAAAACTCTCGTTTGCTGGTACTGCTTAGGCTGAAGATGGCAAACTAATGACTCTGTTACCACATAAATGGTTAAGCCATAACGTATATGCACCACTTGTTTAGTGCTAAACACAGACGTATCATTGATGAAAGAATACAAACAAGGTTTTAACAAATACACCAACAACACCACACAGATCCTTCTGCCTCAGGAGCTCAAAGCATATCAACCAGGCTCCCACTCAGGGCAGTGACATCCCCGCTTTACACACAGAGCTAAGGCAGACAGAGCTTGGTTTTCCATCTCCAGTCAGGTCATGGTGATGGGAGGTACAGACACCCCAGACAAAATGCTCATGATCTTCCCATCCTCCCAGCACTATTTTAACTGCCATGAGACTTCCAGCTGATACAAATCCACTGACTTCTTAATGACTACCTGAGGTCACAGAGCATCTTACCTGAACTGAAGAATGGCAGGGACTCCAAAGGACTGAAAAGTAACTCACTGGGGAAAAACTTGGGTCTGAAATTATTTAACAGAGGTGGCTGTCAGGAACTCAGGAGGCTCTGGAACTGCATTAGCTTCCAGATCCATGTGCCTGTGTCTTCATTTTTTCCATTAAAAATGGGTGTTTAGAAGACTAGAAAACCGTCATTGATGTACATGAGAACTGAGGATATTTTTTTCTTGACCATGAGATACGAGCAATTTTTCAGCTACCTCTGTCTGCCCTCTGTTTTATATTAGAAGACATTTATTTAAAAAATAAATAAAATCAAAAAAATAATTTGGCATGTAGGTGTATTTATAAACATCAAGTAACATTTCCACGCAAATGTAATCCTAAAATCACAAGTACACTTCCAGGTGAAAGGAACGACAGCAGAGCTACCTTTGCAGTAGCATCTGCTCCAAGCATTTGCTCTCATTGCTTGCTGTCCCCAGGGAACAAGACAATACTGCTTCAGTGCAAACGGAGGCTTGGGAAAGGAGATAACGTCCCAAGCCATCATTTCTCAGGCTCTCTGAAGAGCTGGTACAGACACAATAAACAAACTATTGAAACTCCTTGGCAGCGGTCAAAAAGAAATTTATTCTTGGAGTCTCATTTCCAGGTTTATGAAATAGGTTGGATTAAAAAAAAAAAAAAAAAAGGAAAAAAAAAATCACTCCTTGCACACTAGCAAGACCTAAAAAAAGACCTTTTGAAAGCCCATCGTCCTAAGCAGCCAAGGACGCTCACTGCCAGATGTGGCTCCCTGCTTATGAGGACTTTTCAGATGACCCAAGGTAGGAGCCTTGTCATGAGAAGCTTTATGTACACTGTGCTGAAGAAACACTGAACCAGTGGCTTAGGTTTGTCAAAGGGAGAAAGGCCTGCCAGCATGCAATGTATGCCTTGTGCAACGATGCTCAGCTCTGGGTTTTTCCTGGGAGACATCACTTGCTCACACTGGGTACCAGTTTCCTATCTGGTGCTGAACATGGGTTTTGGCAGGATCCCAGTTCCTGGGGTCCTGCCACCCACCAATGAACTCTCATTCAGCCAATCCACCCAAGTCCCTGCATGCAACATGACCAGCATCCTTCTGGGCAGCCAGCTTTCAGGATGGCATTTCACTCCTTGGCACCACCTTTCAGCAGGAGGCTCTCAAATGAGGACAGATTTCTGCCCCATTTTTAATCCCTGAAGGCTTAGCCTCTGATGTCTTTATTTATAAGCATGACCATTAGATCTTCAGATTAGCCATCTGAGGACATCTTCAATACATTGCAATTGCTAGACTGCTCACAGAGCTGTTATTTTCCTATCTGTTTTAGCTGCTGGAGTTATCTGACAACGTATGTATCTAAAACCTCCTCCAATCTAGTAAAATTTTACTATGTGCTGCATTTAGCATGATACAGCCACAAAATATGGATTTCTCTTAGATTTCTTCTTCTCACCCAAGGGATCACTCCTGCCCACAAGGTAAAAGACATTTTCCTGTCAAACCACTGAATACGGATACGCCAATACTATCCTTCAGGGCAGGTCCCAAAGTTTCCAAGCTGCCTACGAAGGAGCAGCTGCTCATTAGAATTTTTTTTCCCAGGAAAAATACTTTTTCAAGCTGAGAATTAAATTTAGTTTACCTCTTAGGGATCTCTCTGTTCCTGGTAAGTTGGAAGCTTTACAGGCACAACTAGCAGCAGGGAAACAACATGGGACACAACAGACTGTACGGAACAGATTTTCTATTTCTCTCCCCTTTCCCTTCCTTCCTCACCCCAATACACCTCTTACCACCTCCTTGGAAGTGATGGGGTGGTAGATGATGAAGGAAGCATCTTGAATCTCAGAATTTAATATAATGCTCCTGAGACAAAAACATCTCAGCAAAATGGCTCAGCTTAAGCATCGTTAATTATTTAGAGAAGCACCAAAAATACTCCAATCGGACTCAGTTCTATTATCCTCTTGCTGCTGCCTTTGCTGAGGAATCTCCAGAGCTCTTTATTCCATGTACCTGAAATCTTAAAACTTTTTACAGGAAAATGAATAACAAAAAACCACCAAAGTGCCTGTCTGAATACTGAAGCTCTGGACCACCTACAAAGATGTGGCACTTTGTGCCCTGTGGCTTTTCGCTTCCTCTCAGTTGCAAGCATACACTGAATCCAAGAAATTTATGTACAAGTTTGTGTTTTCCACTTTTCTTGCTCATCTTCTTAAGGATGCTGCTGTTACATGTGCTGGTTTAGACATCCACCCAACATTAAAAAAAGAAAATATGCTGACAGCTTATTTAGTTTAAGCTTTCACCATCCACTCTGATGTAATGGATCAGGTCTTCAAGTCTGACTTGCAGTACAAGAATGTGGTGACTCCCAAACCTATTCCTATACCCATAAAGGCTGTGTTTTAACAATGGCAACATTAATACTAAGCTCACTGCTACCTATTGAAAAGCAAAGGTTAATATACTGAAGAAATCATCTCTGAACCACAGGATATGATATAATCATCACAGTGTTTTTCTGAATAACAATTCAATCGTCTCTATCCTAGAGATACACAAGCTTTGCTCAGGTCAATCACCCTGTTATCAAACACAATACATCTATTTGGAGTACCAATTAGCAATGAAGATTAGGTATCCATTTAGCTTGTTATGTATTTACATATAATTAATTTTCCTGCAAAATGTTACTGGATAAAAAGATAGTCTTTATGAATGCCTCCTTCGGATTGTCTTGCAGGGCGCTGCACCTTGCTTTTCACTCATCTAACACAGCTTTACTGAGTGCTCAGGCAAGCATTTGCTTCTTTTGAATGCAACTATTTATGTTAAATGTTCATTTGAAGATGTCTCCTACCAAACCTATAGACCTGAAGCAGGGAGACTAAAGTACAGGCTAGAATCAGATGACACCAATTTTTCATGGGCTTTTTTCAGTGATTTTCTTGGCTACCCTCTCAAAACTGAAAATACCACCCAACACAGACAACAAGATCTCAGACCCTAACGAAACATAACAATGCAATGGGTCTTACATTAAGAAGCTGCAAAGCTGAGAGCAGGCCAAAAGAGAATCACTACTTTAATTAATTAAATCAACAGCATAAGTTACTTGCAGAAGGTCTGCTTAGTATTGCACTTGCACTGAATGTTATGAAATTGCACCTCAGCTTTAACAGGGTTTCTCTGCAATATCACACACTAAACCTCTACCAGCAAGAGACTGGTAACATGACCCATGGCACATCTTACTGGTAATGCTGCAGTCTGGAGAATATTACTCGTCCTCAAAAACTTTAACTGCAGTAAGGTGATGCCAGGTACTTCAACAGTAGCTAATTCTCAAAAAGCCTAACATCACTGCTCTCTAAAGCCCTTCCCTTCAGACGTCATCTATTTATACACACTTGGGGATCAACTCTAGAAAGTAAATTACCAGCCTCTGCTTGCCACGGGGGAGGGCAGAAAAAGATGACTGAAAGCACGCTCTGATTTGAAAACCTGTATTTTCCTGTCTTAGCACAGGAAATTGAAGGAGATAAACACACAGCCATCAGCACATCCATCCTGCCTGTGTTCCCACATCCCACAGCTGGGGCACCCAAGCTCCTGCCCCACAGGGAGCCCAGCCAGGATGGCTCTGTTCCCTGGACCAGCCTGCAGATGGGACCTTCCTGAGATGACAGCACTGTTCCTGACCAGTTCTCCCCCGTTTGATCCTGGGCTATCAATGTCCTCTTGAGAGAAAATTCCTTTACAAGCACCTCCAGCCAGTTTAATGCCTTTGGGATCAGTTCTTTGGCTACAGACCACAGCACCTCCCCTTTGCACCTCAACCCTGCCACGTGTGCCAGAAAAGCTGTCCCCACACACTCCTTAATAAGAACAAGCAATGACTCACTGAATTAAAGCACCCTTACTGCTGGTGGTTACAAATCTAGCACACAACTGCTAAGTTTTTGGCTGAGCTTCAGCCTGCCCTTGATTTTCAACCAGTCTTGCAGAGAAGCATCCCAACCCGAAGGGGAAAGGATGCTTCACCCCACATCACCCTTGCGGGCGAGCAGAGGGAAAGGCAATAGGAGGAGGCTCCACACAACCCCTGTAGCTTGGTACAAAGGCTGGCCAGGCTGCTGGGGGAAGGAAAGGAAAAAAACCCACCCTCTCCCCTCATTCACCAGCTGGGTCCCCAGGGCTGCCTGCAGCCATGAAAATCACTGCTCTGCCCCACAGCCCTGGAAGTGATATGGTTACAACTGCCCCAAAGCCCTTCAGCCCCACGGATCAAGGCACTACCCTTGGCAGGGTGTCAGGCTCCCGTGCCACGGTGCTCAGCTGCTCTTCTCCTCCCGGCAAACATTTCCATTTCCTCATCACACCCCAATCTCCCCCGCAGTCACTTCCCCGGCAAATGTGATTAGAGCTACACATTTTCTCACATCTTCTAAATAAAGAGTGGGGTTTTCACATCCACAGTCACTCTCCTATATGTTTGTTTATCCAACTATTTACATTGGCAAGCAATCATCCTTGTAACCATTACAAACTAACCACTGGCGAGACCGAACCAGCGTGTTGTCCTGCAAAGGGCCATGGCCCACTAGTCTTGCTGCAATAACTGGCTTTTTGCACATTCTCATTTAAGCTGACATTTCTCCCCAGCAGTTTCATTATCCCAGCTGTCAGCCAGCAAGTCCAGCCCCCCTTGGGAAGACTCTGCCCTCTTGATTGCCTCCTTTCTTTGACCCTTGGCAGGTCGGGTCCTGTTTGCATTCAGCCTGCCCCAGGTCACGTAAAACTAAGGGGGGAGCAGGGAGGTGGGGGGGAACCCTACAAGGGGTGCAGGGTTTCTATACTAACAAGTCCCACATGAATGCTTGGTGGCTGACGGGTGTGGGCAGCGCTGCTGCAGGGCAGGCTTTGGGCAGAAGCAGGTGCGTGGGGTTGAGAGGCATCTGTGCTCCTCACTAATGGTCTTCAGGCAGGACATTCCAGCACCTCCAAGGTGACCCATTAACGACTGGCAGCATGCAGTAATGAACACAGGACAAAGAAACCCGCACGCATCCGACAAGGCAGGCTATTGAGCCCACACTTCGAAGGGAAGCCTCAGAAATTAGACATTTGCTGGCTTAAAAGTATTGGCATCAGTATATAAATGTCTTTTTATACATTTATAGATATTTTCCTCACTGCTACCATTGGCTGTACATGTGCCTGAATTTCCCTGACTAAATGGCAGAAACCTTCACTGGTATGGCTGTTTGAAGCCTGTGAGGAACTGAATGTGTGCTGGGTTTTAAATAACACCCAGTCTGTGCCATTTATTAAATTACCGGGGTGCTTTTTCACAGACCCATTTTGCCAGCCATGCTCTTTGTTTCAGCAATGCTCCAATCAATTGAGAAATCAAGAAAGTTAACTCTGGGATCGAGGAATTATTTAGGCAAATGGAAAACTGGAAAAATGACCTGAAAATCAACCAGAAAAAGGACCTGAAATTCTCTTTTAATCACTCTTTTGATACTATGATGCTAAGAGGCTTATTTGTGCCTTGGAAGGTTGAATTTTCTCATCCCTTTTGAGAAGCAAAGCATAAGCAGCAAAACAAAGAGTCTCAAAACCAGGTATGAAATGTCACCAGGAAAACATGGCACAGTTATGCACAGATAAGCAAAAAGAAAATACCAGTGATTACAGGTGTGTTTGGCAGGAAGGGCACTGTTTTCAAACTGCAGACTATCTCATACCCCCACCACTTTCAAAGGGCTGGTTTGTTTGATTTTTTTTTTTTTCTTTTGAGATGGGGGCAAATTTTGCCAACATTCAAAACAAATTTTTGTGATGCTCTTAACGCTTTCCCACTGAAAACAGAGGGCAGGTTGCTCTCCATCAGCATGTACCCAATGGGTTTCTACTGATGCATGAAGCACCCACAATGCATCTTGCTCTCACCCAGACAAAAGGTGAGAGAGTTTTTTCCCTAGATAATCTGAAGCTCACTGGGGAAGCCCATGTATTATTCACTAAAAACTTTTAACATCCGTTAAATTATTGCTTAATGTCAACATTTAATATTCCCCACAAGAACGGATATGTTTTGCTGCCCTTCAGAATAAATGTTTTCAGTAAAATCTCTCTAAGCACAGGTCACCTCCCACAAAGAGGAAGAGTGAGCCAGCTGGGCAGGGACCTGCCCTCCCCACTGTTTTCCACCATCA
This sequence comes from Dicrurus megarhynchus, assembly GCA_013399195.1. Taxonomy (NCBI): domain Eukaryota; kingdom Metazoa; phylum Chordata; class Aves; order Passeriformes; family Dicruridae; genus Dicrurus; species Dicrurus megarhynchus. The sequence continues at coordinate 651,012 of VXAD01010763.1, read as the reverse complement.
GCTTTAATTTTACTGTTTTAACTCATCCTTCGGTGCCTGCAGTCATAAAGAAAATCCTTGACACAACATAGCAATAGTGAGCCTGGCTGGGGCACTCTGTAACTTTTCCCCAGAGAGGAAGGGGGACACCTCCTAAATACCAAAGAAAGGTTGGGGAACCCCACCTTTCAGCCTGAATTACCAGCTGGAGTGAGTCATCTCCCCCGTTTCACATCCTCCATCACGGCCCTGAGGTCAGCAGTGTCGTGGGTTTTACACACAATGACGCGGAACACCTCGGGGTTGGAGTTTCCTGGGGGACTGAGCCTGCTCCTTTTATACACGCTAAGGGAGCAGCAGCTATGGCACCCCGTGGAAGGGAAGAACAGCCCAGTCCTCTGCAGTTTCTGCTCCCCACAGCTGTGCTTACAGGAGGCATGTCCAAGCAGGTCGGTACAAACGTCCCTCTACTTCTTTTTTAACTCTCCATGCTGCCAAACTGAAGACTTTCAGCTACACGGTGGTTCTTAGGATCTCTGCTCCTTTTCTTATTTTGTGGAGAACACAGAGATATAGCATCCTTGCCTTAAGCACTCCTTTCAAAGAAGCAGCAGAAAAAATGCCTCTATCTCCCAAGGGAAGGACTTAACTGAGTATCTCACTGCAAGCATCCTACAAGGTGATGCTGACAACGGTGTCTGCAGTTAATGCAGCTGCAATAGCTTCTATGTATCAGCATAGGTATCCAGCTGGAAACAGTCAGAGGCATCAATACCAAACGCCCCAACGCTGGCACTGAAATTTATTTATACCTCCCGATTATGAGCATGTACATGTTGCCTGAGATGGGAGTATTTGCCATCACCTCCCAGCCAACAACTCTTGTTCCTGCAAAAGTAGTACACTTAGGGTGGGATCTATGCAGCAAATTTTCACTATCTATTCCACCCTTGATAGTATCTATAAATTACTTGGAGAAACCAGCTGTAAAATTGCTCAATTGCTGATGACATGAAACTGAAGGGAGTAGTAAATACAAAGCAAGTACAAGAGAGATCCAGAGGGATTCGGATCACTTATGTAACTAGGCCAATACACTGAAAATTAAATTTATTGCAGAGCAAACATAAACTATTGCTCAGTTATTGGAAAAGTGCAGAAGCAAAATAACTGCACTTCTGAACTGAAGCACAAGAGAACAGGACCATGAAATAGCAGCAGATACCTATCAAAAATCTCTCTTAAAGGAAGAAAGCTAATCCAGCAGAGCCGCCGCTGTGTTGGGATCTGCAGTAACTGCGAACAGCACAGCCCTGGCAAGTGGTTGAGCAATTTGCTGATCACACTCCGCCCGGAGACTACAGGGCAGGTATGAGAGCAGGCTGCACAAGGAGCCTGCAAATAGAAAACATCCCTTCTTAGCAGGCAGAGCTGCTGTTTGATTGTGAGCCCAGCCAAGGGCAAAGCGAGCTGCTTGGGAATGGGATGAGAAGCTCCCAGACCCACTGGCCGTGACTGCAACAGCCAGGGGGGAACCCCAGGCACCTGAGCCCAATAAAAGCTCTGAACTGAGAAACGCACCGAGGCCAGAAAATGCATGAAGGGGTTGTGGATATCAATTATGGCTTTCCCAGATTATCTAAGCGAGGACTCATTTGTCTCAAAGAGGCATGCAGCATCTGTGTGTTACTTCATACATCTGTTAAACCCAGGAGAGTTCAGGGAGAATGGGAGCACCACACAGCAGCCTGGTAATCCCATCAGGGACAGCCGAGACACCACCCAGGCAATGCTGTGACAGGAACATCGGGAGCTGAGGGAGCAAGGCAAGGGCACCTGCCTGACCTGGGCAGCAGGAGCCCAGCAGCAAGGGCTGCCCCAGCAGGGATGGCCACTGCCCAGTGGGATGGAGGAAAGGCAGAAGCTAGCAGCAAAATCTGGTCTATTCCCAGCATGACATTTTTCCAAGGCTTTGCACTTCACCCCCTTTGTGCAGATCCTTGGGAGAACAGGGAGGAAGCGTGCCTGCCACCAGGCAGCTTCTCTATTGGACTCCAAATCTTTACTCCCACAAATATTTCACCTGGGCCAGGCAACTTATTTCCTCTTAATCTCACTCTTGGAATTATCTGAGCTATTTTGGATGTAATTCCCTCCCATTCCAAAATAAATAAAATAAGCAAAAGCATTGCTTTCGCTGACCTCCTTGGGAAATTTCAGCACAGAGATTTATGATCTGGCAACCCACAAACAGATAAGGTCCCAAAGTGCAAGAAGTCAGTCAAAGGACTTTGCTGAGTTTGCTACCTGCGTTGCATACTCCATTTTAAAATTACAGAGGCAGAGACAGGATCCCCACTATACAATATGTAAGAAGTGTCTAGTGGATAAAAAGAAGGTTGTGCTTCACTTTAACACAGCAGGTCACTGGGTTGATATTTCTGCCTCCAGCAGCGAGCAATACCTGATGCTTACAGCAAGAAGGGACAGCCTCGGGCTCCTGTGCTGCCAGGTCCTCAGCAATCCTGTAAGGTGCTGGATGCTCCCACTTGCCCCAGCCTTCACAGGGCACCCAAGGATGTTCAAGCTTCCTCTGCCATTTGCAGGACCAAGGCACCCAGGAAACTGTGCAATGCCACAAACCGTCTCTCCTCATCCCCAGACAAGCAGTTGTGTCCCGAAGGATAAAACTTGTTTAGTTCTATTTTCATATGAATAACAGAACATCTGACATAAAAATTACATAATCTCTATAAATATATACATAAATAAATAAATAAGTGGGTTTGATGCTTGGCTCGACAGCACCTACTAAGCATGAAAGGAGAGAGGAAACTTAAGGAAAAGATTAATTTTTAACTAAAAAACACAGAATGGTCTCAAAAAGTAAAACCATTATGATAAAGTACAATATTGAAAAGGTAATTAAAAATGTTATCAGACATAGTTTCAGGAGAACAGAAAATGAAAAAATTAATAGCATTGATAAGCTGAATCTCCCACTTAACATGAAACATTATTGTTTATAAATCTGTACCACATTTCACAATATATTATTTCCTCCAGAAAAGCTCGTATTTTTAATTTTCCACTTTTTTCTCACAAATATAACACTGTTAGCTGACTGCATTAGCTCAACCATTGCCTCTCCATCCACACAGAAATTTCCCTAAATGTTCTTCCCCACTGTGCCCCTCAACAGCCGTTTGCTATCCCAGGGCAGGGAGTCTCACACCTCCTGGCTCCCCTGGGGTCCCTTCTGAACCCATGACCACCCTCAGTCCTGTCTGAGGGAGAGAACAAGGTTTCCAAAATATCGAGGCTCTCCAAAATGAATGAAAATTGACAATGAGACACAGGGTCAGAAGGAGCCAGCGGGCTCGCTGCCTCTCGTCTGCCTGCAGCGCGGGGGACGGGAGGGGGCTGGATGGAGCCTGGGGACACAGGGACAAACAGGGGACACGGGGGGCTTGTCAAGGAGAGATTTAGGATTCCTGGGCTTGGGTAACACAGGCACACACAAATTCACTGAGAAAGCTGCTTTTAACATCTAATCACGAATTACTCAATTTTCCATCTGAGGCTCCACTGGGTTTTTTTTCCCCCCTCTGCCTGATTTTAGCTCATAATTCCACCACGCACCAAGGCTTCTTCTCTAGGATCCTGCTGAATCACAGTGCTAAATTGGGAAGTCTCCCGAAATGTGTTTTCTCCTACAATGCCTATTGCAGGATTTCTACCAGCAGCACCCAGTGGTGAAAAACAACCCAGCACGAAAAAAAAGAAACTGACGGCTCTGGTTTTTTTTTCCTTCTCCTCCCATCCTGATGAGATTTCAAAACAGACATCAGTTCATGAATAAAGAAAGGTTGTTTTGTTTTTGTTTCCAAGACAATGAAGTTTTGTACATTTTTAGTGCCAAGGAAAATAGATACAGAAGAAAAGGAATGAAAGCAGCATGGGTGCTGTAATTTCCATTTTCCTGAGCTCCATCATCTCCAGGCTATGCTTCACAAAAGGAAGGACTGGGTCTTCCTGGGTGTCAAAACACGTGATTTTATGCTATACTAAAGTCAATGGGACAACGGCACATACTTAAGTTTGAACAGCCTCTGAAAGACCTTCACTCAGCCCAGGGCTTCCTTTTGATGGGAAAAATTCAAAATCGAAGAACTACCATAGGACCATGAGCCACAGCAGCTGATGGGGATTTAAAAGCTCTGCAGAGGAGGAATAAAAAGATGGTAGGAGAGGGTTAACATCTGTAGCAAGGCTTGAAATGTAGCAATCAAAATAACTGCATTTGGATGAGAAATGCTAAAGATTAAGAGCTTGCCTTCTAGAGCAGTGATCGGGTAATTGAGTCTTGGTTCTTTGCAGCTCACAATGAAACCGAAGAGAAAGGCGAGATGGATGGTAATTGCCAGAGGTATGAAGTCTGGGTGCAGCTGTGAGCACACGGGGTCAATAGTGATGAACACACCAATCCATACGGTTTCTGACACGAGGTGCTCTCCTCTCATGTTTGCTGAAGCTGAATTACCGCCATCTCTCACCCACTCGTTCTCTTCCCAGAAGAGGAATGCAGCAATGCACTATACACCTTTGTGTGAACAGGGCTGGTCTGTTCAAACATGCATGGCTACACATCCCTAGAGACACGTTCCTCAGGAAACCCCAAACTGACCCCACAGCACTGGACAAGCTCACAGCTCTTCCACAACCAAACTGGGCTTTTAGCGTGGCAGGAACCAAAAAAACAAGGTCTACCCCAACAAGCAAATGCATATTTAGGATAACAGCTAACACCTTTTCAAGCCAAATGTCTACTCAAAAACTGTCCTTACCAAAGGTCTGATCTTACCAGAGCTTAGTACACCCAGTTTCACGTGAAGTCAACATCTACGCTGCTGGCAAGAGCCCTGTGGGAAGAACTGGTGGACAGGTTTCTGAGGGAACAACATTGATTTCAAAAGGCAGATGGTGCTTCCAGAAAAAAATCAAACAAACAAAAAAACCCACCAACAACAAAAAAAACTAAACCAACAAAAAACACCTCTGTTTATGCTTGCACAGACTATGGTTCCCACCTCTGGTCCCAGACCCATAAGAGACCTCTTCAGCTCGTTCAGATGATAGCATGTGTGTGGAGCTACACTTACAGAAGAAGAAATGCTCAAGAAAGTATAAATGGAACCATTAATTTCTCTCTATCACTAGCATTTTCCTCACCATCGACCAAGTTAACATCTCAGCACCTATTTATATCCATGGCACCCCAGAATTCATTGCAGAGACATCAGAAGCAACTTCCACCTCTTGCAAACAACTCACACTCCTCCGCTGACTACCAGGTCATTCCAGCTTGAGGGTCTTTGAATACACAGCTCCTGACCTGGAACTAATGCCTCAAGCTCCAGCTGCCACTGGAAACATCTCCTTCAGTGCTCTGGGTTCACTTTACCATTTAAAAACTCACTTTGAAATGATCTCAACTTAGGAAAATTGAAGAGTTACATTTCTGGGTGAATGTCACCTGGGCTATGACTCAGGAAAGCAGGTACTGAGCTCCTGCTGCCACTGGCGGGACTCCAGCATGTACCCCAAATCCAGCAGGTGCTCAAGTGTTCCCTAAATACCAGGATCTGGGTCTGAAATAATTTCTAGCCCCTGGGCCACCCATGGTGGTACCCGCTGGCTGTGCCCCACAAAAGGCAATCCCTGCCTCCAGAAGCCTGCGGCACCTACAGTGGAGGCTCTGTGGCCCTTCCTGAAGCAATCTTAATCTTTTTCCCATTCATTCCACCTATTTTTTTCCCCCTGCTGCTTCATTCATCACTATTTATATCCCAACTGACTGGAAATAATTGATCCCTGCCCGCTCTGAAACTGTTCTTTATGTATTTGTAGATATTGTGTCTCCTCAGTCGAATCCTTGCACAGAGCTCATCCTCAGCCTTTTTTATTACAAGTTTTCTGCTTCCAAATATTTTTATGGTTTCTTTTGTTGATCCCCTCTGACTATTTTCTAGAATATCCATTTAGATTAACAATGGTACCCAAAAGTTAATACAGCACAGGAAGCAGCATTGGAAGCAAAGCATAACAAATTACCCTGCTTTGTATCCGACATGCCTGCTACTCACTAGAGACCAGTGACTTTGGATGCCAATTCCAAGGGAACTGGGAGAGGTTTGGCTTTCAAAAAGCACAATTCTTCACCTCCCAGAAGCACAGGGTGTTTTTTACTCAAAAAAGTACCCAGGATCAAGGATCACTTCTGAAATAAAAGCAATAAAAAACCCCCCACCTGGTTATTTTAAGCAGACTTCTCACAGCTGGAGATGGAGGTTCAAGCCTCAGTCCTCTCTCTGAGGACCAAGACATGGGTTTGTACAGCAGGTTGTTAGTCTTCAAATAATAAATGTATTTCATGTCTTTGATTACCAGCTACTGCTGCTTCTCACTTAATAAGGATTTGGGAGAAAAAAGAAGTCAGTAACAAATGCAGCCATATACATCAAGAACATCAAGTATGTTTTGGTATTCCAAATATGAGTTTAAACAGCACATGAATCCTTCTCTCAGCTGTCTCCACCAGCACGAATTTAGCACTGACATACAGGGGAAAAATGGGTCCATGGATACCCACATCTCTGGGTGATGTGGTAGAAGGCAGCTTCTGCACAGGCCTGGTCCCGAGCACACCCAAGGCAGCCAGGTCTTGACAGCCTCTCCAGGCTGAGACCAAAGTAAAATCCACTCAGCAGGTACTCCAGCACATCTTGGATCAGTTACTCTTTGGGCAAAGCTCGTGTTTCAGAGGAAACTGTGGCAGCAGCATTAGGATGCTAAGGTTAATTACTTAAATAAAAGACTGTTTAAACTTCATTTATAACAAAATGTGAAGTTCATTCCTGTTTAACACGTTCTCCAACACTTTTCCCAGCGTGCTGTGCTTGCCTGGCTAAAGCTTCTTTGACATGCATAACCAGTACATGGGGTCAGGGGCTCAGATCAGCCAACCACAAAGTTTTTTATTTCATCTGCCAGCCACCCTCTTCCCCCATAATGTGCAACTGGCTGAAAAAGCCCAGTGTATATATTTTCAAACCATAATTCTTTTTATTTGCTGTCAGCTTTCTGAGCTTCTGGAGCACACATGCTTCATATTTTTGAGATCTTTTGCACAGCCACAGCATGTTAAAAACTGATGTGTGTGGTGGGGGTGGATTTTTAGAAAAGGAAGAAAATTAAATGAACACCGGAATTCTTCTGAAATCTCAGGGCAGTAGCTGGGACTTTAGAGGGAGTAAGGAAACAGCCCCTGAAACACTAGCAATAAAATCAAAGAAGCTGGCAATAGTGTCACTATTCAAGATGGTCACAAGCACCACCTCAGTAAACTGGTGGTCTACACTCATCATCACCAACCACCACTGAAAAAGAAAAAACCCCGTAGGTTATATACCAACAACAGCATGTTTTCAGTGCTGCTTCTTCTGCCAAAAAGGGAAGCAGGTTTAAAATCCACAGTCAAAGACAGACCTTGTGGTCACATTTTCAATCACACCAGTTCTGTCCCCAACACCATTCAAGCTGATGTGAAACAGAACAATGTCAATCTCTTCCATCTGTTTAGCTATTTCTTCTTACTCTGAATTTCCAAGTTCTCCCTTGAGAGGCCAGGAATAACTGGTTAATCAAAAACACCCTGTGGTTTGGGATAAAAAAAACACTAACTGATTTTGGTTTTGGAGTCTAGCATCCCTGCTTGCAATCCCCACTAACCCCAACTTTAGTTACGTGATGGTATCACCCTGCTTTGGGTGGCTGAAGAACTTGGATTTTCCTGTTTACACTCAAGTTATCAGCTGATATTCTAGAAAAATAAGAAGTGTTTAAAACCTTCCTACGTGATGCTTTTAAACCACCACTATATTAAAAGTTACATCATTAAATAAACAGTTCCCATGGTCCCAACTAACCAATGCTATCCACTGAAAAATTCTGCTTTTTGTTTTGGTTTGGTTTTGAAGGCAAGTATTTAACTAATAGCTCCTTGGTTTCTCCTTGCTTTTGAGAAAAGTTGTTTTAAGTAACCAGATTAATAATGTTGCAACTCTAATTTTCATTTTCATGGGAAAATGATTTACATGCTTCCATTGTTGAAAACTGATGGAAGATATCAACCAGCCTTTCTTTCAGAGCTGTTGAATATGCAGAACCTCAACAGAACTCGTCTATGTGATTATATATCAATTTATGTTTATGCAAAACTTAATGTGAATGTATCTTTACCTTAAAGGCAATAATCTGTTCCTTGCATATACACTTCATTCTGTTATTGAATGCCTTGCCTAATGAATAATCGCAATAATTAATTTTTATAAAAATGTTCAGGAAAACTCTCAGGCTATTTTTAAACCAGAAGATTTTACCACATAAAAATGCTGCAAAGAGAAATACTGTTCAGCTTTACAAATTGCTATTAAATGCTTTGTAAAGCAATGGAACAGCCAACTCCCTGCCCACCCTTTTGGGCAATCTATTTCTGTAACCTCCACATCCTTCATGCAAAAGAAAGCAATCTATTCCTACAGGAGAAAAAGGAGAGAACTCTATAAGGGCTTCCCCATACTATCCACTCAACATCCATGAAAACCTTATTATTTACGATTTCTCCTTCAAGAAAGGACATCTCTGGAAATCTAATACCTAAAGTACTGTTTCAGAGGAAAAACAACCAATAGACTACTCAGGATCACTAAAGTAGCTTTACACACAAAACTCACATTGTTTTCATTAGATTACAACTCCAGGAAATTCCTGTGTTGGGGAAGAACCCAACAACTGCACAAGTACTACTGACAGCCAGATGTGCAAAAGCTAATTCTCTGAAAAGATCAGATCCTCTAGAAGTAGCAGCATGAAAAAATAAAGTATGGGAAATCCTTTCCTAGGGGAAGAGAAAAAAAATAATTGACAGACAGATGCAAAGCTGAATAGTTGTTTTTCATAATGTACCATTTTAAATTCTTTTCAGATTGTAAACAAAATACACACAGAGTAGAAAATGTAGATTGAATAAAAATTACATTTTTAAAGATAGCAAAAGCCAATTATTAGAATTCTTTTTTAAAAGTTAGATGCATAAGTGAAAATTTCTATGAGCTACAAATGTTCTAGCCCAAACTTTTAAGATGTGCTTTTTTATTTTTTTTGCGCTGACAAATCCTCTTACTCTTTCTCCTCATCAGGCCATGCTTTTCCTTCTACCTTCCTGCTTCAGACTCCCCTCACAGAGCTAATGTGCAAAAGGCAGCCAACATCCTGCCACATGGATTTATAAAGGTGGCTCTGACATAGATGAGCAAAAAGGCTTTCAGGCCTGCACCATCATTCCCTGGTCCTTTTTGCCTTCCCTTGCCTGCCTCCTCATCTCCCTTTTCCGTGCTCCAGACTTCTCCTTTGATAAGTCCTCACTGTACCACCAGCCACCTGTAACTCCATCATCGTACCTTGAAAGCTGACACTCAGACAGGACAGACTCAAGTTATCACTCAGTTTTCTGTCTCTCAACAAAACCCAGGGGCAAAGGGGGAAAATGAAGATGAGCCCAGCAGGCAGACACATAGGACTGGCTTCAAGCACTGCTCACCTGCAGGTTTTTCCATGCAATTCCTGATAGACTGGCTGGTGCCTGAGCTCTGCATCTTCCGAACAACACCTCACTCCTTCAAAGGGTTGTTGTGCAGCTGAGAAAAACACCTTCTGGGATGAAAAGCACTAAATGCTTGATGAAGGTCAATGTCATGGTGAGCCCATGGTGAGCAAGCTATTTGTATGACCTTTCTCCAAAGCACAAGAAACACAGTGGCTTCTTGGGGTCTTGCAGGTGTTACAGCTGACTTAGACACCATATACATTAAACTCCAGCACTACCTTTCCCGGGCTCCAAAAACTAGACTGAGCACTAGTTTGGCACACATACCATTCCTGAACCCATTCTTGGTGCCTGAAACCCATGAGAAGGCCATCACAGGCAGAGAAGCAACTTGTGTGAGCAGAGCTGTGTTTGCATCTGCAAGGCCAGTAACAGATGTGGAAAATGGGGTGAATGCTTATTTTGAGGTGGCACAAACTATTCTGTACATGCTACCAGCATTAGTGAGACTGCAATTTTGCCACAGGTGGCTCAAGTCATCCTCCCCTCTGCACATGCAGAACAATTACCAGCTGTCACCCTGCAACACCACCAGCACACACAAGCATTCCTCTTCAAAGCACTGCCCAAACACTCACCCATTAATCCTGCCAGCACTTCTGAGAAGCAGACACCTCTGTTATCCCCAAATTATTGACTGAGAAGCCAAGGGATGGAGCTGTAGGCTTGAATATTCAAGGGGACCGAAAGGCACTAAGGGTGGCATTCAGCTACCCCAAATTCCCAGGTACCTGTATGTAGACACAGGGATGCAAGCACCACACTTCTGAACGAGCAGCCCCCTCAGGACCAAACAGCTGTCCCCTCCCCACACCACCAAGCTGCAAAAAATAACACAAACCCAGGCCTCTGCTGGACAGACACAACAAGGCAGCAAGATCAAACAACAAGGTGAGCAGACACCTGTCTGAACTCATACCAGTAAATACAGGTTGCACATGTTCAGAATTTTAACCAAAGCAAAAATATGAAAGCTCTTCCCATGGCCTGAACAATTCACCTACGCTGGCCAAAACAGTTGAATTACAGATTTATTTGCAGAGCAGGAACACAGGTTCTTTTTTTTTGTTCTTTTAATTTAACACACTTGACTGGACAGCCCTTGAGCAAAGTGACCTAAATTTGAAGTTAGTCTTGCCTCGAGCCAGGTGTTGGACTAGATGCTCTCCAGCAGTCTGTTCAAGCCCCAGTCCTTCTCTGACTCTCTCTACCATGGCACTGGAGCACTTTTGGCGATTTGCAAGGCTCAGAGTGCAATGCTACAAACCATGCAAATATCCATAGCCCACACCTCCCTTCTGGCTCCTTTCTGGTCTTGAGCCCCCTTTAATCCACTACAGGGAACCACTCGTGCAGGTGACTCTGCATGGTGGGGAACCACATCTGAAGGCAATCCAGCCCTTCTGAGGTTTGTCTTAAACCACCGCCAGGAGAAAAGCTAGTAAAATGATGCATTTTGGATAACAACAGGACACAGGCCACAGACACAGGAAGCTGGAATAGCTTCAGGCAACATGGCTCACAAGCAGGCAGCAAACTGAAGAGCATTCAGCTAGAAAGAAGTCAAACAGAGCCAGTGCTGAGAATGGGGAACAATGACGACACAGAAGGAGAGAGGAGGGAAAGGAATGAAGGAAGCTGTGGAGAAGAGTGAGGATTTTCCCTGGTCACTCAACAGAATAAGCCAGATTGGCAACTGGTGCAAACTGGTCAGACGTGTCTCCATCTGCAGAGCTGGCCGTGCTGGGCATGGGTGAAACTCAACTATTGGTGATGTGGCTCCAGGAAGGAAAGCTATTGGGGCACCTGCTCTTTTGCCAGCACACACCCAGATGCTGAAAATGCTGACTGTGGAACATCCAGTGCCATTTTCTCACCTTTCTTATTTAAACAGTTTCTGCAAGTATTTAAGCTCCTGCATTCAGAAGCCTGTGATGAGCACAATATATGATTTTTTACAGCAAAGAAAGAAAAAAGAAATAAGATGGATGATCTTTTCTCATCTAACCTTTCCTCGGGCTGTGCTCCTCACTGCCGGCACACACAAATCTGGCGCACACGAAGCTCGAAGATCTACTGCAACAAGCTTTCTCTAGTTCTGAACCAGTTTAGTATTTCCAGTCTCTGTGCCTAGTGACACACAGAGTACTTGTCTTCTCATATGGCACATAACACGGCAGGCAGCCGCTCCTTAAACCACTGTACTTAAATACAGCTGATGTGGAACGACTACTATCCTGTAAAATGTTAAAATGAAAGAACTACCAGAGCCTTTTAGTACAATTCCAGAAATGATAGAGCTCCTTCTTCCTTCATACACTAATTGCACTGAAATTGCATCCAATGAGTCCATGCATATTTAATCAGGTCTGGGGCTGCTGAACACACTGCTATTGCATGGGGTGCTATCAGCCAGAGCCATAAATTATTAACTTTGCCAGCTAAACTTCTGCTGAATAATTTTAGGTTGGCGGTGCGTTGTTTGACTGAGGCAAAGCTTGCTTTGTGTATCCCCTTATCATTAATATTCTTCCTGTGTTTCCTACGGCACCAAAGTGCTGGGAAGGGTCACTGCTCAGCTCGAGACAAGGCCCCCAGGGAGGATGTGGTGCCTCAGACAGACTGTATTATATGCCATCGCTGAATATTTTCCTAAGCAAAGCACCTCCTCTCGGGTCATGTCTAATCTCATCACTAATTATACCTCTTTGTTAAGGCCAAAGAACATATCTGGTAGTCATCTTTATTAGGCAAAGATTAATAAATAGACATGATCCTGCTTTTCAGCCTTCCAAGTAACACGTAAAGCACAGCTAAGCGCTAGGAAAAAAACACAGGGAACAGATCCAATAAAAGAATCTCTGCCTTCACAAGGCTTTGCTCATTAAATAGAATGAGGCTGTGAGAGCTCGGCTCTGGGTACTCTCCACAAGCTCACAACCCACACCCCATGGCAGGAACGAGGCCGAGCACACCAGCTTTGTCCCTACTTTGGCACCACCTCCACTGTCCCCTTCCTGAGCGGCCCCACCACTGCCCCCCACTTGCTCCCACCCCACGGAAGAGCACCCAGGCTCTGCAGGCAGCCAGCCGGCACTCACAGGCGGGTGCCAGCGCCGGGGGCTGGCAGGGGTGCACACCAGGGCAGCCTCAGCTGGGGAGCGGGGCTGCCTGGGGCAGCGAGCACGTCCCGCCTGAGCTCTGCTCCGTGGGAAGTGCAATGGATCTCTGCTGACCCGTGCAAGAACTACTGTAATAGACATCAAATAAGATCCACAACAAGCAGCCTTGTGTGGGTAGAAGGGGTGCTACCCACAACCTGCTGCTGCTGAGAAGCAGAATTGGCAAGTTCTTATTTCCAGCTTCCTCACACCTTTTATTAGGGAGTAGTGGGGTTAAAGCCATCAACTCCAGCTGCATCAAGATTCGTTCCAGGTTGCTAGCCCACAACTATGCATTTTGAGACTCTCAAAATAAATGCATTGTAGACATATAAACTATCTTTATCCAACTTTCATTATTATTAATGCTAATTACTCCCTAACATGAAGTGCTCCCCATGGAAGATGCAAAACATACCCTTAGCTGTCAGTCTGCACAACAGCTGGTGGAGCTGAGAGACGCAGTCATCTGCTTACCAGGGCTTTTTCGTGACAGGGAGGCAGCTTACAGTAAGGGTCACACCTCACATTACAAATCAGCGGACCCCCGAGAAAAAAAATGGAAATTTTGAACCAGGGAACAAAGCACAGATTGTATGCAGACCAGTATTTGCTATTCATCAAGCAATATGTACCAGCTCACAGTTGCTATACCTTCCTCTTAATAGGCAGTCTCTCCCAAAAAGTGAAGGCAATCAATGCTGCCAGCTCTGTTAAGTACCACACAAAAGCCACGCCCCAACCCACTGTTCAGTGAACTGAACTCTGTGGAAGTCCTGTGGAAATTGGTGCCCAGGACCATAATCCCCCATGTGCATTCTCATCCCTAGGTTTATACATAATTTGTGTCTAAATTCAAGGAAACCAGCAAAAGGAACCACCCAAGCTCAGCTGATGCAAACCTCCCGGCCCAGGCAGCTCTCAGTCAGCCCAGCAGTACTTAAACACAAATTTAACTGGTTTGCAGTCACACTTTTGGTCAACCAGATGTAACCTGGGGTAGGAACCAGCTCCCACCTGGGCACCCAAGCGATCCCACTGACCCTGGTGGAAATCTCACAGAGGCCCACCAGCCCCACGGTAGCCCTGGGGAAGTCCCGTGCATGGGACCACATCCAGCCAAGCTACTGCTACCCCAACCCACCCCATCTGCAGGTAACAGCAGAGGCTTGCTACATAAGAAGAACATAAACCCACATTTCTGGCACCTAGCAGCCAAAGAAAGGGATCCTATTGATCAGAGCTGTTGTGCAGGCTCGTGCCATGATCTCTTTTTGTCTCAATGGCAGCCATTCATTGGCTCTCCCCCAAGAGTCTAAGAAGAAAACTAATCTTATTTGGCACTCACAAGATCAAAGTGTCAAAGGATGCTGGCCGAGCAATTTGGGTGCACAGTGGTGGAAATGCTCCTGAGAGCCAAGTGCCCTGAGCAGGCAAAGAGGGCTCTTTCCCTTCTAGCTCTCTCTGCACCAATTTGGGATGAAAATGAGGTCTTGGGGTGGGAGGAGGAGGACAGGTGGGTGGGAACGGCTACTGAAGGAAGGGACATGAAGCAGCAAACCGCTGCAGGGTCTCACCAACCAACCCCACTGTCATCCTGAAACTTGTACAGATGAAGACCTCCCAGTTTCAGCTGCAATGCTTCTCCAGCTGTTTCCTGCATCTGAGATGTCACCCTGTTTTAAGCTGCAACGGCACCCCAACAAGCACTCTGAAATAAATGGACCTCCCTGCAACAGGATCCAGTGACAGCCCTGTGTCCTTACAGGCAGCCTCTGCTCACGCCCTCCCCTTGTGTGCAGCACCAAGAGCGGCACGTCCCCAGTATCTGTGTGCTGTGACACAAGACCACGAACGCACAAGTACTGCTGCACCAGATGCTGGAGTTTGCAAGGCCATCACTGAACACAGATTGGGCAATTTGCACCACTAGGTAGTACCGCATTTTGCACAAGCGCATTCACAAACGCCCAGTCAGAACAAAAATCAGCATTTCAGTTAAGGAAGGCCGAAGGGCAGGCAGGAGCTGCCAGAGGGGGTGAGCAGTGGGAACGCGTTTAACGGGAAGCACAGGGACACCAGAGGGCTTGGTGAGGAAGACAAGAGGAGCCATCATGACAGAAAAGGCAGTAGCTGAAGACCCACACCATACTGATACTGAAATACAGCACACTTTCAAATCACCCATGGATGGAAGAAGGGGAGGGTATGAGACAGCTGCAAGTAAGAAGCACAGAAACTGAGCTGAAGCGATCGAAGTACTGTTGGTGTAATGTTCAAATACAACTGTGCAGTTGAAGCACCTCCCATCTGAGGCATGCAGTGAGAAGCCAGCCCAAGCCCACTCATGTGGTTCATGAGATCACCAGCGGCAGCACAAATACATCCTTCTGTTGGAGCTACTTATTACTGGAGCACACCACATCGTGTTTTCTCTTGGCTCACAAGTACCAGTATTTTGAGAGGCCTACCAACACACTGCTACTTTAACAGCTTTTGAGGAAAAAAAACCCAAACCAAAAATCAAACCAGGAGAGAGAGAGAGAAGGATGATTTTGCCCACCTTATAAGCCTGTCTCCAAAACAAACATTTATGACACAGACCCCAGCTACTGTGCTCTTACACTGATTTCTTTGGAGTGCCATGGGGTGTAAGTACATCACAGCATTACAGTTTTATAGCTGTATTTCTTCTTTCATTTTTTTCAGAGAGGGATCTGCTGCTTCAGTAGTCAAACACTAAGCCAAATGGATGCAACGATTTTAGTCCTGAATTAAAGATATTGGACAGATAGGACATTAAGTACCATGGTGAGCACCAAGACAGTCAGACCCTCATGGTCCCATACAGGAGCAGCAGACAGGATCTATTCAAAAGTCTTTGCAATAGAAAAAAGAAAACACTAGAAGGCAAGGACAAACACCTGGACACAAAGGCTTAAGGGGTAGGGGGCAACTACAAGTATCTCCCCAGCACAGCAGGAGTATCTCCTCTGTGACTACCCCACCTTCCAACATGCCCTGGCATAACAGATGTGAGGCTCTGCAAGTGGAACCAAACAGAGACAATGGTCATGCAGCACAGAGCTATCACTAAGGTTAAATTTACAGACACCCTGAGTAGTGCAGGAGTGTTGATCTGCTGGAGGGCAGGAAGGCTCCCCAGAAAGCAAGCTGGAGAGGTGGGACAAAACCATGCTCAGAAGAGCATGTGAGCACACGGTACAAGCTGCAGCAGAATGACATGACATGTCTCCTAAGCTCCTGCTTCGGTTTGAAATAGGTATTTACATCCACTAAGCACAGTACCGTGGTATTTGGATCCCCCAAAAAGAGTAAGTGGGAGGATGGGGGAACAGAGATGTAGATATATTACAGCTTAGTAAGGGGACAGAGGGAGTTAGATTGGCAGTGACAACATAAAATGCTGCACAAACATATACAAATAGCTCTTTTCTAAAATGAAAGAAATATATGCTTTGCTTATGGCCACAAAAAGCACTGCACTCAGCATATTTATGGTCTGTGTGTTAGTTTTCCACATTAAGATGACTGCCAGTGCCTTCCAGGGCTCTGAAAACTTAAACTCTCGCTGGAACCCAGCTGCTGCTGATTTATGTTTGCATCGTGTAACCTCTGTGAACCTACGCTGGTATAAATGACTAAACTGCTCTGAAATAGGATTATATCACTTCTAGCACGAGCAGTGTGTGTAAATATTGGACTTAAGTTTCCAGAGCAGTCTAGCCAGAAAAAAATATACCTGCGCTTAGCCAGCTGGAACTGGAAACAACATGCGCTTTTTTCTTTTTAATAATGAAAAGAATTTACTGTCACAATTTGCTAAATTGGCATAAATACATGTGTTGCTATATACATTTGTATGCATGCACATGTATTTACTGTATTTTTATGTAAGAACGTTAGGGATGTTTATGACCACCCATACCTGCATCTTCAGAACCCTTGCAATGCCCCCAGTCATTTAATAAAAAAGCCAACTTCTGCCAAATAGGAAAAAAAAACCCAAAAAAGAAAATCACATCACAACAATTTCATCTTTCAGTGCAAAAAAAAATTGTTTGCAATCAAATTCCAAGCGTATCAGCCTGTTGAATGCAAGCCTGTATAAAATCTATCTTTTGGAACTCAAACTATTATCTGGCTCCCGCAGTAGCTCTTGATCTATCGGTTGTCCTTGGTTCTGCAAGGAGAAGGAGTTTGCCAATGGCCACAGAATGCTCCTCAGACATTAGACCTCTGGGGTTCATCTGATTCATTGCCTGACTTCTGCCAAGCCACATCCTCTCCATGTGTCCATCAAAAACCACTTCACTGGCCCAGAGGCCTTGCCTGCAGAGCTGCAGCATGGCACACATTCTCAGCTCTCCATACCTGGGTCCTTCTCTCCTGACCTCTAATTGACTTTTCCAACCGAGCACGGCTGTGTTCATCTCCAGAGCCATCACATTCCACTCTGGGATGGAGAGAGCAGTTGGTTGCGTACCCTCCACTCCTGCACTATTTTGGTAAGCTTGCTGGGACACTTACGTATCAAGCAGAGAGCACGCTATATATGGGAGCATCTACCAATGCATTCGAGTCTTCCAACCCATGAGGAGCAATCTGATCCTATCCCACAGCATCAACAGCCAGTAAGTGTAACTTCTGTACGACAGCTGACAGACTAAGGCACAAGTAACAGCACACCAGGCAACCCAGCAGGTGCTTTCCCCTGCCAGTTGTTGCAGGAAGGGCAGGAATGTTTCCCTGGCCCCAGTGCACTGCCGGTGAGAGAATACTTCCCATCGCCCTCAAGAACGAAGCGTGCAGCACGGCATTGGATGCCAAGCTAAAATAGTTCATTTTAGAGTGGAGTATTAGGTCTCATCCCTCCCCACACGTGAGTAACCCTGCAGTATCCTGAAGTGTGGGGCCCAAGCCAGCTCCAAATTAAGTCAACAAGAGCTTTTCCACTGACATACCCAGGAGCTGGCTCGGACCACAAGTGACCACAAATGCTGTCCCTAGAGGCTGGAAGAGTAGGTGGACATTTGGTAGGTCAGTGATGACCATCCAGGATCAAGCGTTAACACACAGAGACACGCTGCCATACGTATCCAAAACTTGCTTTGCCTGTTTTGACAACTGAGGCTGGGTTTCAGTTACTGATAACACGGAGGTAAGCGCAATACAGCATATTAAGTAAAAATAAAGCAATCTTTTCTTCAGATCCCCTCTTGGTAAATCTTTTCCTGCAAAGTGGAAGGAGGCTAATTTTCACTTCATGTGGGAATTAAAAAGGCATTGCATATTAACACTTTTATTCTATTTTCTTGCCAAAGCTGCCATTTCTCATAAGCTGTATTAAACCCTAGGCTCCGAGTCTGAGAAGATGGTGCTGCTCAGTGCTGTGAAAACAATAAGGCTGTGCGTGTGGCTGAGCAGCATCCCCTGCCCTGCTGGAGCTAAGTAAATTATAACCTTCACTACTTGCAGAGGAACAGTCCCAGCTGCAGAGAAATGATTCTTTCAAATGACAATATAAAATGATACAGTCAAGCTGCCCAATTTCATTCCCAGAGAGATTTTCTCTCGGGATGCAATCTGGTTCGAAGTAGAGGGAGTTATCTGAACAGTGCATCAGAATACAGAGGACAGAGCTGTCAGCAGTGGTTTCAGCCTCTTGCAGAGAGCATTCCTCAATATACATGAAAACACTCACACATAATTATTGAAAAGGAAGGGAGTCACCTCAAATGTTTTTCTGTGTCCCTGAAAGGCTCCCTGAATGAATAAATATTCTTTCATTAGGTTTCAGCTGTTGCCACTGCAGTAGGGTCCAAGACCGGGATTTAAACTCGAGAGGAAGGAGGGGAGCACCCCACCACAAAGAAAATAAAATGTGATTTCCAATGGACACTTTTTGAGCCCTGAGGAACTCAAGGTGGGTGCTCCATCCCCGCAGTGCCCTGCAAGATGTAGTCCCCAAGCCTGCTCTCTATGGCTCAAAACATTAAGAGGGCTCTGTGACTGAATCCGGCCTTGGTATCCCAAGTAAGTCTTCATGTGTCCTACAAAAACCTTCAGTCTAACTGGGATGGCAGTCCTATGCTTTCTTTGAAGGAAAGCTCAAGGAGCTTAGAAAGACACTTACAGAAATATTCATGTCAACTGCAGAAAATGTTGGGAAGAAACGTAGTGTGGAGACCGGCTGAAGGAGCCAGTCTCAAGCACCAGGTCAACCTGAAAGAGTCTCAAGGTGTCTAACAAAAGCAGCCCAGCAAGAAAGTGCCTCTTGCAGCAGCAGAAAAACCCACAGCTGCTTCAGAGAACTTCGGCTGCTGTTGATGGGGGGCTTTGTCTGTTTATTTGTGTTTTGGGGGGATTGTTAAAAGAGACTAAACAAAAAGACAGTCTCACAGTAGCTGGTTGCCTCGCAGAGTTGAAGGTTACCTCGTGGTACTACCAGGGAGAAAGCAATGGTCTCTCTTGCTCCTGTGCACCAGCAAATTCCCTGGCATCACTGCCAACAGGCTGGCCAGTGCTCACAGAGGGCAACTCTGGAAAAATGGGCTGCTAGCAGAGAAGGACACAAGTCAACTAGCTGATCACATCTCACTCCCTCACACATTCATCAAACTGCTTTTTGAGTCAAAAACCCCCTTAAAGTCGAGTCGGTTTGCTGGAATAATTGGATACTGCAAATCAACAAAGCAACAATGCAAATTTTAGTAAATTTAGTAAATACAGGTATTTACTAATACTTCCACTGACTTTTCATACAAATCATTTTGCAACATCATAGATGAATATGGAAGAAAAATCCCACACTATCAATCTATATGTACAGGAGCCTCTTAGAAGCATCACTGGCTTTTCGTTTCCAGCATAAGACACAAGCCGAGGGTCTGTGCTGCTGTATAGGATGAATAAAACCACAGTAAACCAGATCCAAATCAGAAGCCTACTAACTCAGTTAATCCATGCTTATCTTGAGTTACCCTGTTGGAAATGACTGCTTGGGCTTGCAATAACTCTTTTCCAAGAAGAACTCACTCATCACTTAATCTTCACCAGCTCTGAACACCCGGGAACAGGAGATGTGACCTTTACAGGATGCAAGCACACAGGAATAACTGGAGGGGCCATAAGGCACACGTTATCAGCAAATGCACCTGACTTTTAAGATCATTTGAAAAGAGAAGAGCAAATCTTTGCTGGCACCCTGGCCATAACCCTCAAAAGCCCTACCTTGTGGGCTTACCACTTGTCTCTCCATGCCATGGGTGAGTAGCTAAGAGGACCCTTTACCTTTTTTTTGCCTTGTGAGCATAGCAGGGAAAAAAAAAAAGCAGCAAAGCTTCCCTTGTCAGGTAATTCATGCAATGCAGGCAGCAAGAACTAACCCATCCACAACAGCAGTGGGAATGGGTTCAGAAGAGTCTGTAAAAGCTGGAAGTGCAACCAAGCAATGCATCAGTGGGGTGACCCCTCAGCCAAGAAACAAGACATCGAACATCACTTCCTCTTCCGCTTTCCCAGGTGCTTTGAAAAATGGCAGATAATTAAGAAAAATACCACTGCCAAAATGATTCCAGTTTTAAGCTGCTTCCATGACAGAAGAACCTACAATAAGCTTAAGTGTGACTTCCAGCCAAAGTTTGTTCCCACTGGCATAACCAACATCGAGAAAGAAATCCAGGTCCTTTCTCATGCTGCCTCAAGTACAAACCATCTTATTTTACCCCAGCGCACAGGAATGCTAAGCAGGTCCACTTAAGAATGCATTATTTGCTCTTGGTCATATTCTCTTGTAGTCCTGCAAGGCAAATAACATTTGCTTTCTGCAGCACATCAAACTGAATACTCACATTTGATTAGCTAGTTATGGGAGGTATCCTCAGGCTTTCTCTGCTCCTCTGCATTTTAATAATCTCTTTTTAATTTCTGTCTGATAGTTATTTTCACCCCAAGTGTATTAATATCTCCACACACCTATGCTAATTCCAGCACTGCAAGCAGCTGCCCATCCTTCTTCGCTGTCCTGGTCTTCCTACACTTTCCATCTCACAGTTGCTGCTGCCATGTGAAAAGCATACCCAGTTTGCCATCTTCAGATAACTGGGTATTATACACCTTACTCTTGCTTCACCCAGGCTGCTTGTTAATGCATAGAAAACTCTGCAGAGACACTGTCAATATTCTTTCACACCATACAGCCACGTCTCAAGATTTTTCACAGCTTGAGCAAAGATCTGCTCCAATTACGTAACCAATCCATTAGTGCCATAGGAAAAGCAATTTTTTAATCTTAATTTTCTGTAGAATGAAAAATACAGTGCTAACCTTGAAATAAAATTATTATTTGTACTCTAATTTTTTAAGAATGTGAGTATTTTTTCCAATTTTGCTTTAAGCCCCTGCTGGTACATGCAATTCCTTGAAGCATTCTCACGTTAGACCAGAGGAAAGTAAACTGCATTTATCCCCTGCAGAGTCAATTCTGCACACCAACAATAAACACCCTAAGCCTGCTTCTTTTAATACGCAAAACCCTGACCTCAGATGTATATGCAAGGTTGCCACTGGCTTTAATGAAGACAGGAGCGTATTTAAGGGCAAAATTGGGAATAAAGTCTGGTTTTCCTCAATATTTCATATAACCACTCCACCAGATTCATAAGAGCCTTTTTACCCGGCTTTTGTAATGAGCTCTTGTGAGCTACACCTTCCAGCAATCCCTTTTCCCTCCTGAGTCCAAATTTCAGAAACCTTAATTTAACTCTGCATATAAGCAGCAACTCCAGAGACCATTCCAAACCCCGCGTACTCTTGTGATGCCGCTCCACAGCACGCTGCTCTTTCACAGCCTTTGCTCATCTGTTTGCTGCAGCACGCTGAAACAATCCCAGCCAGATGTTCAGCTCCCCAAGGGTCAGGCACACAGGAAGCTTTAGGGCACATACCAAAACCACGGGTAAAGCAGGGATTTAGGGCAACACATGATACTGCTCTTAGAAAACAATGGAAAACCTTGGCTCAGGTGATGTACCCATCGCATAAGTCCAGTCCACCTAGAGGGAAAACATCATTGGCTGGACTTTGACACCAACCAACAGACATACAGCATAGTCCTTAACGTATGCAAATAACTTCACAGATGCTGAATTTGGGGAAATAATAAACCAAACAAACTAAAATAGTCAGATGTAACGAAATCTCTTTCCAAAAAGAGGGTCCTCCAAAAGCAGCACTGTTGGACTTACACTCCTTCATGAACCAAATCCACGTTCAGCCTTACCAAGTCCAATTCTACACCTGTGCCAAATGCCCCATTCAAACAACAGAGACGAGCACAAACCAAGGATAATTAACACAACGTGAAGTTTCCTCTCGAAGGCAGTGAGCCCAGGGTGGATGGAGGCAGAGACCACTGCTGTAGGATGGCGGCACCCTCAGCAGGGTCCTCCTCCCTGCACCCACAGGGTGATGAGGCTGTGGTTGCTCAGACAGCAGTGCATCCTCAGATCTCCCTTCTTTGGTCTGTGGCACAAATTTCTGAAGTTCACCAGCTCCCTGCTTTCTGCCTCCTCCCTTGTCGGCTGCAGCCACCCAGGGCCTGGGCAGGGCTCCAGGCAGTTCTCCCAAGCAGCAGTTTTAGCCCCTTGCCCTCTCCCAAGCTCACAGCAAGCACAGTCTCCCAGGGCATCCACCTATGTTCTACTCCCCCTGACTCCCAGAAACACTCCCCTCCTTCTAAAGCACAGGAATAACAAAGCTTCACCCACTTGCAGGGCAACAGCAAGAAGGCAAGACAGGTTTCCCCCAGCAGCAGGGACCAAGGGAAGCCTTTGGATGTGTCCCAGGCATAGGTGGCCACACACAGGTCCAGCTCCTGGGCACAGGAGCAGTGCTCACGTAGGAGGGATTTGGGGTTTTGCAGATGCCTGCTGCTGAGAATGCATTTCTATTGTGCAGAGGGTGGGACAGTGAGGAAGAGCCCTTCCTCACCCAGCACTACTTCCCTGTTTTCTGGGTGGAAGGCCAACAAGGGATAAACTGGGCTGAATTCCATTGTAAGTTATTACAGTGGCATCGCAGAGAAAGAAACGTGGGTTGTTTTCTATTCCTCCAGCTCCCTGCTGTAGTTTCCATTAGGCACAGAAAAATTCAGCTAGCACAACCATTTCCAATTCAAATGATCCTGCTGTGCCCTCACCAGGACAGCTCCCCAAGGAGAAGTTTCACTATCGCTGTTGCCGGAGATTGATAACAAGAGAGTAAACACTCTATTATCCTGATTTTAGGTGTTCAGCCAGATGCTTACCTGAAACGAAAAAGCAACCAACGTTCAAAACTCCACCATCTTTTTTCAAAATGCTTGGGATCTCTGCATCTGATTTTGCATATGCTTCTTGAGATGAAGGTTATTTGAAAGACAGACATTCCAGGAATGGTTGCAAGTGTTCAGGTTATCTACGGGGCTGCTTGCAGAGGTTAAAAATAGCAGCTGATAACACGATGCAACACTTCTGTCCAGTTCTCACAAAGCAAAACTCACAGGCAAGTTAAGAAAAGATTAAGAAAGTGATACTGGATTACACATTTTATTTCATTATATGGGCCAAATCCATGAGACTGGGACACACACCCCTTCACATGGGTAAAGTGGACGAGGTGACAAAAGTCAGTACTCTATTGCTATTTTTTTTCCAGGAGGTTGACGCCTCCAGCAACAACCTCAGTGATGGCATTTCAACTCCCAACAGTGGCCACATGTAGAAAATGGTGTTGGAGCTCCCTGCACTGAAACCAGATGGACATCCCCAGTGCAGCCACAACACAAATGTGCTTGTTCGCATCACCAAAAAACGTGGATAGAAAATAAACTTCCAGGGCCAAGCACCTCTTCTGGCTTCAGGGTGATGACAAATGCAAGCCATGCAAAGGACAAGCTTTGAAAATAGTGATTTTAGCTCGTAAATAAACGAGCATGCCAGGGACTATTTGAAACCATACAAAAGGCATCAAGCAGGTGGATTTCAGGAAAGATCTCACCTGGCATTCAGCAGCCTGCTCTACTGAACACTGACTTTCCCAGGATGGTTCTTGGTCGTCAAATCTCATCCCACCCCTCAATAATGACGTTTTGTGCCGGCCTCTGGCATGTCACTTAGTTTACTTTCTTGAGTTTATCCATCTATAAAGTGGGAATAATCACTTTTAATTTCCTTGCAGAGCTGTTATTAGGGTTAATTACCTAATGTTTGTACACTGCTTTGAAAAATGCAGGAGTGCTCTCTCTCCTCTCTCACTTTCTCTATATATAAATATATGATGTCCTATTATCATAACCATCTGTGCCAGTGGGAAATTTTAATTGCTGAGCTAGCTCTTGGGAAAGACCTGCCATTCTGTAATATATAGGTCAGAGGACTTTGTGAACTGTGAAGGTAACGATAACACATTTCAATGGGAAATGCAATGAGACATGAGGTAATGCTAAATTTGGTTCTAGGAAGAAAGTGTTTACTAAAAACCTAAAAGAAAAATCTTGGTGACCCTTCTGCATGAACCGAGTACTAAGGAAAGGACTTACAATCTCTCTTCGGGAAAACACATTTATCGTCAACTAAAAAAACTGAGAAAACAGTGACCTGCATTTCAAAATGCAGAGGATGGGATATCCTGAAGGCTAACCTGAAGAAATACATGTGAAAGCAATTCCATTGCTAGAGAGAAACAAGTGGGTCAAACTAAATGGCTTCCCTGGCTCTTGGCATGAAGCGAGCTCATTTCTCAAATGAGAAAGTTGATGAGAGAGGAAAGGAAGTTAAAAGTCTGAATATATGCTGGAGGTAAAACATTATAAGGTATAATGTTAAGAGAACCAACAGTAGGGTTTTTGTTTTGCTTTTAGCTTGAAAGAGTAATGGGAAACAGGTATATGTTTTTATAAATATAACCAAAGAAAATATAGGGAAGAGAATGGGTCTATTGTTCAACAAGGCAGGGGGATCACATAACAAGAATCCAGATGGATGAAGCACTCAATAGTTATTTCCCTATGTGTTCTGTACGAAGGACACAAATGTATTTAACAAGAGATAAAATTCATGATTTAGAGAAGCCTGGAAAAAAAATTTTAAAAAAGAAGAAATTTGGAAGTATATCCATTTAAACAATGTGCCAAATTCCTTCTATAGCAAACATCTACTGAAGTCAATGGACTTAAGGGATAAATTTAGCCTACCATTTTACAACTCAGTAAGACCAAATGACATGCACAGAAGGGATCTAAAAAACCCAAATATACACCAAGACCATAAAACTGCTGTTGAGCAGTCTTGGAGGTCATATGGAACTAGCAAGATACGAGCAGTCTGGAGATAAACAGTTTGTAGAAAAGGGGGTATGACACAGGGATGCGTTAAGACACAGAGTTAGGAAATTCCAATCAACTGCTTTATTAGAAGAAATAAAATTCACAACATAAACCAGCACAATGAGTAAAAGAAAAGTTCAATGAAGAAAGATTCTGTCCAGAAAAACATTAATGTCTTCCAAATAGGAACATGTCTTGGAGGGAGTGAATCCTAGATAAATTAAGCAATCTTTACTACTTATTCTTATGGGATTAGAAACATACATGGAAGAATAGATAGATTTCAACAATAACCCCACAAAACCAGAGGGAATGGGGAAGTCCTAAGTCATCATCTATGCTCAACTATGCCAGTGTAAACCTGGATAACATTCCCCTGCTGCCATGGATTTAGCTCATCCATTTGAGCTGGAAGCCAAGACTGACATGTACACTCCCCAAAAGCAAAATTTTGAGTCAAAGGCTGCAGGTTTAGGGGGATGGATGGGATGGGAGTAGGAAGACAGGCACAACTGGGGAGATGCCACCAAGAGGATCAGCAAGTCCAGGAAGCATGGGGGCTTTGAAGAAATTTGTGTATACTTCAGGGAGTGAAGAGGAAGTGGAGACAATTCATGCATAAATGAAAAACAGCAATATTTAGCAACAACGAGGGGAGGAGGGGATAAAACACAGCAGATGAAAAGTCCTAAGCAGCTTCAAATAAAGATTTCTATAGGTTATGGTAAAATAGTAGGAGACCAAACTGCCAGGGTGCAGACTGCCTGGCACTTAACCAAACAGCTCCTCTGTTGGCACTCTACCTCAAAATTGCTTTTTATTTGACATTGTCTGCACTGCCTGCAGAGGTACTTTGTAAATAAACCATCCCTAATAACACACCAGCAAGCAAGAGCTCCCTGCAACATCATTATTATTATTATTATTATCGTCCCTGCCCATAGCAGGGCAGTCAAAATAGATGTTCTTTAAGGTCCCTTCCAACCCATACCATCCTATAATTCTGTAATTAAGAACTGTTCACTTCAGGAAACTCCCCATCATGCCCAGTGTATCCCTCTGCCTCACAAGTGGGACTTTACACACACAGAAGACAGGACTGGTCCTCCACACGACCCCACCCTTGGCTTTGAAGGGACACACTGACAGCAAGACCAACGCCCGGCATTTCCCAGAGCTGATGTGTGACCTGCTCAGTAGCTCTGGCAAGTTCCAGGGGATTTCAAAGCCAGGCCAGGGCTGCCACAGCAGCTGCCGATCAAAGGGCCCACAACACACTCACTGCTGTTTCTCGGAGAAGTAACTACAAGTGCCTGTTGTGCACTTTGTGTTTTTAAAAGGTACCTTACCTTGTCAAGGCAGGATCAGGAGAACAAGTTTCTTCAGGCTCTCCCATTCTTTACAGAGTTCATGGCCCTCGTGAAAATACCTCCGTCCCCCACCCCAGTGCTCAGAGGTGGCAGGCATTCCCGCAGGGAGGGCTGAGGGGGGTATTTGCAGCATGTCTGCCCTTACCGTGACTTCTCGGCAAGTCCCAGGCCTTCCCGAGAGGCCATTCCCAACTGTTGCATCAGCAGCTCGGGGGATAAACCTGGTGCCAAGTGGCTTAATCAGGGATTATCAAAAGCTGGGCTGTTCCCCACAACTCTTTTTAGCTGCCTTTCTCCATTCTCAGTGAAGTCCCTGGGACTCCCACTTCTCCAAGAGCAACCATCAAGGGTTCTTCCCAGGCCGGGCATTACAGGCCTAGAAATTGTGCCAGGCGATGCACTGGGAGACGCTGGCCACATGCTATTAAGAAATCCCTGCACTATGATGCCAAAATCCAGGTCCTTTGGTGGCAGGGAGCCTCAGCAATGGCTGTCCTACCAGTCACATCACCAAAGGAGCTGCAGGAGGAGGGTACCCCACCCCATCAGCCTTGACATCCTACATCTTTGCAAATTTCCATGGCTCTGGTTAACACCAGGGGCTCTTGCAGGTGACAGGGCTGGGAAAACAGAGCACAAAGAGGGAGGGAAAGTATTTGGAAATACGATTTTAATAACTTTGAGCCTGTATCAGCATGTATCTTTCAGTGACAGTACATGGACTTTCAGGATGGTCACTGTGATCTTTTAACTAGCTGCATGGTGTGACGAGGTTTTGAAGTAACTTCATGCACAACACATATTCAGCAACCATTTATGAAACACAAAAGTAAGTAAAAGTGGAGCCAAAACCCACTTATCCTATTTTCACCCCCGTCCACTGCTGCTGTAGTGGTGATCTGCTTTTTCCCTTCCCATCCCAAGCCTAATCAGATGTTATACACATCAGTAGTTTATGTCTAACCCATATGACCCTACTCAGTAGATCTAACCAATCAGTTAGGAATTAACTTTTGTGGCTCCCCCCGTGTCCCTGCACACCCCAAGTTTTACCCCAGCTGAAGGACAAGATAGAAGGGATATCAAGAAAAAATTAAGGCAACTCAACCATCAGAAGCCAAACCGCAGAAGTTAAAAGTTACTAAATGTTATGGACACATTTTGTGTCATCCCAAAGCAGCAGAAGCAAGAGCATCTAAAGAAAAAACTATTTTCAGCAGCACTGATACAAATTCAGAAATTAGAATACCAGACTATGGAGTGCATCCACTTGGTTTGCAGGCCCATATGGCTACAGCAATTATCTCCACCCAGTTCACCTCTCCACACACTGGAAAAAGGATGGATTTGGAAAGGACAGAAAAATATTGCTTAGAAAGAACAACGCTCTTTCACAATTTCTAAAAACATTTCTGTATATATTACCTCAAAAGGATATGAAATAGCATTATCATAGCCCATGCTAAGCCGGGCCACCTCCTAGTACACAATCACCACCACAGCGGCCCTATGTGGGGTAGATCAATCACCCAGCAGGGTACCAGGGACATCAGAGCATCCCAGGACACCGCAGCACAGTGGGGACAGCCCGCTGCTGCTGCTTCCGAGAGTTCCAGAGGTTTCAAGCAAGAAATAAAGTACATGGCTAAATGCTCCCTTTCCTGTTGCTATTTGCACATCGTTAAAGGGACACCTCTATTTTTACAGCACTTTACAGGTCACATTGAAGAATTCACCACTTAAACCCACGCTTGCTTTCTATTTTCAAAACCTTTTTTAATTCTTGATAGGACTGGACTGCACCGCCTGGCATTCCCAGCTTTCCTTTGCAATAGGTCATGATATACAGCAACACTGGCTGCCTGTAACTCTTCACAGCAATACCTGTAGGCATTTCACATTGAAACCAGGAAAGTCTGAAACTCTGGGGGAACTGTGGAGAGGTTGGGTGAGATGGCTGCTTTGGGGGAAACATCACCTTCTGGCAGATGTTTACCCTATGGGTGATAAATACAGAACACCAGAGACCACCAGCAGTATGATAATTCCTAATTAGTAACAAATGCAAGTCAGAATATATGGAATGTACAATGTACAATAATTAGTAACACGCTGCACCACCCATGGTACATGACACTGTCACTCCAGCAACCTCCTGTTTGGTGAAACAGGCACAAGGTCAGACTTCCCAACACAACAAAAAGTTTCAGTTTAAGAAATTTACTTGAAGGATATATCACAGTGACAGTCGAGGAACATCCGGGCTGGATGTTACGCCTCAGGCAAAAATCCCAAATCAGCCCCACTACTTTCCATGGCCCGTGGATTTTAAATGCAACCTCACGATCCAGAATTAGAAGTGAAGCAGAAACCTTGTGAAGAGGCCGCTCCCTGGGAGTGCTGCCTTGGACTTCGCTAGGAAGGCGTACAGCACTGATGTAGGCAAAAGGCCGTATCACAGCGTGCCTGGAGGAGTGACTGCGGAAGGGACACGGCCACGGGAGCATCGGGAGAGGCAGCTGCCGCTACCGCTTCCAGTCAAACGTGCGGCAGCTCCCGCTGCTGCCCAGTACAGCGGGAAGCACTCTGACATGTTTGCTGCACCCACTGAGAGCTGTTGGACACTGCTCTTGCCTCCACTGTTTACACACTGAAGCAAGAGAGGGGTGCTGGGAAGGCAGTTCGCCTGTAGAAATGCCTGCCTTTCAGAAGCCAACCTTTTTGTTCTCCTGCAGCACATACATGGGTAAAAATAAGCGACTGGCGTCAAAAACTGTTGAAGCTCTCGAACACTGAACGGATCTGCTGCAACCTTCCTGGGCACCACGCAAAGCTGAGCCTTCCCTTCCCTCCAGGCACCCTTGAAGGAGTGGGAGGAGAGCCATGCAGCAGATACACCGTGGGGTTTGACTACACTGCTCCACGGATACTACATTAAATAAAGGTGGAAGGGTTTTATCCCCCCGTTCTGTGTTTCAGTCTCAAATTCAACCTAGCCTTGACTTATGGATGAGGAAAGGGAGGAGCGAATGTGGCAGGGGGCAGCACCTAATGTCGTATCACCCGCTGTAACTGCGAGACTTGTAGCAGCCCAGCACCATCCTATCAAGAAACATGGGATTATCTGACTCAGGATACAGCCACTACTTGAGGAAGAGCGAGACAGAGAGGGAAAATAATTGCCATGGAGTTCAGTTGGTGCAGGGTGACAGAAGAGGAGGGCTGGAAGGAGCCTCCAGAACTCACTCCACACAGGAATTCAGCCAGTGCTTTTGTCACAGGAACATTACTCATTCCTTCCTGCTTCCCTTGTCTTTTGTTACAGATCACAAACCCAACATCTACAACGACTGAAGAAGCAATTGTGGGCACGTCACTGAAACACTGCAAGGACAGAACTATTCCGAATTCCCAGTACACCCTCACTGCTTGCTGACAATTGTACTTGCTACAGGCCTGACTCTGTACCAGCTCACACCCCGCAAGGGGGTGGAGCAGCACTGCCTCAGGTACCATCAACACCTTGCAAACCAACCATGGAGGCGGATGCTGAGCCAGGCTTTCAAATGCGGGCAGCACAGTATCGTTTGCCAAACCCATGCGACTAACAACTGCCTATTTTCCTTTGAGGCATATCAACAGCTGGCCCCGCTGAAGGAGTGATCTAAGACATCTGCTACCCACATTTTGGGGGGGGTGCTGAGTCAGTATGAAAGCCACTCACAGCAGTGTTCCTGAGCAACCAAAACTGAAATTCAATTTAGTTGGTCAAACAGATCTCTTCATTTCCACAGTGCTGCTGGTTAGCAGACAGCAAGCAATCAAATACTAAATGTGGACATTTAAATTTCAGTCAAATTCGGATCCTTGCAATGCAAACATATGTACCTTCATCCGGGCACATGCGCTTTCCAGAGAGGAGTAATGATACATTGCAAGGGAAGAGTCTGTCTGTCTTGTGTTGCTTCAGGTATTGATCCTGACACCCAAATGCCATTATCTCAGGAAAGCAAGGTTATTCCCCCCCTCCACATATTTTTTTTCCTGCATAGATGTCTTGGCCTGAAATGTTGTTCAGATTCCAGGTGTCTTTCGAGGTTCAGTGCATGCGTGCAAGAACAGAAGGGGCAGTGTCCCATGTTCCCACAGTATGGTAATGGCTATTCCTGCAGGGATCCACCCTTCTTTGCCACTTCCCTTAACTCTTACTTTCTCTCAAGGAATCACTCACACGTGTGCACAGCACCACACGATGCATAAATCTCCCTTCAGTTTCCTCCAAGCTTAGGCATTCACTTTGCACAAGTCAGAAAACATATTTGGCTTTTTATTACTTTTATTTAAAGACCATAAATCCCTCCTTCCTTCTCTGGAGGAGCCAACAGGACTTGTTAAGCCTTCTGGTTCCCTCTGCTGCCATAAAAAGGTGCAGAGTTTCTGAATGTGACCAGCTGCTGCACAGAGGCCCTGCTACGGTCTCGGAAAACATCCAGAGTTCACAGACCTCCTGAGAGAACCTCCCACGGGACGGTGCCAGCCTCCCAGCACTGCTGAGCTGGGGGAC
Source organism: Dicrurus megarhynchus (assembly GCA_013399195.1). Lineage (NCBI taxonomy): Eukaryota > Metazoa > Chordata > Aves > Passeriformes > Dicruridae > Dicrurus > Dicrurus megarhynchus. The sequence continues at coordinate 619,823 of VXAD01010763.1, read as the reverse complement.
ATGCTGCTGGCAGCAAGGGTCACCTCCGAGCTGAGAGGCTTCCAAAGACTCTCCTCTTGGCCCCAGGTCTTTGGAAGCAACCAGGCTTCAGAATTGTCTACACAGTGCACAGGGCTGAAAGGAGTGGTCTGGTTCTGCAGTGGAGATCAAGAAGTCAAAGCGCTTAAGCTTTTGGTTTCTACTAGGCTTCCATGCTACTGTCTTTGAAAAGATCAAAGCCAGGCATCCTGCTCACAGAGAGCTAGACACCAACAGACCATCTCCTCACCAGCCCAAGGGCATCCCCAGACTCACAGCTAAGAAAAAGGGGAGCACAGAGACCCCAACTCCCCAGAATCTCTGCATGGTTTCCCCCTGACAGAGCCCAGGGCTGGTGCAAGGCAGTGAGCCAGGCTGGGCATGTCAGGATATGTACCATTTCCATATGCAAAGGCAGTACCTACCCCTACTTTACATCCCTTCCAGCTTCCCAAGAGTCAGGGAAAAAGCTCCCACAGTTAGGCAGCTGATGCTGCATCACAGTGAGAGGCATCAAACTCCCTCCATAGATAGTTACAGCTGCACTTGCCACCGGTGCTCTCCTGCATGAACAGTGAGGTGACAGCAAGCCTCAACATCCCCAGACTGAAATAGCTGCACAGGTACAAGGCCGGTTCCCACATGCTCGAGGGAGGTGGTGTTTCCCAACACTACATTTACACATGTAAAACAAAGGCAAATTGGCACTAGCTGACAGCTTATCCAGCACCCTGAGGCAGCAGGACTGCCTCAAATGACTCCCTGTCAGAAAATCGCTTGCATTCACCGGGAGAAGGCATCGGGCAACCTGATGGACACGGACTGTAGAGTATTTGCTATATCTGGATACCATCCTTAAGCTGCCCTCAAAAATGGGTGGCACGCCAAAGCAGTGACACACTAGGTGCTAATGTCCTCACCAGCCACTCATTTCAAGTGTGTGTGTTATAGACAGCTTCCATCGACAGCTTCCACCAACAGCTTCCATTAACAGCAGTGCTTCAGACACAAAGGCTGGTATCACTGAAAATTGTCTAAGGAGGGAAGTATTATACAAAAGTTCAAATGTAAGATGTTTTTCTCCAACAAACATACTTCAGGAATAGAAACCGCAGTAAAACATGGTGATTAACACAAGTACTTACATCCAGGTCAGCTCTCAATAACTCGAGAAGATACCAGGTCACAGATTCATTTGGTGGATGAGTTTTTTCTTTTCTCTTTTTTTTTTTTTAAACACAGTTATATTGACTTCAATGGATCTTTCCCACTCTTCAACCACTAGAACTGCCTGATGACATATTTACCTAAATGAAACTGAAGACACTTTCTCTCACAATAATGATAAGCCTGAGAAAGATCATTGTAGCACACCATCAGATATTAGAAGCAGAAATTTCAGGAAGGTTTACAGTAATACTTGAGGCCATGAAACTAAATTGTGCTTTCATTACCAGCTGTGGAGTTTTAGGCTTGGACCTGCTGCTCAAAGTCTACAGACAGGGTAAGGGAAAAATCAGCCAGTATTTCCATCCTTCTCTGTAATTTGAAACCACTGAGACATATCTCAGGGTATAAATCACACAGCTCTATAAATAAAATAAATTACGATTTTGTACTCTTTGGAAGAAAGCTGACACCAAATTCATGTAGCAAATCCAAGAAAAAATAAGCTTGGCCCATGGCCCAATCACATAAGAAGCTCCCCCTTGTTCCCAGGGAGGAAGCTTCACCACCACCATTAGTTTGCCATTCCCGAGGGGACTTACATCTACAGGTAGTCTGCAGCACACTAAACGTCTGTCTGTACATTGCACCTCCAGGTAGAGGCAAGTGTTTATTAACAGAAAGTGCTACCAGCAAAACTCCTGCAAATCCCCGTGAAAGGCTGAGCTCCTCTTTTCAGGTAAAGAAATGGGAAATCTTCCCAGTGAGTCCCAGTCCCAAGCTCACATCACACGGACACCTACGATTGTTTCTCTCGGCTACTCGCAGTGTCCCACTTTTTAAACGCTCACTGTCACTTGTAGGAACTGAAGTATGACCTCTCCCTGGCACAGTCTTTTTTAAAGAAAAGCTGCTACATACATATTTAAAAGCAAGTAACCCGCTACCAGAAAATACTTAGTTTTGTATAAGCCAATTATCCTCTGTGATAAAAAGATCAGATAAACACAGTTTTGAAAGTGTGTGGTTAGAAAATGATTAAATGTATCATTTTGGCTCTTTTATAACAAATTAAAAGATGGAACTGAAGAATTCTTTCATTTCCTATCACTAAAGGAATCTTCCAACAGAAAACTGTCACTTAAAATCTCTTCATAAACATCCTATTCAGTTTCAAAGTGGGGGACAAAAGTGCATTATAAAGTACTTTCAGAAATTTGTTGCCTCTATTCTCTATCCCCCCCTCCCACCCATAGTACATAGCAAAGAAAGCAGGAAAACACCTTGGAATCCACCAATACAGAACCAGTGAGAGCTTTGCCTGCCAAAGACATCAGGATCCTTGGCAGTGCCTATAACCCACCATGTCAGGAGCCAGAGCTGCAGTTCCTGTAAGCCTCTGTCCTCTGTACATGACACAAGTGTGACTGTTCAGGGAGTTTACAAGAAATTAATGAGCACACGCAGACCCATTTATCAAAATCCTTGCAAAATGGGAAGTTGTATTTCTTACCTAATTTCTAAGAAAATGAGTTTTACATGGTTGCACATGCCTGCCAGTTCCTCCACCATCCCCTAGCAACCTTCCAGCTCAGGGGCAGATTTCTACCCCCTCTGGACAACGACTCCAGCACGAGGGGTGGCCACTGACAACTCCAAGTGTTACGGAAACCAAAGATTTAGGAGAGACTACATCATTTTCCCCCACAGAAGGGAAGGTTGGCAGCAAGCTGAACTTTTGTCAGGCATTGGAGACGAAACACAGGAGAGTGTTGAATGACACAAAGATAGAAATAGCATTCATCAACCCAACCCAAACATGTAGCCACCCTCCACCCCCGGGTTTTGGCCATAATTGAATAAAATATGGAGACTACTCGCTGTCTGAGCAGCCCACCCTGCCTCACAGCTTGCTCTGCCTTCCCCCAGGGCCTCCTCCACACACAATGGATACCACAAAAGGGGCCACCAGCTGCTTTTCTCAGTGAGATCAAACCTTTCCCTGAGGGTACAGCACTCAGCCAAGCACCACCAGCCTCTCAGACAAATCCAGTGATGTCAGAAAGATGACAGACCTCCACCAAGACCTCAGTCCTGTTATCCACAATCCCATGGGGAAAGACATGTGGGCAAAGCCTTGAAGTCCACAGCCCATCCATGGCACTTTTCCCCCAGGTCAGTCCCCAGGGTTGTCACAAAACATGGGTCTAAGAAAGCAGAGCACCAGCCTCTGGCATGCCACTACATGATGAACAGGGAAACCCACTCCCATCATCTTCAATTAACAAGACATGGGTTTTTATTTTTCTGCAGATCACCCCAAAAGAGCGGGGACAATCTCCTTGGATGGAGGAAGCTGAGCTCAAATGCCCTGTATCCACTTTTAACAGAAATTTTTTGCAGCACTTAATTGCAAGAAAGCCACAATTAATTGTGCTACAGTATCAGTAAACACACTGGTTACATCATTAGAGCCCATTATTTTCCCTCCAAGAAATTACATTACTACATTATTGATGCAACAATCCAGTGTAATGAAGTGGTACTTTGCATCCTTCTTTCTACTTTACACCAAGTTCACAGTGCTATAGCTCTGATACCAAATTTAGTGAGGGTTGTTTTGGGGTTTTTGTTCCAATAGGTCAAAAATTCCAGTTAACAACCTAAAAAACAGCTGCAGAAGAAGTTAAAACACCTGTCCCTAATCAACTACAAAAGCTTGGGTTTCTATTTGATACAACTCAAAATTACAGCTATTTCTAAATACTCTGCTTTGATAGTGAATATTTTTACCTCATATTTTTACTTGGACAGACTATTTTCAGAAAGGCATTCGAGAGAGATTATGCCAGAAAGCAGTAAAATAGCAAGCAAGCTGCTTATGTAAATACTGAACTTCTTTGAACTTAAGGGGAAAGAAAAGGAGCAGTATCCAGAAGGCCACCACTCCTAATGAAGAGAGCACATAGGAAACTCAGGGAAAGAAGAGTTGCCCATGTCAAAACGGCAAAAGAAATCCTGGAGAAGTTACCATGAAAGGAGCTCAGAACAGTAGAACATTCAGTCCTGCGGCTCTCACTCGCTCACAGGACGACTGGAAGCAACGAAGGTCACTCGTGTGATACTGCAGGAGGCAGCCTCAGTTTGCAGTGCCCATCAGCAGAGAACAGCCCAGCAGCACAAAGGACAGGAACACCCACCACATCTTGTGCAATGCCTGCAAAGGCTTTAGCAAAGCTTTGCCTAAAACACAAACCAGTACTTCCTCTGCAATTATTAATATAGGATTAATGTAATCTTTAGAAACAGTCTCCATGTGCATAACCCCAGCACGTTGTTTCCCAGCCACTCCTTTGCAATTATACAGTTCCACAAATCCCCACTGTGCTGGGAAAAGGAGAGGACTCTTTAGAGTAACTTTATATTTACTCTTTCAGTCTCGCATCCTGGCTCTCTGCAAAGAATTCAGCAGTTGCTCAAGTTCCCACTGCCACTCAGTCCCTTGCATGGTGCAATCACAGCTTCCCCAGGTGCCTTCTTTCTGGACCAAGTAACACCACTCTGGTTGACGATCACTGTACGGAAACAGTCCCCTTGGGCCCCCCCCAAATTTCATTATCTTTTCTGCTGTTTGTTCTGTTCTTTTTCTTTCTGGAAATCAGGCTATGAAACTGAACTAATTACTCCAGGCTCAGAGGATGTTTTATGTGGGGTGCTGAATTGTTCTCATTTTTCCTTATGCCATGGCCAACATTCGTGTTTAAGTATCAACAACTTTTTCTGCATATCAGTGCAATGCCAACAGCACTGCAAACCTCTAAAGGAAGAAAGATCAGAGCTCATCGCAATGATGTTTCTCAAGTCACAGTCAAGGGGAGAAGGAAACTAACAAGTCCTCATTTTCTTAACACCTCTTCCCTCTAAGCGCTGTCCTTGCCCCCAAAAAGGATGTTTCCCAGGGACTCATCCAACTCAGACCCTACCAGACCAGAAAATGTGTAAATCCCAACCCTAAAGACCCCAGCGTGTGCACTCCACCTTCTCACTCCAGACAGGAATGTCTTACCAGCACTGTCAGAAGTATGCAACATGGATTGCACAAGCAGTCAATGGTACAGGTCTAAATCTGCTCAGCAGCCAGCTTTGTAGCCAGTTTTGCAGTTTGGGTGTGTTTGCACTGTTTGCATGAGAAACACCTATTAAGCAGGCAGCAGCCCAGTTCCAGGTAAACTTCCAGGGAGCCCCAAAACATAGCCCTAGGTTGGGCAAATCAGAGCCATCTAATATCAAGCTGACAAAGGTGGCAGTAAGGGTGACAGGGTCCCATCCAAAGGAAAATCTTGCCTTGCCTCCTCACTCAGAATGAAGGAAGTCACCTGCAATAGTGGCTGAGCCTGAGCATCCAGGGCCAGCCCCAAACCTCAGAAAACACTTTGTGACTCACCGGCTCCTGCCTCACACCTCACACCGTCTGTAATTAGAACCTCACCAGCCCTGATAAGGCAGTGTTCTCCCACCCATCTGATAACTCAAGTCCCTCCACAACCTCAAGCTCTGTCTCGTGCCTTTTTCTCACCACGACATCCCTGGTCAGAGGAGGCAGAGTAGGCAGACATCAGCATCCCCATCTGCTCTGGTGGTTTGAGGGCTCTCATCACCACAGGTCTCCTTATAAAACCTGCCAATTATCCCACGCATAGGCAGTTTCTGTGTGCTGAAGAGAGGTGACAGCCCATATATCCTTCCTGAAGATCAGTTAGACTATCTGTACACTTAAGGGAGAATGAGTTTTGGCTAGGGTGTTTTTCTCTTGTTGTATTTAATCTTGCTTTAGAAGCGCTCAGCCACCACGGTTTAACTGCTGATGTGTGTCAGACAGACAGCATCACCGACTCACTTATCTTGGCTCCCAGCATTCTGCTGCAAGAACACTGCTGCCTAAGTTCAGCACCCTTTGCATTACATAGGTGTTCATGTCATTCCTACATTCAAAGCTGTTCAGTATTTCAGACTACTGCTCTTTAAGATGGAAGCAAGGCATCATATGCATTCCCACAGGCAGGTATTTTTCATTAAAAAGAGTCTGCACATTGCTGGTGTCTGCCCCTGCACTCAGCCAGCTTGCAAAACTGTTTTCATTCTCCAAAAACATTTGATGCACAAGGCATTTCTTTTGTGAGCACACTGGTATAATGAAGAACTAGTTAACAGGTAAAGCACAACAGCAAAGCAACAGCAGGTCCTAACTACTGAGGGACGGCTATGCTTGGGGTTGGGGTTTTTTCCATGTTAGAGGAACTGCACATTTTGAAACTCTTCCTCCTCCTTACTGAGAGCATGCCAGATAATTAAACTGAACCTCTTATTTTTAAAATCTAATTTACTTTTGAAAACCTACACTGCTGGACTATTTTTAGATTTTTTCTTATGTGGGCCAGCGGAAATAGGCTAGAGCCAGGTAGCACAAGGCCTCACAGGCTGCGCTGCACAATCTTGAAGCTGAACACCATTAATCAGTAAAACAATGAGAAAAAAATCCTTTCAAAATAGGAATAAGTATCTGCAGTGAGGTACGGATACTAATCTTCAGTTTTGGAAAAGCTTATCTTAAGCAAAACCAAATCTGAGCCTACAGCTTTGACTCAGGAGTTTCTTCAATTTTTTACCAAATGCAAGACCTTATCCTGGTGTTTGACAGGCTGTCCTCACTACCAAAATCAGTGGGAATGTTGCCCAAACAAGGACTACAGGACTGGGTTTAGCACTACCTTTGGAACAGCTTGTACCATACATCACCCCGCACAAGATGTGCACTAGAGAAGTCAAATACCACAGGTAGCACAGGGATACTTTTTCTGAAGTACTGAGTTTTGTGACCCTTATTTTATAAGCATCTAGGGAAATAATAGCATCAGAGGTACCTGCATCTAACCCCTAGCAGTTGTCTATGTTATATGGCAACCCAGAGCAAAATAATTCACCTACCCAGATTTACAGTGAATGATTCAGTGTAACTAATTTCTGTGATATGCTGGCATGCAAAGAAATGCCCCTGTATGACAGAAAAAAAAAAATCTTCTTAGCATTCTCCACAAAAAAGGCATCTCAGTGGGTAGCCAAAGTGACTCTGACCTCGGAAATATCTCTCATTTCTGCTGGCAGCACTTCACCCGCTGAAGGGCTGGGAGTCCAGCATCCATCCCCAGGCATCTGGCCCACCTCCCCAGTGGCAGCTTGCCTTGCTGCCGGCCACATTCACTGCGTAGAGGTGACAGAGAAGTGAAGATGCTTCATCTGGGGCAAAGGACTTGCAGTCTGGGGAGTACATATGGCCCACAGCACCACAACCTCTATTCTTCCAAATCCCTGCTGGATAACATCCCAGAGAGAGGCTTGCAAGACTTGCTCAGCTCTTTGCAAGAAAAAGCCAACCTTCCCTGACTATAGCAACTCGATCACAGCCAAACACAACACATAAGCAAAGTCACTACAGCCCAACAGTGTTTATCCAAAACTACCACAGGGCCAGAGAAACTGCAAAACACTGCAGGATGCAAAGTTTCCTTCAATTATTTGACCAAAATGCAAAATGCATTCACCATACCTCTGCTGCAACCCCAGCTCTGCTCACTTCCCCCACTTGGGAGCAATATTTCATAGCAGTGCACTTAAAAACAGGGTGGTTTTATTAATTTTAAAGCCTCAGACTCTTGCAGGTCCAGGTGCTACTCCACAGCACTCGAGGACAGAAATCCGGTCCTTGAAGAGGCCTCTTCTCTAATCTTCTCGGGGGTTCCTGTTTACCTGCTCACTCCCCAGCCTGTCCCAAGACCTTTATGGCTGCGTGAAGTCCATGTGCTGTTCACATGAGCAAGGTCTATCCACGTAGGAGCTCTGGAAAAGCCACGTAAGGCTGTGAATTTGCTGACCCAGAAGTATTACCAGTCCCTCGCGGCTCAGCTGCAACGCCTCCGTGTGCTCCTATCTCCTGGCGAGCTTCCCGCCGCCTCCCACACATCCTGCAGCACTGATCCCTCCCTGCACTTTCGCTTTCAGCTGCCTCAGAACACCAGGGAAAGAGCTTATACCTGTCTCCCGTGCTTCCATGTTTCTTTTCAAAGATCCCAGTATCAACACCCGTCAGCGCCTGAAGCCCCACGGCAGGAAGAGCCCAGTCCCCAAGTGTCCCGCCAGCCAAGTTCCCATCGAGCAGATCAACATCCCAGCAAGCACCAACATCAGTCACCACACACCACCACCCACAGGGATTTACACCAGCTCTAACACTGTGCTTTTACATGGCCTGGAACCCACTGGGGAGAACAAGCCCGTCCTCCCTTATCCACCTCTGCCAGCTTGATTCATCAGGCACACAATCACCTCAACTGAGCTCTGTTGGTACAGGGGGTCTGATGTTCTTCCTATTCCTTATTACCAAGCCAGTATTGTTTAAACCAAGCCAAAGACAATTTCTTTGCCTTATCAGTGATGAGCCAAGAGAATGTGGGAAACTTCAAGTCTCTTGAACACCTTTTCAGTCTCCAAGCTGGTCTATGTATTTACCACCAGATGTCCTCTTACCATATTAGAAAACCTCTTGGGTTGTTTTCAGGAACAACTACACCAAAGGTAGGTACTGCTTACTATGAATGCAGCCTAGGAACCAAGGAAGAGAATAAAATACCATCAAGATGGCAGGCACCTCTTCAGTGAAGCCCAAGAAAATGGTCATGTCCCGTAAGCCATGCTGTACAACTTTCTCCTCCCCCACAAACTGCCACAGTAAGGAAGTGTGATGATTCAAAAGCATCACCACATCAGGTTAAATTAATTCAAGTAACTGAGACAAGCCTCAGCAAGGTGTCAGCGTGCCTGTGCCCCATCCATGCTGCTGAACTGATCCACACCAACGGCGGCTCCTTCTTCCTCAGCTGCTCCCAGGAACATGCCCCTCACTCCTGCTGTCAAAATGAGCCAACAGCTTCCCACTGACTCATTTCACCTCATCAGTGCCCTCCTCTCTTCTGTTTTTACAAGAGAGAAGTGTAGCCCTATGGAAAGCAAAAGGAGTAACTAGACATCAGATTATATCTCCTCACATCCTTTAACAGCAGGATAGATCTATTACCTTCTGGGAAAATGGGAAGCTTACGTGCTGCCAGACAAATGTGGCCACTGATAGAAACTCTTTGTTCTAGGAAATCCCTGAAAGCAAGGACAGACCAAGAACCAACCACATGTGAGCGTTTGGCTGGCATAGTCCTTTACAGTGTCTGTGTTTTTTTTCAGGCTGTCCAATTGAACACCTCTGGCAAAGTAACCAGAGGTTAAGCTGGCCATGCAAGCTCCGGGGTAATTTTCACTTTATGTCTTTTGAAACCTTTAAAATACTTATCTGTAATTACAATTGTAATTACAGATTTCTACAGAGATGGTGCAGTATGTTCCTTTCGGTCAGCAAGTAAACAAGGACAAGAGCAAAGAAAGAAAACAGTCCCTGCTTCTTTCCTATGCCTTGCTAAAGCCTCCTATATCCTGGGCAAAGGAAAACAGCCTGCAGACAGAGCAAAGGGACTGGCAGGATGGCACTGCTGCCAGAGCTGGACATGACGGCCCAACCTGGGAGACTGAGGCAGCAGGAATCCTAAAACTGGGAGGAGACTGGGAAAGTGAACAGGCACTGATGTGATCCACCATCCACCAAGCATCCACTTCAGCCCCCGCGAGTACACAGAATGCCAACCTGCTCAGGGACACAAATGGTGGCAGTGCTGCTGCTCATCACCCTCACTGCAAGAAAACACAGCCTGGTGAGGAACTCCCTCATCCATCCCCTCCTTGCTTTTCCTGTACATCCTCTGCTGGGCCAGCAACAGAGATATTTTGCATGGAAACTGCTACTTTCAGCAAGCCACCTGAAGGGAAACCCTGCTCGTTTTGCACTACATATTGGCCAGAGGAAATCACTCCAGGCAGAGGATTTAATTCCCAACACCCATGTGCTACAGGACAGCTCTCTCCTCCTCTGGTGCCATCTCAATCAGCAGAGCTTTCTCCTTTCACACCTTCATTAGGGGAAAGGTGAGGGGAAGACCATAAAGCTTTTTTTCTAACTTCTGAGACAGGAGAACTCAACCCCTGACCAGGAAAAGGGAGAAAGGGACCAGGCTGTAGATGTTCCCAGCCACTGCACTACTGGGTATTTACTCTGGACAATGTGGAAGGTTTGTGACTGACAACCAACTGCTTGGTATAACACACACTGCAGAAACATCAACATATCAAGAGTGGTGTCTTTTGCATTTTTATTAATTTTGAGCAGTGGAAGAAAGAGCATTTGCAGTAGCATTAGGAAAAGGCACAAAGCTGTCCCTAATGTTGACCTGCACCTTATGTCATCAGCTCACAGGATGGCTGAAAGACCACATGAAGCCTGTCAGCATTCAGCAAAAAAGCCAGGAACCCAATATACTGCTAAAACTATACTGTTATTCCCCTAACATGCTCCTTGTATACACAATCACTCCCAACCATCGTTCCAAAGCCTCATTTACATCAGAAACTAAGTAATGTAGATGCAGCCTGAAAACTCCCTAGCGTGGCCAAGACTATAAATGCTATTAAGGTACTTTCCAACATGACAAAAGGAATAATCATATTGGCAAACATAAGCTTTATGATTATCCTGGGTGCTTCTAGTATAACCATTTCTGGGATTTTTTTTTATTTTTTTATGTTAGACTCATAACTGAAACAAATTACATGAATCAAAACACCCAGAGGGGAAACAAACCTTCATCACCCAGTCAGTCAAACCTCAATCTCCCGCTGGGTCTCTACTTCCCAGTCCCACCACTGCTCCCTTCTCAAGGTGTCCTCTCAAGGCAACAGAGGTCTTCAACAAGCACACACAAGCCAACTATCCTTCTGTCCCACTCCTGCCAACATCAGGTGTCAAAGCAACCCACCTCACTACATGGAAGGAGCACAGTTTCTCCGCTGCCATCCCAGCTCCCACCATCATCAGCGGCCACAAACCACAAACAGGCAAAACCTTCTGCCCTTTGGGGATCCGTCCCCCTCTCCCTCCCATATGGAGAGGGGATAAATTCACAACTTGTTCAAAGAGGTGGTGCAAGTTTGCTTGGGAGGTTGTCAGGTAAGAGAATCAAACAGAAATACACATCATTTGTTGCACCACCACTCATGTCAACCTCTTGGCATGGGATTCAAGTGCCCTGGAATAGATGGCAAAAACAAAACAGCAAAGATCTCTAAGTGTAACACACTGGCACATATAAGAAACTTCAACCGTATTCCTTTTTTTTTTTATTTTACCAGCAAAAAATACAATGGAAACAAAAGGGGAGCGGAGGGGAGGAGGAAAGGATATTATTGAAATCACAGTTTAAAAAAAGGCCAAGAAAATGGCATGAAATCCCATTTTGTGCCCAAATATTCCCCTATCATCTTAGCTGAAATAAGTTTTAGATTGATTTTTATGTTGCCCCTAAGGCCATAATGGCATCCTGAATGGTTCAATTACAGCAGAAAGCAGAAAAGTAACAGATAACAGTATGCTTGCCAGTAGAAGAAGGGTATGGTGTCTGCATGCACATATGTGTGTATACATATGTATCAAAATTTAAAAGCATTTATTGATTTGGTTAAACTGTGCTGATATATTGGCGCTGCTCATTTGCTTGGAGTCCCCCTAGTTAGCCTGAATTAGGAGAAGAGGCTGAGGTTAAACTGAGGTTAGCTGACACGTGTCAGCCAAGCCTGACCTAATCCTGGATTTCTAACTAGTTTGATCTTCTTCTCTAAATAATATTAAGAAGAGGAAGAAACCACAGGGATGCAGTTGGGTTCCAAATAACTATTTTTAGAAGCTGTACACAAACAGACAAGGCAGAGTTGTGCATGCTGACAGCTCCACAGAAAACTCCTCTGCGTGATCCCCAGCTCCCCGGCTGTGTCCCTCCCAGCCTCTGCCCTTCCCACCACAAGTCCTGCCACAAAGACAAGGAGACCCCCCAAGTTTGAAACAGGAAAAACCAGTTTTCTTAACTCTGTATTAATCCAAGTGTTGTCTAATACCATTCCTCCTCCCGGTGAAAGAGGACCTCCATAATACAGTGTAGGTGACTTTGACCTGCCATCCAAGCCTCCCCTGTTAAAACAGCATACATGGATTTACTCCAATGATTTGCACTGGATCCAAGACCTGGGGAAACTTCCCATTCATCTCAAAGCATTTCTCAGATCTGGCCTAAAAGTAAGGGTTTGATGAACAATAAAGAAACTAAAATAATATTGCTTAAACCACAGAGGTGCCAGCTTTTACTGCCTTTCATTGAGCACGCAGTATTTTTCTCCCACTGTTCCAAGGGAAATAACACTCTGTGCAACTGTTATAGGATGTAAAACGTGCACTGTGCTATTCAGATGGAGCTCATAATTGAAACATTTAAGTGCCAGTGAAATCCCAGATGTAAAGTTTTTAATTTTCATTCAGCCATGATGTTAAAATTCTGGGGGGGAGTGGAAATTACTACCTCAGAGTGCTTTTAAGGTCTATTCTTTCTGATACAGTAATCAGAAAGATAAGCTCAGTCAATATGCCAGCAGCTGCTGCCGTACTCCAGCGGCTTGCTGCCGACGGCATCGCCTGCTCTGCCTTTGCCATCCCTGCCCCTGTCCCACTCAAGAGGTTATCAAGAGGCTTATCAAGGACACACAGCCTGCTGCCTGTTACACATGAATAAGTGCCAACACCTTCATCCACAGGCTTTTGACCCTGCAAGACGGTCAAACTCTCCTGTTGTAGAGTGGGGCTCCCATTGAGGCCAAACATACCCAAAAGAAGCCCAGCAGGCTCAAGGGCCCACAGAAACAACCAGTTCAAACATTTTTGTCTGAAGGCACATGACCATCATTTATAGGAAGGAGAAGGTTATCTTGCAATACTGATCTTATTCAGCAGCTTCCAAGATGACCGAGTATGACATCAGCTAGAAAACCTCAGCTGAAACCACTAAACACTCTGCACAACTTACAGAGAAGCCCTGAAAGGCTGGTTTGTGTCTTGCAGATCCTCAGACCATCTTCCCCAACACTCGTGTTCACAAACTCTGTTAGTGCAATCTTGGACTGCATCATGCACAAACTCGTGTTCTTCACATACTTGCACCCCATGATATTCACAGGTTGCCTGTTTCACAGTCTGGATGAACCTTAAGGTGTTGAATTTAGCCTGGAAATTTTTTAAAGGTTTGACATTTGCCTCCCAGAGAGAGGCACTTCTCCCCACAAAAACCTGCCTGCAGATAAGGTAGTGCTACAGTCTGCTTTTGCACTGCTTTCCATCCCCCACCTTCACTCAAATCACACTGGCCATGGTACCTCCAGAAAGGACCCCACCACCACTTCTTGTCCACACCTGATGGACCAAATCCACTGATTTCAGTGCTTGTGTGTTCACGTGCCACCCAGCTGGGAAACGACACCCCAGCTTATTGAACCTCAAGAGTACAAGACCTGTCTCTTCTCTTGGGGAGGTGCAAAGAAATGTGAGGAGCCTGCTACCTGTTAAGCTGTGCTATTATGGTGTTTCAAGTACTGAGGACAGAGGAAGGATGAACTTGTGGTTAGGCCACTAAACAGAGATGCAGCTTCCAGCAGTACAAGCCTCCTGCCACAGATTGCCCCAACAGTTTCAAGGTGGTCAAATAATCTCTCACATCAGACTTCCCGACCTTTTTTAAAGTGCCTGAGAATAACACATCTGCAATCAAACATGGAGCACTCAAGACACCAAAATGGTGAGGACGATATAAACAGATACATACCTCACTGGTGAAGAAACAGGCTGATGTGTTTAATGGTTTATAAAGGCTGGTTTAGTTGCCTTGAAAGTGCTTAAGAGCAGGCAACACACCCTTGGATTAAATCTAAATAAACATTAACAGCAGTAAAAAATGGCTTTTACTGTGAGGAGGCCTGGCTCTTGCTTGCACCTGTTACTCTAAATATATTTAACAGGATGCCAAACTATGTATTATAAGATGCTAAAAAGCAAAACAACATTACAGACATTTGCATAGAAAGCAGGGAGACACAGGGAGAGAGGCAAAACAAAATGGACAACTTGCTAGGGTCTGATTCGAACATCTTAGAAAAACGGTATTTGCTCAACTCAGGACTGAGCTACCAAGGATATTTATGGCAGCTAAAACTACAATAAAATGGAGATTAAAACTCTGGTTTGTGTCCCTAGAAGAGAGATAAATGAGCGTCAGAATGAAGTTCATTTAAATCCACTGAGCTGATACAGAGGGAGTTAGAGAGAACCGCAAAACAAAATGAAAGGCTCAGTAGGAGCCTGCACAGCCAGTGCTGCAATGTCAGAAACGCAACACAGTGCCATCTGAAACCTACAGGCACCGTAGCAGGACTCAAGGAAAAAAACAACGGTGGCACTCCTGGGGAAGCCATGCCTGCCTGCAACAGCACTGGAATAACACACCAGGGTCCTGCAACACAAGCCCCTGAGAGCAGATGCATTTTGAGGGGAGGTTCGGTGAAGCCTCTGGGGAGGACATCCACTGCTGGAGTAAAACCACCAGAGGAATAGAACTAAGCAGCATCTATTTACAGCAGGGAGCAGTATCTGCCCCTTTCTTTTGCTCCCACCTGGCATCCTCCTTTGGGTCCCTTATGGGATAGAAGGTGCCTTAAGACAATAGATAATTAGCTGTAATGCATCCTCTGTGACTATAACAACTTAACAAGGCTTATCTGTAGACGTGATCTAGGCTTCCAGTTATCCTTGTTCTCCCAGTTCCCTTCCTCTTCCAACCCCCCCACCAAAAATATTTGCATCTCCGCTTGACAGGTATTTTGAATTTTAGCTTAATAAAAGTGTTTGCATGTGTCTGTGCACGCTTAGGAGAAGATAAGAAAAAAACATCCTATTTTAACTCTGCCTCCTCGAGACACAGCTCGTTCCATTTTCCCTTCCCTGAAAAACAGAAGGAGCTGAAATAAGGAACATCAACTTTGGAACGCCACTCTACCGAAGGATAACTTATTAAAAATATTAGATTCATCGTTTAAAAAACGAAGGCAAAAAATGCCCAGGAAGTTGATGCATCACGATGTTGCATCTGTGTCAAGCTCTGGGTAAACATGCAGCAACATGAATGAAATCCGTCCAGAAAGACTGCATTTCAGCGCCAACCACGCAATCGCTGGCCAAACCACTGCATATGTAACAAAAGTTTGATCTCGCCTGCAAGCGCTCAGCTGCGCTTCTGCCATTTCCTGTGGAAAACTGAAGCTCTGAACCACTGTCTCTCGCCCAGAACTCGCCGACACTCAGCCAGCTGCCCCTAAATTCACGCCCATCACGCCGCGGCAGGCGGGCGGGCAGCCCCGACAGAGCCGTGCGGGGGATGCTCGGCAGCTGCCCTCCAGCCCTCCCCGCGCCCCGGGCCGGGCACCGCGGCGCAGGGGCAGCCGCGCCGCTGCTCCCTCCCCGTCCCC